>BOPP01000072.1:1171993-1188160 GCA_017312745.1 Gryllus bimaculatus | reverse complement strand
AAATAACGCAACTCTCGCGAGTGCAGTTGGCAACGGACGAGGCAGGCACGCAGGCGGGCGCCCGCCTAACATGCCGCATTCAAACGATATTAAGTAAATCCCGCTTTGTGAAGTTCCCCGGAAGCAGTACTATTTAGGCGCGGCTCCAGCCGCCGCCGTTTCTGGCGCCGCATGTCGACGACATCCACTCCGCGTCCGTTTTGTTCCCGAATCCCGAGCTCGGCGTCTGCCCTACGACCTCGCTGCACTGGAAGTGCGAGGAGGAGTGGAAGTTGCGACCCTTAGCTTCGGACGGCCGCTCTAGGTCACTTCCTCTGCAACAGCAAATCCCGGTTGCTCTGAGTCAAATCTGTGGAGAGTCCTTTGAGCAGCAGGTTTCATCTTGTATCTGCATACTTTATTCCCGCCTCTCTTTCCGCAGTTGCTGCGTCATTTGTGATATCCGAAATTCAAATAAGTCTTATGAAGAAAAAGGTTTCTGTCATTTACCATATTTATTTTAACTCGTAAATATAGCACAAAAAGAGATGTAGACAGTTATTTGTAGCGGTACAGGGTGATTTAAGATATGCTCTCAACCTCGCTGCAAAAGAAATGAGAGGAGGAATGGATGTAGTGGCCATTAGCTTCAAATCTCGGTTGCTCGGGGTGAAGTCTGTGGAGTGCACGACGGTTACTACCAGGTTAGCACAGAAGTCTTCTGTATTTTCGTGCCTCTTGTTCCACAATTACTGCATCGTAATTTATATATCACCGACCCACATAGCTCAATCCGTACCAAGCCGACTTCGCAATCAGGAGGTCCAGCTTTGATTCCCGGGCCGGTCATCCTGATCGAGGTTTTTCGTGGTTTCCCTCGATCGATAGGCGAATGCTGGGATGGTTTCAAAAGGTCACGATCACCTCTCATCTCTTAACTTCCACCTCTCATTATCATCTTATCATCTCATGCACCACTCGTCATCACCCTATCACTTCATTCACTATTCCTTGAAAAAATGCAGGGGTTGGCTAATAATAAAAAAATAATTATAATCAGTAGTGCACCCATAGGAAGGATTCTAATGGAGGTTTTAAGAAAAAATGTTAAAAAACATTATAACTGCCTACATTTAACGCAATATCTCCCGAAAACTATTCATATTTTCGAAAAATTAAACATGATCTTATTACAAGATTTGTATTTAAAGAACATATTTAATTAATTAACAATACCTTTCTTCAATACTGTAGTTGTAGCGCGACGCCCCAAATAATTGCGCTTTGCTATTTTTGTAATATGTCGGATTTCAACGTGCATGAGAGCTACGCTATTATCTTGAGAGTCTTTTACAGTATCCAAGAAGAAAACTTAATAAAAAAAGTGGGGCAATTTTTGAGAAAATTTTGCAAACGTTTTTGAGGCTTCATGTAAATAACTCTCAAAAAAGCCAATTTGAAACTTCCAAAGCCAGGAGTTCATTCAAATGGATTGGGGAATATCAATTTTAGAGAAAATCGGCTGAACCGTTCAGGCGCTACCGTTGACCACGGACAGTCAGATAGGCGTTTCGCCGTCAATCAATTTTTCTGTATCAAGGACCCGCTAAACATGGATTTTCGCTGCACCACTTATTAGAGAAAGATCGACCAAAAGGTCTTATAGAATTAAGTAGTTTCTTATATTCTGTAATTTCTAAAAGTATTTCAAATGTTTTACCCAGAAAGTATATACAATATTTTCAATGTTAAGTTTAATAGTATTGTGTTTGATTTAAATTACGAAAATGGCAATAAGTAGATTATTAGGAAATTGAGAGATTTTAAATGTGTTTTGGGGGTTATGGGATATTTTATGGGAGTTTAAATATATACACAAGTATAAAAATTCCCTGTACATAGAGATAACCTTGTGGAAGCTGTGAAGTTGACACACATTGGCTTTGTCTGACACTCATAGTTTCTTAATTTCATCCGCATTCGGTCGTTTTGCGTGCAAACTGTCACATGTTCACGTTATCACTTATCGTGCGGTAATAAAACTTCACGGTGTTAATGAGAACGTTTTCGAACGTTAGGTCGTTTTAGCGTATACCGCTGGCTCTTCATATTTCCAGTATAATCTTACTTTTATCGTTTCAAAAGCTCCACGAATTTCAAATTCCTTTTCGAAGTACATCTTCATAGATAACAGTACCTGTCGCGTTCGAAGTAAATTTTAAATTATTCTCAATTTACGTGTGCTGTGCTGCAGTGTGAAGATTTACCGAGAAGGCAGTTTCATCAATTTTTCTGATGGTCGGTTATTTCTAGCAAAAACGCCATGGTTGCGATGAGACTCATAGTGCCATGCGCCTGAATATCAAAACTCGAATCCCATCCGCGTTGTGCGAAGTGTTTTCTTTTAATTAATCTCCCGTTCGTTCGAACATAGCTGCTACTCAGTCATCCTATTAACTTCACCCCAAGCTATACCATCAAATTGTCATCTTTGAAAATCATAAAAAACGTGACAGATCCACAAAAGTATTGGGAGAGTGCCACAACTGAGGAGGGTTTTCTTACAAAACACTTTTTAAGGGTATTATTGTTCAGATAATTTCAGTTCCATTTCTATGCAACTTGTTTTTACTGAAATTTTCATATCATCATGGTTTCGAAATTAAACACTTAATTACTATGGGTAGTTACTGATTATCAGAACGTATTTGAAGTCGCTTCATTTCTTCTTCCATAATTCGCCCTTAATTTCTTTAATAGTTTTTCGACTTTACTGTCTATGCAAGCAATTCTACAATAGCTATTTCTCTCTGACCACCGAAACCACTTTCCAACGCATTTGACTCTTTTTTTCCCCTATTCCTCCTCGAATTCATCCTTATCTTTCATATTGCCACCATTTTCAATTGCAGTAATTTTGCCTCTTCCTTTGCTTCTAGCTCCTCTTTCTCCCCCACCTACTTCACCGCGACCTCCTCCTAACCTTAACCTTGCTCACACCCCTGCTCTGCGCCTTATCACCGCCCTAGCCCACGTCCCGGTCCGAAATATGCGTTCCAAAAGTCCTAATGAAAGCGGGTAATCCCATAAATAAACGGGAACGGCGCTTCGCGGAGAGGGGCGGAGAGATGAGGAACTCCGCCCTGCAATATGCTGCGTCGGCAACGGCAGCAGCGACGATGAGAGCGGAGCGAGCGGGGGGAGAGAGGTGGGGGGTGAGTTGGTGGGGGGCGGGGAGCGCTCTTGGGTAGGTAGGGGTGCTGAGGGCGATGAGACGTTGAGGGGGTGAAGGGGAGGACGGCGGAGACGGCGAGGATTGAGGCATGGAGAAGATAGGATAGGCACAGGAAGAGAGGAGTGAAGCCGGGGAGGGCGGTGTCAACCTGGTAGAGGATGGAAGAATAGGGCTTGTGAGGACGCCTAGGAGGGTGTGGTTGGTGGAAGCAGAGGTGGCGTAAGAAGAACAGCGGGGATGCACAAAAAGGGGGTGGAGGAGTCTGCGTGGGTGGAGGTGACGGTGATGGCGGCGGCAGCGGTGGTGGCTGCAGCCGAGGGAAGACGTGGGGAGCGGGGGAGGCGGAGGCGTGGGCTGAGGCGTGGGCTGAGGCGTGGGCTGAGGCGTGGGCTGAGGCGTGGGCTGAGGCGTGGGCAGAGGCGTGGGCTGAGGCGTGGTCGGAGGGGGTCACAAGCAAAGACGGTTGAGGCAATGGAGAAGTTTGATCTGTCGGGGCGGTGTTGGCCTTGTGAAAAATGGGATATATGTTTTCGTGCGGAGGCAGGGCGATGGAAGAACCGGGGGTGTAGGAGGCAGAGGGGGGTTAGGTTGACGGTGAGAGTGACGGAGATAGGGATGAATATACCCAGCGGGGGCGGAGAGAACGGCAGTTAACGAGAGAACATCAGGAGCGAGGGAGGCAACGGGTAACGTGGAGGCGGCGGGGACATTTCCTTGGCGATGGCTGTGCAGAAGTCAGTCGCGGATGGATCAGCAGGGTTGGTGAGGACAGCGCGAGCGATTGGGGGCGGGGGTTTAACTTTGGCGCGCTTTTCGTAAGCCCCCGCCCCTTGTTTTGCGTGAGTGTGTACCGATTCGCGGTCTTTCTGTTTCGTCGCCACAATATGTTGATAATTTCTTTGAACTCGTTTTATGTGAAACTGCGACTCATTTCGGTATTAAAAATTTTGTTGGGCAAAACTCGATACGGCGAGGACGGACTTTTATTGCAAACTCCATGTTTTTATGAGATAGACTTTCTAGTGTTCGGGACTCTTTTATTGACCGTGTGTAAAATATGGGCGAATGTACTGTTCTGAAATAAATCTTCTGGGTATTAACGATCGCTCTAAATAGTGCCTTGGGCATCTAAAAAAATAATTTAATGTAACCATAGAACCAATAACGGAATTTTTGTGAGTTGGACTCATATTCAATATGTTTGGTAAAACCGTGGTTTAATTCGATTGAATTATAATAGCCATGACATGCTTCCTGACCTTAATTCTGTTCTTCCTTTGAATTCCTCAATTCATTCCTCGTTCGTGATACACAGCATTAGTCAAGATAATCTCCTAGTAACTCCTCATAAAACTTAAATTACATTGTTATAATGTTCGTTTTAGTATGTAAATCAATATTTAAAAAAAAAAGGATGGGAAGGGATTGGGTGAAACATTCGTGAACACAGTCAACATTCACAATTTCCGGTTGTGCCTACTCGCAGTTTGGTATATGATACTATGAATTGAAAGGCCAGCAAGAGTGTGTCTTTATCTACATCTTCTATTGAATTGTTTTGCGGTTAAGCTGTTCTGGTTATCCCTATTCCGTGGCACAGGAAATCAGAAACGCAGAGAATCTTAAAATCTAGTATCTGAAATTAAGTTGTGTATTGGATATTCCGTGCAATTTAAGAGCATCGATATTATTATTTATATTGGTAAAGAACGCTTAAAATATTAGTGTTTATTCACGCACAGTGCCTGGACTATAAATTTGCAACCAATAATTCAGAACCTGGGCGCTAGAAGTTTGGACGCAGTTGGCATTTATGCTATTTTCATTCTTAATCATTTATAATCATTTACGAAGCACGGAGTGTTACCTTGATTGATTAATGTGGCGATGATCTAACCCCGTTGGAGAGTGAGGTCCGTAACCGATCTACACGTCGACTAGTGTACTGCTCCGACATTCGCCTGGTATTGATCGGAAAAATATATGAAAAAACGAACGATTAGCGCAACCGATCTCTCTTATCGCATTATCGCAACCTATCTCTCTTCGGACAGTGGTTGAACTCGGCGTAGCTCCGTAGCAGGTAGTACCAAATGTCATACAAACGTCACAACTCGAAACCTAGGGATCTCGGTCAAAGGCAGACTACAGTGATACTAGATGCAGTGACATCAGTTGATTCCCTGAGCCACCTGTGGTGCTCGGGATCCTAGTATAGGTCCGACTAAATAAGTTGTAACCGAACATACATTTGTGACTCTGTAAAATGACAGACATTACAACTTTTGGAATTCCTTCTCCATTTCATGACTCTTTAAAATGACAGACATTACAACTTTTGAACTTCCTTCTCGCTCAGAACCACACATGATAAGTGCGTTATGAGTGCGTGTTGGCTGACCCATTGGGAAGCCACATCACCCTTAGCTTTGCATTTGGGTTTACCTGTCGGGGAGGTCCGTAACCACTGGTCACGTCGCGTAGCTCGGGTCACCGGAGTCTGTGATCAGAGGGTGTAACAAATCTGTGCAGCGCCTTTGAGCAACTGGCCTCGAACAATGTTTCCTAATTCAATATAGAATTAGATTTGGGGAATGAAAGTTTTCTTTCTGTCGGAGAGGAGGGGGAGGAGAGGACGAGGAGGAGGAGGAGGAGGAGGAGGAAGAGAAAAAGGAGGAGGCGAAGGAGGTTGACTTGGCCGACTCGTTAGGGCGGCATAGGGTGTTGCAACAGCTGCGTTACCGTCCCTGGAGGTTGGTGGGAGGCTGCTGTAAAGTTCAATGAAACAGTCTATTGGCTATTTTAGTGCAATAAAAGCCATTTACAATGTAAATGAACATTGTCATGAAACAATGAACGAATCATTTTACTCGTACATTTGTCAAAAGGATAAAACACGCAATTTGAGTTATATTTGCATTCACATGCGGAAATTGATTACGTAATTAGAATGGGAGTATTATGCATTTCTGTGTGCCGTTAAAACATGTATTTAGTAAACGTAGAAATGTTAATCTTCTAATTAATTCGAGCGTTCTTTACAGTATTACATTGTTCTTTTTAAAATGTTTTTTTGATTACAGTGTATATATGTTTGGCTTTTTGAAACATTAAACCTCTTGAATCGGGCTGAGGAGAAAAGGAACAAGTCATTTCTTATCACATTTAGGAGTAAGAAATCATAAAATAATAATCTCACATGTTATAACATTACGTATAATTTTTCTGTGTGAATTCAGTAATGGTAGACTAAACACTGTTATGATATGATTAGTTTTTTAACAGTACAATTTGCCTTGTCTTAAAGACTAGCTTTCCAACATAAAAATTCATTTTTTATTTGTTCCCTTTCTCCCCGTGCTAATTCAGTAATTGTAATTTCTGTGTTTTTCATATACATACGTAGTGCGACATTTATGCAGCCATAACGTCCCGCATTGGATTAGGTACGATAAAACTCTACCTATTTTTTTACATTGTTTTGTTATAAATACATCTGCGTAGGACGTCGTGTTTCAAAATGTAAGCCAACACGAAAAAAGAAAAACTTTTTCTAGGAGGATGTTTAACCAAGAAATGGAAGCCATTTTTGGGAAACTGTTGAAAATGTTGGGGCTTTCCCCCAAATCTGAAAATGCGTTTCAAACTCGCGGGCCTCTTTTTCGTGTAAATCGATTCAGGAATATCGAATTTGGAGAAATCGTTTAGGGGCTAACGTTGACTGACTAGGGAGGCTGACAGAAACAGCCGTCAATCAATTTCACTGAAAAACAGATATCTGACATGGTATATACTATTTCTAATGTACCTTGTGGTCTCTTTTCCGCGGCTTTGATGCGATGGAGAGACCATTAGGGGTGAATACCAGAATTCGAAAGATTAGAACGCGAAAGGATGTAGGTATTGTGATGGCTTAAAGGCCTTCGGCCTAGCCACATAGGATCAAGTAATCTAATTTGTTTGTAATAATTACCTATTAAATAAAATAATAAATACTATTTCTAATGTAGTTTTTGTATGTTGGTTTCAAATTTGAAAATAGTTTTGCACTGTCACGTCAGGTTTTTAAGATATCGACTAAAAATATTTTTATGGAACACCGTTCATCCATTTGATTCCCATGTTTTTGTACTTTTTCACGCAACTTCACACAATATTTTCGTCGTCCGTGAAAAAATTTAAATTTAAGGTAGTAATTAATGCATTTTCGGTATCGCATTATTTTTTAGTGAATGACAGTATTTGGTACTGTGCGGGCAGATTTCATCCTCCCAATTAAAACAAATTTGAATTCAGTATTATTACAAATGGAAACAAATATGCATCAGTACTGGTTAGATATTCTACCCTCCTAGAAAGACATATGAAACTATTTTCTTATTTCTTGAAATAAATGTCATCACAAGTATAAATAGTGTGTCTGTGGTGATTTAAAATTCACCATTCTCATGAGAACATCCAACAGAGTACACCAAGTGCTGCGATTTTATCTGCGAGGGGACAGTAGAGATAAAAAAGCACCACTACATAAAGAAAAAAATAAACTATCAAAACTAGAATGCTCCCTGGAAATAAAAACCATCTCCATGTGTCCTTCCGTTTGTGTTTATTATACCTTGAAACATATATTACTATCTAGATTGCCGTTGAATGTAATCATGCCACCGCTTCACATGAAGCTGGGACTCATAAAATATTTCGTGAAGGCACTAGACAACTATTCGGATGCTTTTCGTAACCTGTTTCATGTTGCTTTTCGGCTGCTTTTCGTAACATGTTTCGTTACATACAACAAGTTTCCAGTTCAATTATGCAAAAGTGAAAAGAATGTTCACAGAATCACAAATAAAGAAGGTAATTGCTGTCAGCCATTTACAAGACCTACTGAATTATACTGAAAAAAGTGCATTGATGGAATTCAAATCAGTTGTAGGTCATTTCTTGGAAATTAAAAATAAATTATAAATCTGCTATGTAAGTGTTGTGAAGATGTGCATAAGTGCCTAGAAAAAGTCCGAAAGGTCTTCTAGCCCAAAAACCTAGGTTCGGTGGGTGACGAACAAGTTTTTAACAGGAAATCTCGGATGAGGCGAAACGGGTAAGAGTAATGGAGTGCATCAATGTTGACTGACAACTCCTGGGCACTTGAGCGTGACATGTCAAAAGCTCAGCACAAACGCATATCTACAGCCAAAAATTGAAATCAAATACACCTTAGATTAAGTATTTTGAAAGTATATGGATTGCATATGTTTATTATCCCTTGAAATATATATATATATATATATATATATATATATATATATTACTATCTAGGTGTCATGTGATTCAATTTCACTATTTTCTTAGATAATTCCACAGTCTTTAGTACTTGATTTATTAAAAATGATTCTAGTGAATTATAAATGGTTGAATGAGTATGTCTAAAATAATGGCGGGTGATAAAGATAAATGGTTTGAATGTTTTGAATCAAAACGTTTCGGTTGTTTTAGAACAAGTGTTAGATGACAAGATATCCGCCAATTTTTAAAATTTTGTTTTTCAGTGTTTTCGGTATCAAAGACACGTAAAACATGGATTTTGATTTACCACGTTTTAGAAGTAGTAATTGACAACGTATGTAAACTATATTTATCTCATTTTTGGTATCAAAGCCTGTTAATACTTTTTTTTTCGAAAAATCCCCGATTTTCGGACACGATTACAAGTGAAACAAGAATGTAAAAAACAGGTGTTCCTCAAACGATGATCCCAAACCGCGTAAAAAGCAGCGTATCATTCTTGTCCTGTTGATGTGATTATATCGCTATTCATCAGGTCTCTGTTACGGTGGCCAACAGTCGCGTGCCCCCGCCGCCCCCGCCGGCGCCGCCAGCGCTGCAATCGCGCCTCCCAATGGGCCGCCTGGCCCCCTCATATCGCGCCGCGACGCCCATTTGTTTCGCGCGCTGTCAGGCCCGTCCTTATCGCCGCACGGCTACTCTGTTCGATGACAGCCGGCGCCCAGACGCGCCCTCGCGCCGCGAGTACTGAATAGGTGGCGGAGGCGGAATAGGTTGCAGGATGGAATAGGTAGCGGGAGCAGAAAGTGTCTGTGACGAAATAAGTGGTGGGGAGGTATATGTGACAGGATGGAATAATTGGCGGGGAAGAATAAGTGACGAGATGGAATAAGTGGCGGGTTGGAATAAGTGGCGGGTTGGAATAAGTGGCGGGTTGGAATAAGTGGCGGGTCGGAATAATTGGATGGGCGGAATAAGTGACGGGGTGGAATAAGTAGCAGGGCGGAATAAGTGTGAGAAGGCAGAATCGGCTGTAGGTGTAAAAGGGGTCACAGGTTCAAACTGATGTAATAAATGTAATTAGTGTAAGGAATACGGGATGAATAGAAGACATTAGCGCACTTAAGCGACAAAATTGGTTCCTGGAGTGTAATTGCGGGCAGGAGAGGAATTTTGGGTTGGAGGAGAATTGTGATGGCATCGGAATAGATGGTAGGAACGTAATTTTTGGAAACACAACTGGTCGTGGATGCAGTAATATCGCATTCTACCCCCTTTATAATAGTTATTCACTTATCCTAAACGTTGACGTAATAGACAGTGTTGTATTTATGTTTTGTGAGTGCTGAATTTGACGTTAAATAGTATTTTAACTGGGCCTGGCAATAAAATCAAGTATAGTAATACACTACGTGCAATCCAATTGCGACATCGCCGTCTTCCGATGCGACGAATTCCGATGACAGATCTGCATCCGCCGCCTCGACCGCTGCCCGCCGCACACGGACATGTTGGGCTCCGGCGGCGTAATGTGTTTACGAGGAATAATCCTAGGAGGGTGGGCCCCGGAAGCGATTAAATTACGGCGGGTCGTTCTCGGACGCGCCCACCACGAAGCGGTTCTGCCTCCGGCGGGAAAGCCCGGGCCTCGCGGATTAGACCCTATCTGTCCGAGGCCGTTTCGAGCCTCGGCGAGGCGCATTGACTTGGCGGAAAAAGCCGATATCTGCCGATTCTGTCCGATCTCCCTCTTTTCTCCCCTACGGTTCCTCTGCTGCCTCATTCCGGACTCTTTCCGGCCTCCCTGCGACGTGCTGCCCTCCGTCCTGACTTTTGCCTGTTTCCTATCTTCTGCCTCCCACCTTCTTTCCTTCGCGGATCTCCCTTCGGTCTCCTTCAAGTCTCTACAGTTTCCCTCCCGGCTCCCTCCGACCCTCCAACTCCTCTCTGGTCTCCCTTCGATCTCCTTCAAACCTTCCTCTATTCTCCCTTCAGCTTCCCTCCGACCTTCCATCAAACCTGAGATATTTCGTCAGCCTCCCTCCGACCCTCCAACGTTCCTCCGTCCACCTTTCGGTTTCCCTCCGAACCCGACCAGACCTGTCTTCGTTCTGACCCCGATCTTTGTCTGACGTCCCTCCGGCCTCTCTTTGGCCCCCATCCGTTGTTCATCCGGTCTCCCTTCGATGTCGCACCGACATCCCTCTATTTTCCTTTCCACTTCCCTCCCACCTTTTATCGCACTTTAGAGCTTCCAGCCTCCCTCCGACCCTCCAACTTTCTTCATTCCTCCCCCCATCCTTGCTCCGACCTCCCTCCGACCTCTCTCCGACCTCCCTCCGACCTCCCTCCGACCTCCCTCCGACCTCCCTCCGACCTCCCTCCGACCTCCCTCCGACCTCCATCCGACCTCCATCCGACCTCCATCCGACCTCCATCCGACCTCCATCCGACCTCCATCCGTCCTCCTTTCGACTGTCTTCAACCGCCTGCACACCTCCTACCTACCTCCCCCCTACCTCCCACATGCATTCCACGTGCATTCCTACCTGCCACCCTCGTCCAACATCCCAAGATCCCCAATCAATTTTATTCCGATCCTCTACGTTTCCACGGATCCTAGCTGTTCCCCGAATCCCAACCGATTCTCTCCCCCCAACGCCATCCCACGAGCCAAACCGCCCGACGAGATTCCGCCTCCACAACCGCGCGCTTCCGCTTTCGGGCGTCGATCCCCGGTCGTTCGGCGCCGAGATTGCTTGGCTTCGCTCGATCGCTGTGTGCAGAGTTTCACTTGCAATCACTTTTACGTTTCCGGGTTACGAACGAGGTTTCCGGAATGAGCGTTTTGGCTGCTAACGGATATGCAAGCGTTTGGGTTGACGATATGTACCCTGGAAATGCGGGTTAATCAGTTTGTCGACGTAATCAGTACCGGCTAATGGTTGTTGTAATGGTTAATTTCTAAGCGATGAGGGAGGTCTTACAATATGATACATACTTTATGTCATCTATTTGTTTAAATACACTCTATTGTTAACGTTTATCTTGTATAGACCATGAGCATAAATCATGATGCAAAGGCTTACCTTAATGATAGATAACTTTTTTATGGAAAAGCCAGAAGATGAAACCGGTTGTAACTTTTTTCACAAATATAGTTGTTGGAAAACATCATATAGTTGTCTTTTTATAAGAAACATCACTAACGGAGATATGTTAGTTCACAGCCATGACAGCTCTGTAGGTGAGCTTAAAGAAAGTGAGGTTATGGAGTGAAGAGGTAAAGAGAACGGAGATAATACCCTCAGGGGGAAATGTTGCGGAAGTAGGGAAATGGTGAGGATAAATGGGAGTGAGCGAGGGAAGTTGGAAAGGAGTTAAGAGAAAACAGAATGAAATGGAAAAAGTTCAATTCTGAAACCAATTTTAGAGTGAGATTAATTAGGACGAAAAACATGGGGGTTGAAAACGAGAGCTGTAGAAGGAAATTTGGTGTAGTACGTAGTTACGAAGGCTGATTAAGTGTCGATTTGGTTTCTACTTGTTTTTAGTCGTAGGGATTCATTAATATTGGATTCTAAATTTGTTATTTGGCAATTTTATGTGTATGATGATGCAATTATTCGTACCATAAACGGCTTATACGCCGTAATTTATGTCAGAAAATACCACTATGAACGATTTTATGCTACGAAAAATGTATTTTAAGCTGGTATTGGTACAAAAGCAATATTTCAGTGGAGAGTAATATTTGCCACATAGATTGCCTACTCGAAAGATAATACTTTGTAAAGTTATAGTTTTTCCCTTTTAAATGATATTGTTTATAATTTTAATGGCTATTTAAATTTTTTTAATTTGATTTATGTTTAGTATTACTGAAGTTATTTCCATAAGTTCATGATACAAATATTCAATCCTATATACAAAATAGTGTTAATGGACGAACTGCTGAAGTTTTGTGGGTTGCATCTAGTATATTATTTTTTTGTTTTCTAGGTAAGAAAAAGAAGTAATTTCTGCAGAACTTATTTCAGAAGTAATATTTGGTAAGTAAGTAGTTATTTTGAGTACTTTTGCTTTAACAAACAAGGAAAACAAACCTTCGTAATCATCAACACTTTTGAAAAACTATTCAAATAATTTATTAATAAAATACAATTTTGTTAATATATTGGTTGATTTTATTTAATAATATGCACATATGTGTACTATTTATTGTGAAACATTTAATGAAAAATCATGAATGCAATTCATTTATTAATCAAAACTAAGTAAACGTCTTTTAAGCTACATTTCACTGCTAGACAGAAACCTCAAACTAGATTTTCGAGTTGTTGATTACACCTGTACTTTTATTATAACCCTTTTTAAAGTCTGAGTGAAAATGTCTACAACCTAGAGGTACACACCAGAATTCCATGTCGTCTTAATAAGAATGACGTTTTGCTCAGCGTTCCTTTCGTCTTTTTTTGGTGTTTTAACTCAGAGATATTAAGGCATCAAGTTTTGACGTTCACAATTGGCCTTAACGCTCCCTCACACCGCGCCAGCAAAGTGTGCCTACGAACCAAAATGAGAACGCAGACTTGTGGGCATGCAATGAAACGCCAGACAGTCGCATCTCGTCAAGAAAAAATACCAGGGCTGTCCAATAAGAACAGTTTAGTTGAGCTGTGCCGTGCGACATACAAGACTGCCAAGTATGCGATGCCTTAAGAGATTGTGTAAGACTCCAAAAGCATTCGTGTAAAACATGCAGTCCACGCACCAATTTCGTATTTCCTTGTTTGTATCTGCTCTTGTCACTGACTCACCAATCAGAAAAGTGAAAGAGATAGGCATATAGAGAGGGAGAGGGAGACTGAAAGTGTGTGTGAGTGAGAGTGTGAGGGAGAGAGATGAAGCGTGTTCACACGTCCGTGGAATTTGAATGAAATTTTGTCTTGCGGTATGACAAAATAACCATTGATACCGTATATTTGGGGCTCTATTGCTAGAGTTACATCAAAGTTTAGATAAAGTTTCAAATCCACTAATACTTTTCTAAATTTTGGTGGTGTAACGATTATCGCAGCGGTCTGAGATACCTAAGTTTGCGGGTTCAAACCCGATCAAAGCAGTGGATTTATAAGGGCAAAAATAAATAGCCTTCCTTCGGAGGAGAAGTAAATGGGCTATTTCATGTCGTAGATTTTCTTCATGTAAAATATACTCAAGCCTAAGAGAACCCTCTGAGCAAAATTTCAATCGCATGTCGTCGGCCGAATGGTACCTCCCTTCTCTGCCAGACGGTTAAAGGACCGGAATTTGCGTGTTCAGGCAGAGCCTCATGGTCTTAGTCTCACCAGTGAAAATAAGACTTCATTGATTGATTGATATTTCTCACTCTCCATTGGATAATTACTGAGGCGGTGTGATTTCTTACTATATAAAGTAATGAGAAAATAAAATAGTTGCCTAAATATTTTGTAGTAATTAAAAAATAACAAACCATGAACTGAATTCAGGGCAAATATTGAAGCAAATGAATTCCAATAAACAAACTGTGTGATTTTCAGCGCATTGTGCATTTTAGAGCAATATCTTGCATGCTGATATCTAGATCGCCAATATAACAATATTAAAAATATCGTTAGGCAGAGAATTATATACAGAGAAGCATATGTTGTAAAATCGAATGGAATTACAATATACTAACTTTGTCATATTGTTTACATACACACACATACATATATGTATATATATGTGTGTGTGTGTGTGTTTGTGTGTGTGTGTGTGTGTACACATAAAACTTCTGACATATGTGACACATTGAAATTTATGTCGCGCATTTCGGAAATTCTGAAAGCAGGCGAAGGGATTATTCCTGACAATATATTTATCTACCTGATAATCTATAGCCACTCATGGACCAGTTCTGACAGTCATCTGTTGCTAAATCCAGTAAAGAGCTGCAATTTCAAAGTAATCTGCGTCTCATTTCCATTATTTTCAAGTTTCAAGGTTTGAATTACTAGTCCTAGTCGACATACACGAACAATTAAACCATAAGTTTCGAGAAAAGCATTTTGTCTTATACGAGAATGTGAATGACGTGAGACATGCTCGCTAATGGAATAATGAAATGGTTTGCAATTTTATTAGATAATAAATTTCAAAGGATTATAATGCTGCTTTGAATAATATTCATTAACCACGCTCCCCTCACATAACCCAGCAGTAATAATTACATCTATTGCGGCCGCATTAACTGCTAGCATCTTGATGATTATAATGAAGATATCTGCAGCACTGTCATAATCGTTTGTCATCCTAATGTTAATGATGTGCTAGGGCGCATAATGAAGATAATAATTAGGCCACCGTGAGTGCCAACTCGAAGAGCTTAATTATGAAGGGAGACAGGGCTACCACACCCTTTGCCTGCTGACACCTACTGAAACGGTATCTCTCTATTTCTTTCTCAGAAAGTTAGATACACAGAAACAAACTAGTCAGGCACAACAAAATTGTATTTTAAAACATGTTTGTCTTATTGGCAGTTTGTTCAGACAGCACATGGTATTTGAATATTTGCATTTAATTACTTTTTAATTTATATGTTTATTTTGTAAAACAATTAATATAATTTAAGTAAAATAATAAACACAGTCAGTTAGTATTAAGAATTATAAAACTAAAATTGCATTAAGCAATTTATCATGCTTTGGTTATATTTTTTTTCGTTTTAGCTGACTGCCCGAAAAAAGTAATGTTCTTTATCGTGATGGTAGTGAAAATTTATTTGCATTAATAATATTAAGGCCAATCGATTTTGATACTCGAAGAACCAAAGAACCAACTCAAAGAACCAACCCACCTGTAGTTTAGAAGATATATTTCTTATAAAGTTACTTAAAAATATCTATGAAAGACAATAAAGCTACTTAATTGAAGCTTACATAATTTGTTTTTGTTACTTCGTACTGGCAGTCGGTTATCAGCTACTTGATAATTTTGTGAATATAGTGCGTATGTATATACTTCTGTATAGAATTAAGGTTGTATAATCCGACTTTTGCCTGTTAGCGGTGGGCTGGCCAGACCCTGCATTTTTATTTACTATCCACGCCTGGGGAAAAGGGAGATATATGGCAAACCTGATGTATTCCCATCACCGAACCTAGCTTACTTGACCTGCCTGAGCTTTTTTTCCATCATACAAGAATAGAAACGGAGATTTTTATAATAAAGCTACGGATTCAATTTCCTGCGACCGTGAATAGAACGCGGAGCAGTCTCATAGAAAGCTAGCACGCTTTCCATGGGCCACCAAAGGCGCATTTACGAATATTAATTTCTACAATTTACATTTACTTTGAATTCACATGTAAAGCGGTTGACAGATGATCCCGTATCTGTCTTTGAAAGCATAATTGTGCGAAAAGCACTGCTGGCGTTACATTGCGCAGACTGTACACAATCTTCCGCGCGAGGCCCGAATTGGCCAGCCCTGCGGAAGCTCCCAATTGTCGCGGGCGGTCTTGAGCGGGCTGCGCGTCGCGGCGGTTAGGAAAACATCCCGCGCGGAGACGCCCGCCCCCCACCCTCACCCGCGCGTCCCTCCGCCGGCCTGTCGCCGCGCCCTGTGACGTCATTTATCACCGCCCTCGGCGGGTGCGGCC
>BOPP01000072.1:1149821-1169814 GCA_017312745.1 Gryllus bimaculatus | reverse complement strand
GGTGCGTGGCGGCGCAGAGTGCTTAGCTCGGCAGGGTGCGGCCGCGCCGGGCCGGGCCGTGCCGGGGAGGAGCGGGCCGAGCGAGGTTCGGGGCGGCGCACCTGCCCGCCCGCTCGCCGGGGGCGACGCGGCGGCGCGAGCACGTCGGACGCAGCTGCGCCCGCGCGTAATTCACAATCGGGAGGTGGTATTGAGAAGGCGGCGCCGCGGGCACCTGAGCTGCAGGCGGAGGAGCCGACGAGGAAGTTGCCGACAGGACAACGGGAGGCAGGTGATTCGGACAGAGCGAAGAATTGGACGGGAGCACGTTGAAGGAAATTATAGATGAAGGAAGTGGAGAAAAATATGAAGCGAGGGTGAAGATGAACATCTAGACGAGATAAATTCTCGGCTATTGCGGAAGCTTACGTGTACAGCTAGACGAGATGGTCTGAAAGAGATGAGCGGGCAGTTGTGAAGGTCGAGAAAGAGAACTGGATGAAGAATTTATATAGGCGGTTACTTGTTAACAGTTTCTTAAATTCGGAGAAGGAAGAGAGAAGCTCCTCATGAACAGACGTGCTCGTAGATTGAATCGTCATGCTCGTTGGTTGTGATCGTGAAATTTGCAAATAGCCAGTGGAGTGATGGTAAGAAGTCGTAAGTGATGCTAAGCCGTGAGGTGGTGTCCTCAGGTGAGGCGACATGAACGGGAAGCCTAGCGGCCGCAGCGCGGAAGCTGCAGAGCTATCATCGGACCGCTCGTTAAGCGTGGGACGGTGGCATTGGGACCGGCGGCGGGCCCCGTAGGCACGCAACTGCAGCTTCGCCTTCCCGGCCGCCGTATTCAGAACATCTGATCCGTTACTTTGGTAGCTTTGGCTACTTAGGCGGGGTGAGGGGAGGTGAGGTGAGGCGAGGTGAGGCGAGGTGAGGCGAGGTGAGGCGAGGTGAGGCGAGGTGAGGCGAGATGGTGCGAGGTGAGATGGTGCGAGGTGAGATCGGCGGGAGACCCAAACTCATTTACCAACCGCATTCTATTCGCTGCTCTCGCACTCCGTCAGTTCTTTCTGAAACGAGTGTTACTGGGAGATTTGTTTCCTTTGATTCTGGCATTCAATCTACACATTGTGTATTATTATTTCATTAACACCAATCGCTAACTTTGCCGTCATCATCATTGTTGCTGGAATATCGAAGTCAGTATTCAACACTAATATTACTTATCAGAGGTGGACTACTAAATGTAAAATGAATGAAAAATGGATTTTAAAATATTTGCACAAATAATATTTTTAGGTTTGTATTGCTCCAAAATACTAAGACTTTGATGAATATATTCTTCTGTCAGCCTGTTCATATATTTCTGGGTACTTCAGGATAATTTTTCATAAATGCATCGTACTCATCTCTTCTACATAAATTTCTTCTAGACACATGTAATCTATTTATTAAATTAGATATCACATGATATCGTTTTTTCTGTTACTATTTTCTTAGTTATTAATTTCAATGTCATAGGATTTTATGATAATGTTTGTTTTGTTTCATTATTTTTCCATTTTTATTTCATGAAGTACGTTGCCGGAATATTTCATACGTTTCTTAAGTCAGTATACTCATTATTATTGTTTCAGTACGTAACCCTTTAGCTAATCCTAATATTATTGAGTAATTTCGTGGATACGTGATAAATATCATATAATGGTTTTAATGCTCACAGGGAAGTGGTGAAATGAGAGGGAAAGGAAATGAAAAAAAACAGGAATTCTATTTGTTTTATTCACGTTTTCACTAGTATTCAAAGCAATATTATATTTCCAAATCCACCATCCGTTAAACTCGTTGTGCGTTGCCACTGGTTGTATTTAGAATCTTCGCCACAGCCGATCGAACGCGCTGCAACGTTCGCTTCCACTTCCCGTCTGGATTACCGTCGGCGTCGTTCGGAACGCAAAGACCGTTGTGGACTCGACCCCACCGACACTCTCGGATTCAAGTCCACGGCAGTTGCGCCCCCGCAGAACAGCACCGGCGCCGAAACCACGAGGCAGTTAGGTTTTATTTCAATCAGCGGCGGCAGCAAGAAAGGACCGCGTGTCCGACGCCGGGATCACGTGGGGGGGGGGTTCTGTAAACGTACGCCAACGTGGCCATTTCGTGTCCAAGGCCATCTCCGCGGCACCACCAGCTATTGATTCCTCCTTCACCAGCACCACCTCCGTCTCCATCATCACCTCCACCCATATCTCCATTCTATATACCTTCACCTCTCGACCTATAACCCCGTCACCTCCAAAATCGTCAAATTCACTCCGTACCGGGAGAGATGGGTCAGGGCACCAACTGGTGTCCCTGCAGTCCCTCTGACCGGGAAGTCGTAGGTTCGAGGATTTTCGACACTAGCTTGTCAGCCTGGTCGAATTAAGTTGCTGTCTGGAGAATTCTAGCGGCCGGCTGCTCTGATCGGTTGTTTTCGTGGTCTCCGTTCAACACCAGGCGAATGCCGGAGCGGTGCCATAACAACCAGGCCACGCCCCCCGCGCGATCTCACCTTCCTTTTACTTGTTCTTTCTCACACGTTGCTCACACGCTTACATTAACATGCACTACACTACCTCACGTGCCCGGAGACCTGACGGGGACTTCGATATTGTCCCTGCTTGAGCGCTGTTCCGCTGGTGGGAGAAACCTGGTTGGGGAAAACCCCGCTAGCTGATGGTAGGTCGGCGCTGGATCTCGCCATCCAGCGGGGGAAGATCACCTTCACCTCCTCAGAAAAAAAAACATGCATTACACTTGCGGGACTAATGACCCTGGTAGTTGACGTGCCCGGAATCACTAAAACAAGAATCAACCTAGCCCCGACACACCCAGCCCAGTCACTTGCAACCCCTTCACTTCTAACCACGTCCTCCAACCTCGTCCAACGCATTTCAACCCACAATCACCCCCCGCCCCCTGCGCAGCGGCTTTTTCGTCTTCAGCTCAGGTAGCACCTGTAGCTTCATCAGCACTCGCGAACTCATTATCTCTTTCGCTGGCCGCTTATTTCCGTTATTCCACACAATTCTTCGAAACCTTCAATACTCTTCGTGCACTCTGTCCATGCTACACCTCCACTAAATTCAATGATCTCCATTTTGGTCGCCCAGTCTTTCGTCCAGACCGTTCATCGGCTTCCTTTTTGTACAAGTCTCCACCACCATGCCACCACATTTCTGCACATAGTTTGCTTTTAGGGCCTCTCCGTTGCTCTTACCCCATTCAAGTGCCTGCGAAAGCTTCTAGTGGGTGGAAAGCGTCTAGAATCGAATGCGGAATTAAAATGCCCGCGCTGTTTGATGCTGGGCCGCTTGTAATGGCTATGGAGGTGCAGTTTGGGACATTGTACTGGGAACGACTGTTCGTCGAAATTGTGTAATAAAATGGAGAACGTGGTGGCCCGTTTGCGAGAGGACCGAAAAGCTGGCCAACAGATGGCGAGAACAATTTTGCTGTTAACTGGTTTCCGTTGTGAATAAAATTGAAAGTGTAAAGTAAGTTGGGATGGATATAATGAAATTGGTGTTGAGATCGCGGTCAAGACCAACGTTTGAATGCTGTCTATTAATTATAACAGTTAATAATTAAACTTTTAACAATATTTCTTTCGTTCTTAGACATGTCTTAATTATTTTATAGCTGCATGTTAAGGTTTTTAGATTTATTAATAATTTGCAATAAGTGTGAGAACTTAGGTGGAGAATACACTAACTTAACATTACAGAATTAACAACTAATACAAACTCTACAAACGTTACAAAATCTCATGAACATTTTACCGTTTACTTTCATAAAACCTCCATTCACAAACTTCACTTCACACACTTTCACCGCAATGCGATACAGTGAGGCTGTAATGTCTTTCTTATCACGTGTTTCTCTCAGTCGCACGTCACTGCTTCAAGCACTTGCACTGCACATAATAATAATATAATAATCTAATAATAATAATAATAATATAATAATAATAAAATGATAATCATATAATAATAACAATGATAGATATAATAAAAAAATAATAATAATGGCTAATAATGATAATAACATTAATAATAACACAATATAATAATTAAAGAGACATAGGTAATTGACTGATTTTACTTAAATATATTTATAACATATCCACATTCAGAAACTAATTTATTTTTAAATTTGATCAGGCTTTGAGGAAGGGTCGAAGATTGTCAGCAGGCAAATGTTTCCAGTCCCTAATAGTGCGATTCGCGAATGGAATATTTCCCAACGTCGTTTTCTGAATTCTTGTCCTGAATTTTGTGCTTGTTGATCGCTTGCGAAATATGTAGGTTTCCCTAATGACTTTGAATTTCTTTCCAGCTCGAAAGGCCTGTGTAGCTTTATATACATTGCATAGAGACGTGGACTTTATCTTTCTACTTTGAAGGACTCCATACCCTTTTATCTTGGTAGCCTGAAAGTAAATTTTTGATGCTTAACGGTGGACTTTTTCTAGATTTCTTTGTTAGAGAAATTCCTTGGTATGGGTCACTACTGCCGCCATATTCTAATAATAGGTCGCATAATGACTATATGCTAGTTTTTGGCTCTGCACTGTACTCTTTTTCAGTATCCGCATAAAAAATGTAAAGAATTTCCAGGCTTTTTTCCCTATCAACGAATTGTTGATTTTCCCCAGCTCATATTTACTGTCTAGTGTATTCTAAGTTTTGCAAGGACTGCCTCGAGGTATATATTATTGTTCAAGTTTGTAGCACAAATTCATTGTAATTCGAGCCTACCAACCATGATGGACTTGCCCTTTGAACTGTTTATTTCATGCGTTTGTTTTGCCCAGATATGTAATTTGTCTAAGTTGCTGGCAAATATCCTCGTTTTCTCGAGTTGATAATCCTTAGATTACGCAGTATCTGGCAAAAGAGTCGTACATTGAAGTCTAATTAGTCGGTAATTCATTCACGAAGGCAGAAACATGAGTGGTTCGATACACTTCCTTGTGGATTCCTGATGTGAGCTTTCGAGGTTGATAAATAACTACCGATTCGAACTTTCTGTTTCCTGTTTCGAGTAGTTCGTTTATCACGCTACCACTCTAGTGTTCTATACCCGATTATTAATTTCTTTATAAGAAGTGTGTGGGAACAACATCGAAGTTTGGAAAAATCTATTAGCAATCGCGTCGACCTTTTCCTTCACTAGTCGCTAGGTTCTGTAGAAGTGGACCTAGCTGACTTTCGCATGAGAACTATTTTTCTGAAACGTGCTGACTGATAAACCCACCCTCCCTGCCCTCCCATTCTTTCCTGATATAGTTGAAATTAGATGTTCCATAAGTTTTGCATCCGACTCCATGTAAGGATTACCGTCCCGCTATGTTATCCCCATTATTGTCTTGTCGCCACTTTTAAAAATTGGTATACGAGAGCCAGTCAGTTCTTTCGGTACGCAAGCGTTGTTTTATTGATACATTAAATAACTAATTAAATAAGGTAGAATTGCCTTCGCCTAATTTAATGATGTCGTGGAAATAATCAGACTCGTGATTTTCGTCTTTTCAATTAATTTTATTCGTTTCCTCAAAGTATATTTACTCAATATGAAACTACAGTTCTATCTATCTAAGCATTTGGTATCTGAAGTAAGCTGTAGATTTTTGCTTGAAAAACCGAGTGAAATAATGCGTTAAAAGCCATTGGTTTTTTTCCCTGTGGTCAGTTATGGGCGAATTATTAAGCACGACAACTGGAATATCGTCCTTTACTTTTTCTTCTACGTAACGTATTTAAAAAATACCGACCAATTATTACTCGCCTCCGCATCAGACATGTTTTAGATGACGTTCTCTGCATTTTCTTTTCCCTTCCTAATCTTTTGATATAATTTCGAAATAAGTCATATGATTTTCACTAACGGTGTTGTTGTTAAATGCTTTCCCTGGTTTTTTCTTTTTCATCGCTAATCTTTGCATTATAATATTCGGGGATGTGGTACTTTTTAAACAATTTAACTGGGTACAAAAGCCTGCTCAGAATTTTTAAAATCTTTTTAAACTTTCCATATTTCATCGATTCCTCTTCCTGTTCTAAGAAACTCCATATCGTTCTCTTAAGTAATTTTGAAACCTTGTACATTCGCTTTCTTGTATTCCTTTCACAGAATAAGGTGGTATTACTTTTCTTTTGAAATATTTTAACTGTAAATCGCAAAAAGGTTTATGGTCATTATGCTTCTAAAACGTCGCGGACGAAAAATAAATCTTTCGGTCTAATATAGGCAGACATCTACGAATCGATCCTGCGTGTCGGCCTGTCTATATGCTTAAATCCGTGGTCCAGACAGTCGGTTGCTAGTTGTTGGACTTTCCTTCGCAAACAATTCGCCTTTCCAATTTGCCGTTGGGAAGATTTAAGTCTCCAGCAATAACTAGCATGACGGGTTATTTATATTTTTTGTTCTCTCGTAGAGGCGCCTAAATTTCATAGCTGTTGCGGTGGACGATAAGCAGCAATATATTTCTAAGATATTCCTGAGCAGAAAAATTTTTACACCGTTCATTTCAATTCTTTTATCAGCCAATTTGATCTGATATTAATGTTGTTTTTCACGCATATAAAATACACGCACCGCTTGTTTCAGCGGATCTCTCCTAAACGTAATGTAGTTGAACGAAAAATTTCCGGGTTTGCTAAGCGTCCGAAAGCCAAGATTCTGTTCCTATTATGACATAGGAATACATGCTTCAATTAAATTCAAATTCGGATTCCTTTTTCATGAATACTACGACAGTTACTGCACAATCTAGCAGAAGCTCTCCTCACTGAATGTAGTCGTTGGAGACGTGTATCCATCCTAGATTCCCTGTGCGGGTCACGTCTCTCCTCCCCGCAGCTGTCACAAGCGTTGTCTCGTACTCCCCGCAGCAAGTCAGATGCGTGCGCTGTACCTCCCGCAGGCAGTCAGATGCGTCGCCTCGTCACCTCCGCGCATGCAGTCAGATGCGTGCCCTCGTCACTCCCATTCGCAGCAAGTCAAAAGCAATCGGCTCTCCTTTTTTAGCAACATCACTGCCTTGGCGACGATCATTGCTCTTCTCCACTCGTCATTTTTCCACGTAAATAGCGACAAGTATTATTGGTCGTGAAGACATCCAGCTTCCTGCACTCGTAAGTTTGGATGAAGCCGTCCGTCTATGTCTTGTGCCCGAGCAGTGATTTGGATGACGAACAGGCCATCAAATTTCACAAGCCCATAATAATCCAATTCAGTCCGAGTTCTACTTTAATGTGGACATATTAGGCGGCCATATTCGGAAACATGACCTTGCATTTTTAAATTTAAGCTCGAATGGCATGGCTAGTTCGACATATTGTTTAATTGTGTCGTAAACAGGTTTGCGTTTCCGCCGTATTTGGTTTCCTTATGAACTAGAACACTTCTGCTGTTTATTTGTTTGAAATTTATTCAAACCGAGTCATTTGGCGCAATATCTCTCCGGGAAAGAAAAGAACCAAAAAACGGTGTGCGGACCTTTTTTTTTTCAATACGCGCCCGCTGTGCGCAGCTATCGAGTCTCCTAGCACTGTTCACTTACTATATGGCGCATTGGTGAAGAGATTCGCTCCTATTTGTTGCTCGTTCTTCTTTCTTTTTCTTGTGGGACGCGAACAATTTGCTCTCCTTTCCTTGCTGACGTCTTTAAGTCCCTGATTCTAAACGTCAAGTTTCCAAGTATGCCCTGTGGGCCTGTGCCAAATCGCTCTCAATCTTTTCTTAATTTCTTCGCTCGTTCCTATCACATTTGCCGAGCACGCACCTCTGCTCTGTACACCGGACCCAGGATTTTGCTCCACTTCCTCCTATAAAGGAGAGTGCCAAAACAGTGCACAAAGTAGAGCACGCCGGCTCCTTCCCGCAAAGCCCGAGAACGCCCTTGGCCGAAGCCACCGACCGGACGGGCCGCGCAGCCTATGCCCAACACGCTCGGTACAGCAAGTCACGCCAGTTGCTTTGCACTTCGCGGAGCTCCTCGAAAGACGTCCGCACGCGGCGACTACCTGCGAGCGACTCCGAAGTACGATTACGAAGTAATGATTCCATTTGTTTTGATAGATGAGGATATACGACACTGAAATATTTTGTGTATTCATATAAATGCACAAAAAACTTTATTCAGCTTTTTCCTTTCAAGCAAATAAAATGAAAATTGACATTCTTAAATCATTATCCCTTCTTTCGTTTAAAAAACGTCATCTTATTTCCTAAATTCATTAAAAATACCATTTATAAACTCCAAGTACACTTCAAGGAATATTGAGAGTCACACGATTTTAGGAAGTTTTTTGAAAATGAGATAATCATTATTACCCGGAAGTGTCCGCAATGTATTTCTCAGATATAGGTGCAACTTTTTTTAATGGGAATGATCTAAAGCTATATTTACTGAAATATTTTATTTAGTTGTACATGTGTACTTGTTCCTGTAACTTGTACCTTGAACCTTTGACCATGTACTGTTTGTACATGTAATAGTCATAGTGAGAATGATAAAAATTGCAAAAATCATTAAACATCTTATTAAACAACATGAAATACAATTTACACCAATTATTTTTGTATGTTTTTAACAACCATATTGTATTTTTACATTGTTCACAAAAATATTCACTAAGTCTTTTTTTCTATTTTACTTGTTTTGCACTTTTTAATTTCCTTACAGACGTCTCCTGCACATCTTCTTTCTCTTTAAGTTGAAATTGTGACAGTCGATAATAGATAAGACAAATTATTCCATTTTTTTAATACGCACCTTTCACAGACACGACTGAAAATAATACTTAGTCCAGGAGCTCAAAATGCACTGTCAAAAATCACGCAACGCATCTGACAGATATCCCGTTGCATAGCTATCAAATTTCAACATGCTTAAAGGAAATGATTAAGGATAATAATAGAAAGCCAGGCCTTTTCAGAGAAGTACAATGAAAGAATACATGAAATAAGACGACTAATGCATCGCAATAATTCCGGAACATAAAATTGCCACGGCCTAGACCTCACAGATCTATTGGAGACACTCTCGAGTTAATATAGTTCAACTTAAAATTATGATACATAAATTAAATGTATAAATAATAGTATGCACATTAATATATTTCGATGTTTGGCTTCTATTCACGTTACTGACTCACCAATATTTTGTTGCATTGATTTCACCTTTCATTCCTTAGGAAGGAGATAAAAACTTCCACAGAACGTTATGTAAACATCTGTAGTAGACTCTATGAGAACAGATGTCTCTCTTTTCCCCTTCCGAGAAACGGCGATCGCGTTTGCCTTGTGAGATTTGCGTTTCCGATATCTTCACTCTGTTCGTCTCCAGGTATCGCGCAGACGTTTCCTGCAGCTCGCCTTGGTTGCGTGACCGCCCTTCTCAAAGATTCCCGTGCAGGAAAGGATCGTGCGTCTGTTCTTTCCCAACGACAGCGAGAGAAATACGGATAGCTGCAGAGTTGCTTCGGGACCCTTTTTATACCGTAACGCGGCACTACCGTTTTTAATAGGATCAGAAACTTAACGATCAACTTTTACTGAAAGCTGAAAAAAATAGCTTAAGAGATAGTTGTGATTTAGGTGCTACTTGAGATAAATAGTTTCTTTCTGCGTTATTTGGATGTAACAAAAATATTTAAAAAATTAAGGAGACAATACTTAAATTTCAGTGAATGCAGGAATCAGAGGAGAAAAGTACTTATATAAAACATTATAAACTTTTTATATTCCTTTAAGTGTCTTAATTTAGAATGGATTCCTTTAGAAACTGGCAATAAAAGTTTTTTCAGAGGCCAGTTCTGTAATGTTCCATGCTATTTTTAACTTTAATGTTTTCATTACGTTAGTAAGCTCTATTTCTGAAACCACGATATACTCGTATGTAGTAATCTCTCCTCATAACATTTTTAATCGCAAAATGAAAACAACTCATTAAAAAAGTGTACAACCTTCCGAGTAAAATTAGAGACCATATATAATATATCTTAAGTATGATGTATCATGATAAGTGTTCAGAAGGCTTGATTTCTGGAAGAACGCGACGGAACGCATACCAGCAATTCCGGAATAATTATTAAATGATATTATAAAACTACATCTATACAACATACATCACCATTAGCACCATCATAACCACTACCACCACTAACAACAACATAATATATAACTATTTGTATTAAATTAATACTTAATTTGAAGGAGCGACCCGGGACCTAAATATTTTATAAATAATGCACTGAGTATACATGATTAACCAGTCATGGAGAGTTTTTTGAGTTTTGTTTTTCAATGGTTCCCAGTTAGATATTTCGGTTTTACAGAAAATAAGGCTTCATTTCTGCTTCTGTATGTGCATTGCAAGTAACTTTACTCAGAGCAGATACGTTCACAGTATCTGCGCTGCAAAAAGGGGAAGAAAAAGAAGGGGTGAAGTCGGAAAGAATCGGGTAAGAATCACGCATGTCTAGAAGCAGTACGATAGTGTTACTTTCGACGCGAAGGACTTCTTGCTGCTTTCTCAACCACCCATCGTAGCTTAGCTACAGTGCGTGTGTCATCCCAGAGAAGACTATTTGAACTGGACGAGTACTGAAGTAGTAAAAAAGAGTGTGTTCAGTGAAATGAACCTTTTCGACGAGAAACTTCCTTAAATATCTATGAGCCTACGTCAGCAATGTCAAGGTCGACATCACGAGCAGCGGCACGGGTAGCTCCACGAAATCACCTCTCCATGTAGTTGATCACCTCGTCACAAGCGAGCAGTAGGTAGTCAAAGTCGCGCGATGTGGGCATTTACGTTTTACACATAAAATATGGTTTGGTGGGATTTAGATAAATGCATTGAATAATGTTTGTTATTGTTATTTATTTTAATTTTTCTGTTAGTATCTTTTTTTACATGGGATTCCACCAAGTAGGAAAATGGCAGAGTAACTACTCGTGGCATGCCATGGTGCTCCAAAGTGTGCCACTACCACCAGCAGGAGAGACCTTGACATCACCGGTATACACGAAATATTTTGCCCGAATAATTAAGACACACTTTGTGTATCTAGTGGAAAGAAAGGCGCTGAAAGACTGTAGCGAACAACTTTTTGTGAGATGTTGAAAAAAAAACACTGTCTTTTTGGTGAAGAACACAAGAAGAAAACTCGCCTCTTGAAATCAAAGCAGCTTCCACTCGCTTGCATCGTTCTGAGGAAGTTACCGCTGCGCTCACGGTGTCGGCAGTCCGACCGCCAGCTCCGGTGCGGCGTCCGAATGACCTCGCGACGTCCCGCGTTTTAACCCTGCCGTTATTTACGTGCCGTTACGTAGTAATTACGCCCGTGCCCATACGGCCTTCTCCGCCCGCGACCTTCGCCTTAATTAAATTGTGTATTCCCCCGCCGCCCTTTGCCGCCCGCTGCTCTCCTTTGCCACCCTCTGTAGCTCTCCACCCCCCCTTCTCTGCCCTTTGCAACCACTTTTTGCGCTCTCCGCTCATTCGGCCACTCACCAACTCGCCACTGCCGGAATCTACCGTCTGCCAGCTCGCTCGCTTACCCAGTCACCTGTCCAGCATACTCTTCAGCCGTCAACCTTGACTCTCCAGTGTATCACCTTCCATCCATACACACCCCGTAACCCACATGTCCAGTACTCAGCAATCTCTAAAACCTAGCTTCACGCCAACGTAGCTTCACGCCAACATACCTTCATGCCAACTTATCTGCACGCCAACCTAATTCCTCGCCAACCCAGCGACAATCCAATCCAGCTACCGACAAATCCAGCTAACCAAAATTCAGACAAAAACAAAACCAGTCAAGAACAACTTCAGTCACTCACAAACTAAGTCACTCAACCATCCAGTCCCTCGCTCACACATTCACTTAATCCGCCAGCCAGTGCTCATGCATAGGCCAGGCCACTCTCTCACCCACTAGAGCGCTCACCCACCTAGCTACCATATCACTCACCCACCCACCAAATCACGCATCCAGCTACCAATCCCATTTAGCCCCCACGAAGCCGATCACTCTCACCTCCCAAGCGCCTCACCCACACAACCCCCACTATCTCATCCACCTACTCCCCTGCCCGACCGTCCACCCACATGCTCCCACCTGCAGTAGCTGTCTCGTCCACGCCCCTCCCACCAGCTCCCCGCCCGTGCCCCGCCCCTTCCGCGTGACGTCAACGGCGTGTGGGCGGGCGGTCGCCGCGCCGGGAGGAGTCGCCGAGTCGGAGCGCGGTGGCGGCGCGCTGGTTTGTTGTTTCCCGGCCCCGGGCTGCGGCGGCGGCGGCGGCGGCGGCGGCGGCGCCGCGTTGCAGATCAAACGGACTGCGGCCGCTGCGCTGCCGGCGCCACACGCAGCCGGGAAGGGGGTGGGGGTGGGGCTACGGGCACTGGGCGCTCCCGTGCGAGGCAAGAGAGCCGTGCGCTGGACGCGGCGGGTTCGTCTCGCGTTTTCTTTGCATCGCCGCTCAACGAAAGAGACCACAATATTTTCAGCATCATCATCATTATTATCTTTGTCATCAGAATCGTTATTATTATTATTATTATTATTATTATTATTATTATTATTTAATTCTGGCCATCCTATACGTTCTCGTCCGCGGCCCAGTCATATTCTATCTCGGAGAGAGAATAATGAGTGGCATTATGGGGATCAGCTTTCCAGGTGTATTCCTTGGTAAGACAAGGTTGTTAAGCCTTGAGTTATGAATTATGAGGTGATAGAATGGTGATGAGGATGATGATGATGATGATGATGGAATGTTATCGTGGCATTTTTGAACCATCCCATCTTTCGCCTATATAACCGAGGCAAACCACGAAAACCCCGGTTCGTCAAGGTTTCGTCAAGATAGTTTCAGTATAAATCTGTTTTGTGAGATGTCCACGAACTATCAACGGCCAATGAATTTAGTTTAGCTAAGAGTTGATCTCGATGATGTAACCGTTGCATATCGGACTTTTTCACAAGAGTTCGCGGGTTCAATCCCGAGCGAAGACGTGGATTGTGAAGGACGAAAAAATCCTTGGTTTGCTTTCCTTTGTGTGAGGGAGTAAAGCCGTCGGCCCCATGTTGTAGATTTACTGCGTGTAAAAGATCCTCAAGCCTAAATGTAGCCACTGAACAAAATTCAAATCACCTGTCTCGTAACCCAAATAATTCCTCCATTCTCTGCTAGAGGATGAAAGGATCGTAGGGGAAATCGGCCGTAGAACATCATAGACATCGTCTTTTGTTCCAACTATCAGTACAACAGCAGCACTTCTGGCACGACTGGCTTCTGAGAAACACACACTAATTAGAGCATTGGGCATTTTTGTTCAATTACGATAGATGAAAAGCATCCTCCAGGATAGTTTTTGTCTGTAGAAGCACGCACAGAAATACGCCTGTTCTACCAGTTACAATTTCAGTTGTAGCTTGTATCGTTGTTTCAATTTGAACTTGTGGGTGTAATAAGTATACAAACTGTGGAATTAATCATAAAATCAACGAAAATATATCAGTTGATTTACCTATTTACTGAGATGATGAATGTAAGAATTGTCTTTTTTTTAATCTGCGCTATAAGATGACCCCGTAGTTTTGGAGTCTTTTTTTCCTTTCTTTCTTTTTTTTGATTCATTTATCTTCATATCTAGGAACATATACAGAAATTGGCGCGAAGAAGAAACCAAATCTGCAATGTTTACCTCTTCTATATCCAATCTCATTTATAGAAATTATATTTTAGGTTTGTATGTTATATATCTATTGAAAGGGAAAATGACCTAACTGGTCAATTGTGTCCATTCAATATTTATTACTTGTATACATTACGCTGGTGTAAAACTAATCATGTTGTCAACATTGTAAACCGATTCCCTTGAAAAAAAAACAACGTTATTGTCGGAACGTGATTTTCATAACGAAATGAAAATCTTGATATGATATCTTAATGTAAATGTATTGTACCAAACGTTCTAATACATAACTTGTAAAAATTTTTCTTTAAAATATTTTAATTTTTCAGACATTAACAGCCAATAACATGTTGAAGTACACTAGAAACTGGCATTTATTTTTTAAATATTTCAATATGAATTTTAGTTTACTTTTAATTAATGTTTAACTTATATTATACGAAAATTGAAAAAAAGATTCCAACTCAAGAACTAAATATCATCATTACACATTAAAGAAATTTAATACTCTTGTTTTTACTTCACCTTTATGAATCCAAAAGTGTTCGTCTGTGCTTGCATTTACGTATCACCTACTCGCAATTACAGCGTGTTTCTGGTGCTCTCGCGGACAGTTGCGTTTCAAAAATGATCCGTAACTCAGCAGAGTTCATTGCATCGATTAAATACTACCGGTTTTGATGGTTTTTTGGTTATCATGCCGGGCTACTGATTCGCGGTTTCAAACCTGGCCAAAGTCGGAGGATTTTCGAGATGCCAAAAATTGAGGGCATGCATACATACTCTTGTCGGTGTGTAAAACATCACATGGAAGGCACTTGGCATATCCAGGCAAAGTTAAAACGCTGCTAGAAAAAGAAATGGCAAACTACCCTAATTATACTTGCTCAGGATGTCTCATAAGACGGCGCTAGGGGCTTCTGGAGACTAGCCTACGCACTAATCAGTATCTGGCAATAAAATAAAAAGAAGATTAAACATGGAATATATACGATTGTAGGGGCAGAATACCCAATGAAGACGTATTCAAATAATACTCATGCTTCTGTATGCAAAGGCTTGTGGCAAGCGGTCATTTTCGGTTATTCTTTATCATGTAGTACATTTAAAATTTCTTTTTTTCATGCGGAATATAAACTGATCATATATTCTACTCACATTTCTCGTAATTATATGATAGGACAAGAAAGTACTGGTTTTAGCGTTTGACGCGCCACCTCTAGGATGACAGCTGTGTTCTGTGGGTTGCGATTCATTTGCTATACTAATAATTATGAAGTCGATTAGTATTATTAAAATTTTCTCGTTTCCTTGGCCAACCGGTTCCCGACAAAGAGTATACACGACTCAGTATACTTTATTAATATATTTAGCTCTCATTAGATCTTGGTTCAACTTAACCTAAAAAGATATAATTAAAAATTCTTAGTTTTTTATTCCTGTCTCCCTCTCTGTCTCTGTCTATCTGTCTCTCTTTCTATCTTTCAAATAACTAATTTGCATAGAAAGACGTGTTTTAATATATCTATTACTTCATTGTTTCGAATAGAAAATAATGCATATTATACTGCTTCAACAAAGAGATATCACCATTAACGCGATAGTATTAAATATTTTTCATTTATCATTGTCTTTTTATTATAAATGATCGTGTAAACAATTGAAAGAAATCTTGGAACCAAAGAAATTTTACTTGAAAGCTAGTGAATCCATTTAAATTTAGATTTCAAATTTTAGATCCTTTGATCTCAAATTACTAATAAAGCGTGACTGGTAGCTATTTCATTGCTCTCGTTTTGATATAGAAGAACTGCTACTATGATTTCATTGATTGAGAGGGAATGAATACTGCGTACGATCAACTGTGAACACAAGCTTGTGGCTTTTATTTGAAAAACCAATGAACTTTCATTTATCAACGTCAGTGCAAGGTTATCACATTCCTGACTGTCGAAAATGTTGACTCTGGTTTGTGGTAACCCGAAACGCCATTGGTCATTGGCCATTGGTCGTTGGTCATACCATTGATTGTGGGTGAAAGTATGCACTGGAGAATTGATTGGTATTCCAATAATGAGAAAGCAAAATTTTATTTCAAAATTTAGGAAGTACAAATTCACAACAAATAAAAGCATAATTTTATGTTAGAAGAGAATCGTATAAAGCAAAGAAGTAAATTATAAATAAAATCATATTTACCCGATAAACAAGATCTCGTAAACAAAACAATGAGAGAGAATAAATAAAATTAAGATCATAAGCAACATAATAGAAAATTAGAGTAAAATCTTCGAATAACGTTACAATGAAATCTTATGTATTAAACTTTTTCATACATCTTCAGTTAATCACCGTTGCACATCACGTCTTTCTCATAATTTTTTTTTCGTTTTTAGTTCACTATATTGATTTTGTTGTTATTTTACTTATTTTAATTATATTAATGTTCATTTATAATTTCCTTTTCTCAGATTTTCCTATCCAGATTATCTCTCTTCTATTCCTTCTTCACCATTTGGGACTATTTATTAAGATTATTCAACTTGTCAAAAAACCAAATTTTATTAGCAATTCACAAAATATTAGAAGCAATTAATTAATTGCCGAAATTCAAAAGGTCTCGAGACTTTTGTTGCATTGCAATTTGTTTGTTACATATAACTCAGATCTGCACAAAAAAATACACAATTTGAACATCATAGCTGCTTCTCCACGGCAGTCAAGGACATCCTGATCGTTACCAGTCAACTCTGCCTCCTCTTCCGCCAGTCGTCTTCCTGCCTCAGCCTTTTCGGGTTCCGCTCGACCTGCAAATCGTTGGCTCCCCCCTTCTCCGACCGCGCTCCAACCCCACCCCAACCGCCGCCCCAACCCGACTCCAACCGGCTCCAACCCGCCCCAACCCGGGCTCAACCCCGCCCCAACCCCGCCCCAACCCCGCCCCAACCCCGCCCCAACCGCCCCAACCCCGCTCTAACCCCCGCCCCACCCCGCCCCAACCCCGCCCCCACCCCGCCCAACCCCGCCCCCAACCCCGCTCCCAACCCCGCCCCAACCCCGCCCCAACCCCGCCCCACCCGCCCAACCCCGCCCCAACCCCGCCCCAAAACCCCGCCCCAACCCGCCCCAACCCCGCCCAACCCGCCCCCAACCCCGCCCCAACCCCGCCTCAATCCTACCGTCACCTCCGCTGTCACTTTCTCCACCGTCTTCACCATCTTCCTGCTGCAACTCCTCCCATGACCTCTGTCTTGACATCGCTGCCCCTTTCTCAACTCTTCCTTTCTCTGCCTTCACTAGGCGTCCTTCGTCCGCAGTGTGCCCCAACGCCACCTCAACCTCCACCACTGCCATTTCTGCTTCAGACAGATTCCGTCGCTTTCGTCTCGGTCGACATTTCTACTGGCTACTTCTACTCCCCGTGCTCGTTATTTCCGCACGGTCGGTCTCTTTCATCATCTCGCCTATCCCCGCTTCTAACTCAGCATCAACTGTTGATTCCGCCTCTTCGTTCCCCCCACTCAATCATCGTCTCGACAATCTCTTCTGCTGCCATCTATACCACTGCTTCCAATGTAGCCTCAACAATTGACTCCGCCTCGTATCTCCTCCCCACCATCGTCGTCTCCTTCATCACCTCTGCCTCCATCTCAACCAACCACCGCCTCAAACTCAACCTGAACTGTTGAGTCCGCCTCCTTTTTCCTCCTCCGCCCACATCGTCAATGTCACCCCCTTGGACTTCTATTTCCCCCGCCGTTGCCGGCTCCGTCTTCATCTTCACCTCCGTCTCCTACTCAACCTCCACCCATCTCTACTTCCTAATTCTCCCCCTCCATTTCCACCTCCACCTCGACCCCCTTCACCTTCACTACTTCCACCTTCGCGTTCGCCGCTTTAGTCTCAACCGTCGCTTCCTCCACCACCGTCGTCTCCGTCTACGCCGCCACCTCCGCCGTCTGCTAGAAGCGGCCTCGAGGGCCCCGTCCGTCAATTACACAGCCTCCCCCAGCCCACTCCACCCCACCCCGCCTCTCCCCGCTCGTCTCTTTCCCCGCTGCATCGCCCTTCGTGGCACTTGCCGCTCGACGAGTCCCAGCGCTCCCCGCCCATCCCCATCCCGGTGCCGGCGACGGCCCGCCCCGGCGCTCGCCCAGCTGTATTGTCTTTCATGGAACACGAACCTGTATTTTTTTTATATCTCGGGATAGAAATCGTAATATAATGGGGACATCGATCAATTAGTCAGACGCGGCCCCGGCCACTTGACCGCAGGGCGTCGCGGTCAGCGCAACCGCGCGGAAGACGTGAATGGTGAGGGGAGGGCGGGGGTGGGCGCGACTGAGGAAGCACAAGGGCTGTGTTGCGTGGCATTTATAGAATGATGCGGCATTTCGAATACGATCGTTCGTTACGTATATTTATTCTTATACGTATTAACTCATTATTATTATTATTATTATATTCTTGTATTCACTGCAAAAAGGTATACGAATATACAGGATGTGCAGGGAAGAAACAACAAACCTTTGAAAATAAACTCTTAGGTCAATTTCAAGCATATTTTGTCTAATAAACTTCATCGAATTTGTCTAACAACAATCATTCAAAAGTTGATTTTAAAAAATACTCCCTATACCAAATTTACATTTCAAAAACACAAAATCTCTCCAGATACATGTAAATTATTTATTATTTATAAAAGAAATGAATACATTTATTTTCAAAAGAAAATTAACAAAGAAATAATAAAGCAATTTGATTGTGTAAATTGAGTGCTTTTTTGTGTTAATTTTTGTGAACAAATATGTTCATTTTTTGTAAATAATAAACAATTTTCATGTTTCTGAAGTGTCTGCATGTTTCTGAAATGCAGAGCTTTGCATGTAAAGGTTTTTTCAAATCATCTTTTGAGTGCCTGTAGCGGCGCAGCTAATCAAAATCTTGAAGGAGTTTATTAGACAAAATATGCTTAATATTAAGAACTCATTTTTAACGTTTCGTTGTTTCCTCTCTGGTCATCCTGTATGTAAGTGTCTCCAAACAAATGTTACAAACTTGTATGGTAGAAAGAGGGGAATAAAAGGTCCTTTCATTACCATTGGTCATGTAGTGAGAAATTTGGTGCAACAGATTTACACATGTGTATTTTCCCCTTTGATTTGTAGGCAATCCCATGCGCTCCGATGTTCGGCATGTCACGTCCTTACGCAGTCTAATAGATATCATCTGCCAAGCATCTGTGCAGACGTGGTTGCCTAACACGCTGGAAACTGCCACACGGCGTGGGACACCATTAAACGCCATTTCTCGACACCTGTTCATTGACATAGAAAGTGATCCTTTTTAACCTCTCTAAATGCTTTAAAACATTTTATTCTGAGTCTGATGTGTAAAGATGTATATTTTTTTACGAGAAGAAAAACCTCGAAAGTTACATTTCAATTATTTTGGGTTTAATACGAAAATTATTAATATCTTTAATGCTTTCGTCACAATTGTAATCAATTTAGGCAAATATTGACATTCCCAAGCAATGATAAGTACAAAAGCTAAATTTTCTACCACTGTATCGTGAGAAAAAGGGCCTAAGTATATTGATAACCTATCGTCTTTTCTCTCGAAGTTGAAAAAACAAGTTTTTTGGACGTGTGTTAAGAGGATCGGGTGTATTGGTTTATTTGTTTATGAGAATCAGGTGTTATGGAACCATCGACCATCAAAACATACTCGAAATCATATAATAAAAACTTTATTTAATGATATTTGTTTTGTTGGATAAACTTGCAGAAATTTTCGACTGGTATTCGTCTTATTGCATTCAATTTAATTTGTTTTCTTCTTGCTAGAGATCTGGAAACACACTTGCATAATTTATTTTATGTTCGGTGAAAATTTTTCAAAGATACTCATTATTTTCCTAAGCAGGCAATTATTCTGAACAACTACAAGAACGACGTACCGCAACTGAATTGGAAAATGCCGTTCTTCTTTCACAGACACAGTGGCCTTTTCAACGTCTTCAGATCATGTTTCACATTTAACTGCCGGGAAGTGAGCTGAGTACGAGTACATTGTGTAAATATCACCGCTCTTTCCCATTAAGTTGCGGTTAAAGTAAACCAGCGCGGCAAGTTCGACTTCTTGTTGCTCGTACTTTGATTTGATGAGCTGCTTGCAATTTCCTCTTCTGCACTCTCTACTACTTCGGTCGCCCTGCCTCCAAACACACACACACACACACACACACACACA
>BOPP01000072.1:1108723-1149648 GCA_017312745.1 Gryllus bimaculatus | reverse complement strand
GGGGGGGGGGTTGGTCGGACGAGAGACCGGCAGACGGCGCGCGCCCATCTTGAGGAAAAAGTTGAGAGAGCAGGCCGGCGCACACGGGAGCGCGAGGGGCGGGGGGATTAAAAGCAAGCTGCAAGCGCCCCCGCGCGCGGAGGCGGCCGCGCCGGGCGGGAGGCAGGTGGTGGAGGCTGCCGCAGACGAGATCGCGGAGGTCGAAGTGGAGAAGGCGATAGAAATGGAAGGGAAGCTTAAGGGGTAAGGGGATGAGGCAACAATACAAGTGCCAAGAAAGATAAACAAAAAGACGGCAGTAATAAAGAAGAGGGAAAAGGAGAAAAAGTATAAGTGAATGTGATGGCACAGTGAGTGAAAATATTATGTGATGGCAAAGTGAATTAGAAGATTAGGAGGGAGTTGACGTGAAGAAGAAGAAAATGTTGAAGAAAACGAAGCAGGTATTGAAGATAAGATGGTTCAGTAAGAGAAAGAGAGAGACTAACGAACACAATTAGAGGAGAAGGTCCAGAAAATGTGTGGGAGAACGATAATGGTGGGATGGCAAAGTTGCAAAGGAAGAACTAAGGACGCGGAGGTAAATGTAATAGAACGAATCTGAGGAGGTAGTAGTAGAAGAAGAAACTGGAAGTAAATAATATGGAACACGAGATAGGGATTCAAATAAACGTAGAAATATACACTAAAACAAAAAGGGATTGGCTAACGATAAACGAAACGGAAAAAAAGGAGTAAGATTTAGAGAAGATGGAAGTGGGAGGTGGAAGCTGATGTAGCTCAGGACAAGGAACGGGGAGAGGCAGCGAGGTCATTGAAGGAGACGACGACGGCGGCGGCGGTGGTGGCGGGAAGTTGACGTAGGTAGCGGCGGCGTTATGCCAGTGGTGGAAGGGGCTGTTTCAAGGAGGACGTCCGCGGGGGCGGCACCCGCCGCGCTGCCCGAGGGTGCTCACAAGCCCCCCTCTCCCCCCCCCCCGCACTGCACCGCGCTCGGGCCGCCCGCCGCGCGCCGGCAGGCGGAGTTTGAAGCAAAAGTTGCTTCCTGCCGACGCGGCTGCCGCGCCCGTCGCGTTGGGCGGGGGCGGAGGCGGGGTGGCGGGACGAGAAGCGAGGGCCTGCGGAGGAGCCCTGAGCCGCTAGAGAGAGCTCGGCCGCGCGGAGCAGGCTAAAGTACTGCGGCGAGCTCTACATTACACGGCCAGTTAATTATTTTTCTGTTTCTGCGAGTCGACCGTCCGGTTTTTTGCGGGACAAGATGCAACGCGGTCCGGGCCGGGGGGGGGGCGGCGCACAAGTTTGGGGCCGCGAAGTTGAGCGTAGGCCGTGGAGCGTGCTGCGCCGGGGGTGGGAGGGGGGTGTTGGACGCGGTGACCGTCTGCGCACGCCCCCCAGAGGGGGCGTGGTCGCGGCGACCGCGTGGCCCCGGGTGGCGCGGGCCGTGGGACCGTCGCGGTCGCACCCGGCGCCGTTCTCGCGCCCGCGCTCGGCGCTGCGCCCGGCCACCTCTGGGGCGCGTCCGACGCTTCGTCACGCAGTTAATGAGCCGTTGCGTGGTTTATTACAACAGTTGCGAAGAATCCTAGTTTTTATTTTGAAGAAGCCTAAATATACTTAGGTAAGGAGTTTGTTATTTGCAAACGTAAAACTTTTGGTCTGCAGAAAAAAATTGAAACACTTATGGTGTGGTAGAGTCTAAAATAATATCAGTGCATTTTCCTTTGTTCAAAATTTAAGGCATCCTGACTTTTATCGCTCGAATAAAAATAAGATATGTAAAGGTTTTACAAAAAAAAACGGAAAACAAAGTTCCTACCTAGAAGGATAGAAGTGGGAATGAATGATAAGAATAGAGTGGAAGAAAAGAATGGTATGGTCGACAAGAATGATATGTAAGTAAGAAGGGAACTGAAAAAGGAATGAAATTAAGAAGGGAATTGAAAAATCAAGAAATGAACGGATAACGGTGAATGGATAAAAAGGGAATGGATAAAAAGGGAATGGATAAAAAAGGAATGGATAAAAAAGGAATGGATAAAAAAGGCATGGATAAATAAGGGAATGGACGAAATGAAGGGAACGGATCAGAAAGGAAATGGGCGAGATTGAAGAGTTAATTAAATAAAAAGGTTCAAAAAATGTGACGTTGTAAAATTAAGCTTGTGCAAAGAGTGAGAAACATAAAAAATTACATTTTCGAACCGTTTTATACACCACAATTCGCACATCCTTCCGAATCAATTAAATATTTTAACTAACATTTTCCCGCGTGTCCCCAGTTCAGAACACAGTTCCTTCGTGGATGCCTGTGCATTGTAATTGCAGTCTGTGTTGCAAGCGGTGATTTCGCTGTTCACTTCGTAACTGCAGTGCTCTCTTGCATGGTCTGGTACTCACTGCCTGGAACTACATTCTCTACTCGCGCCGGCGAATTAATATACAACGTCTGGACAGTGTGTGAAGGTCGTTCAGCGAAACAATTTAAATTACGAAAGAATCCCTCTATTACTTTGAAAATATTTTATGATGAATTTGCACTCTTGGCTTTATGTATTTATTACTGTTAAAAGTTGTTCTTGAAAAGACTTAAATTACAATGAAACGAAATATTTACAATTTTAATTAAAGTATATTCAAAGGTCGAATAAAATACACTCGAATTACATTTATTTATAGATCAATGAAGTAAGAATGACCTTCTGACACAAGAGTAGGGTATAATTTCATTTGATTTAGGAATATTGCATCTTTGACCAAAATATTTAGTGTCCCTGAGTTTTTAATTATATTTTTCTTTAGTAATGAATTAATACTACACTACATAAATTATTGTCTTTAAATTAGCATATCTTGCATCAAATTACATTTTTAAAGTAGTAAAAGCGGTTCTTTCAGAGCTTTCGTAGCTCACTTAAAGTTCTTCGTATTAGCACTAGCGATAAAAGTGAAACGATGCTCAAACGTTCAAATAAAGCTTTGAATGCAACAAAGGAAACAAAATACTTTCATCAGACCGTATCAACTTGTACTGACCTTAATAGTGACTTGTATAGTTGAATTAAAATAAAATGAAAGTCAGTAAAGCTTTTTAGAAAAAAATATTTAAAAAATTAAAATTAATTTTACCACCCGTATCTTTTGCTTATTTTTAATATTTATATTTGCAATCTGATTCATCAGAATAATGTACCGTTTTTGTTTCATTTTTAAAAACAGTGCATCAGAGTTTTTCCCCTCCAGAAATCCAATAACTCAAACGATTGCAAATCATCATTTCAAAGTAATGAACAGTTTTACGTGTCAGTTCTTAAAAAATATTGAACTATTGTTTCAGAATTTCATATATCAGTATTGAAAAAACTGTTCTAAATCAGGGAAAAAGTAAAGCTATTTATTACAATAAATTTTTTATGAGTGTGTAATGAACAGTTTCAGTTATTCAAAATTGATGTTTTTTTTAATTTTGAGGTTTTACCATATTTCTATAATATTCCAAACGTCTATTGCTTCAATAATACATATATTTATTAATTATTTACGTTTGGGAGTTATTTTATTAATTACGCTTGGGAGTTTTCCGACCTACTATAGCATTCTCCTGTGTGAAGGAAATAAATATTAACTTGTTGTAGCAGTATTCGTCCTGGAATATTGTTGAAGGTAAACTGTGCAATTCATCTTCGGCAGTTTTGTAACGTGGCTGCTTATACCCACGTTCCTATATTAAACCAAACCGTACACACACCAGATCACTTAACTTGTACATCATTCATAAAATGGACACGACTCACCTCCGAATATGTCACGATGTTATTGCTGTGGTTAACATTTATGACCTAGTACACTAAGAGTTGCTGCTAGAATGGTTATTTTGTCATTTGTTCTCACTTCTTTTGGATAACAACCGTATACAATTTTCATCAATCTTTCTGTTTCGTATCTCAGTGAAAACCATCATTTCCCATTGGATAATTCTTCTCCCTCAAGGGCAAGCGTCACCGCCGCTATCGTTGTCTTTTCCGCAGCCTCAACCCCCACTGGCACAGAACTTGCACGCCCCTCCGCAAGGGAGAGAGAGAAATCTCCTCGCCTCGGTTGGCGCGGCGTGATCTCCGTGCGGCATATTGCCTCGGGCCCTCTCGCGCTATTTTCTGCTTAGTCCTAGACATCCTGCTGGGCGCGACGTAATAGATTCTTTCCCTGGAGCTTTCCCCGAGTTGTTTCTTTTCATTCGCGCGCCTCTCGGCTACCTCGTGAATTTTGTGGCGGCCAGTTTTCTCGCGAGTGCGCCGGCTTATTTTTTTTGTGTAGCAGCATTTTACCGTGATATACAAAGAGCGCGCGCGGGGACACGCTGCGGCAAACGGCGATGTTGTGTGGAAGTGGTCTCGAGGAAGGAAAAAATTAAGAAAACGGAGGAGGGCTGGGTGGGCAGACATGATGCTTAGAAGCAGAAGTTGGGAGAATAGAGCGAGAGGTTGTTGAGAAGTACTACATTACATACTTGGGTGTGACGATATGATGAAACGTATAAAAAACGAGAGATGTGATTAAAATTAGTATGGCAATAATGAATTTTATTATTATAGCAATAATTATATTAATTATAATAATATAATTATAGCAATTAGTAGAGCAATAATGGATTTTAGTAAATTTAAATTGGGAATATTTGAAAGGATAGTGAAGACTGCTGATGTGGACATTATAAATCTATGGCAGAAAAAGAATGGAAGGATTTCTAACATGATAAAGAACATCCACGGCAAAGGAGTTCTTTATTTTAGTGATGGCGGTGATATGTAGGGTAGAGCAAGCGATGGTGATGTTGCAGGTGATGGTGATTTTGGAGACTATGGTGATTCTGCTGGAGTTAGTAATTTTTTAGGCATTTGTGGCGTTTGACGTGATTGTGCTTTCCGTACCGTTGGTGATTTTCAAACCAATGGTGATTTTCAAACCAATGATGATTTTCAAACCAATGATGATTTTCGAGCCGTTGGTGATTTTCGAGCTGGGGGTTTTTGAGCAGGTGGTGGTTTTTGAGCGGTGGGTGTTTTTCGAACGGATGGTGATTTTCTAAACCTATAATGATTTTCGCGGCCTTTGTTATTTTCGGGGCGATGGTGATTTAGTTACTTGGTGTCGATGCACTTGATACCGATGTGAATTTGGTGGTGTTGGTGTTCTAGGGCCCATGATGAAGATGATGTCGACAATGATTATGAAGTTCTTGGAGAAAGTGGTGGTTGGAAACGTTCTTGGCGGTGACGTTCTAGGAAGCAACCCAATACGCATTCCATGCACGTGTGTGACGCTTCAGATGGAATACCTAACGGCTACGTTAAAGCACTGGTCAAGACGCACGGGAAAACCGTACAACTTGGATATCCCGACCGGAGAAACCGACTTTGCTACACCTGAAACCTCATCGTCAACAGCGGCAGCCGTGAAAAATAAAATCCCTTCTGCCCCCCTCCCCCCCAAAAAAAGAATCCCGACGCGTAGGAAGCGCATAATCAGAATGCGTCCGCCGGAACGAATCCACCGGCGTCACGCTCCGCGACGCCTTTGAATCACCGCGCGGGCGCGCGCGGCGCCGAGCTTTCAATCCGAAATTCACGCGTCCGTGGCGGCGCGCGAAACGCAGGTATGAAATTAGAGCAACGCCACGAGACGCGACGCGATGCTCCGCCGCACGCTGCGTCGGAATGCGCCGCCCGAAAGCGCATTCAAAGAAACGGCGCGTGGGGAAAGAGAACGAAACGGCGGGTCTTCTGAACGAATTCATAGATTTAGATTAGATTTAGATTTTTTTAATTTTATTTATTTAAGGTCGCTTTTCAACAGCTGGGGCGTGGTCATAAGTGGCTACGGGAATCAATTTATAATTTACATAAGAATACACATTTTTTTACAGTTATGCCATTATACAATTATATACAATTCATACAAGCATATAAATGGTCAAAATGTATTATTAATGTGTATATTTAGATTTATTTAGTCAAAAGAACAGTAAACGACTGTATGGGACGCATGGGGGAGAAGATGATCTGCGCACGTTTTTTTGAGTTCGGCTCATTCAATCCCTTCCCATCATTTTAACTATAAATAAATTAATAAATATTTTAAAAAAAATATTTTAAAGAATCGCGTGATTAGTAATACTTGAAAAAAACTAGACATTTTCGTTTCCGAGTTATAGAAAACTTATTTGCATCGGTAAACGAATTGCAGGTATGATTTTTCTGCATTGCTAACACAATAGTAACTAGGCATTACCTCTACTCCTACCATTACCTACCATTTACGTCCAGATTAAATGTTTCGTATTGAGTGCAAACACATAAATGTATTAACAATAAATGTTGTAAGGCTATTGTTACACAATACATAGTGTGTTCTAAGAGGAGGCGTCGAAAATTTGAAAATAAGCTCTTAAAACAATTTTAAACATACTTTGACTAATAAACTACGAGGATATTTGGAATGTTTTTCTCACAATAAGCACTCAAAAATTAGTTTGAAAAAATTATTTCTAGGCAAAAATATTCATTATAAGACCATAGAAACGCTCTGAAACATGTACATTGTTTATTATTTATAAAAAAAATAAATATTTGTTCAGAAAGAAGACGTAAGCTAGAAATAAAATGAAGCAATTGGATTGTGTTTTTTGAGAGTATTTTTTTAATTTCTGGGTTAAGTTTTCTTTCTGAACATTCACTTCTTTTGTAAATAATAAACAATTAATATGTTTTTGCAGTGTTTCTGTGCTTCTATAATGCAAGATTTTTGCCTAGAAATAATTTTTTTAAAACAATTTTTAGAGCTTATTGAAGCTCGTCCGTCGCCCTCCAGCCGCGAGGCTTTTTTCATTGTTTGCTGTAAAAAGCATCGGGACGCCTCGATGCCTTATCGTCTCCACGCGGTCACATCCCAGGACATTGCCTTATCTTTGGCCTCTGCACTCGTGGCTTTCTGCCCTCTAGTGTTTATCGTCTGGTCGCAAGGGAACTTCATGGTGACATCGCTGGGGTGTCTCTCGCTGCTCACCGTTTTCACTTGTGACGAATTTTTGAATGTTTTTAACTAGTCCTGGAGAGAAATTTATTTTACATCGCGCTACGTTTTACTGCTAATCTTTGGGTGGCGTTCTTTGGGTTGAAATATTGAAATAATTACTATAATTTTGGTACGATTAATCGATAAATTACAATTTTTCGACAATTTTTGAAGAGATTTCCAAACTTAGTTGAAAAATGTTGACTTGCTACATTTAATTATTTAGATTTCTTCCCTGGTGAAGTTATATTAAACAACATATAGAGGGAATCATCCAATTATCTCTAATACTTTTGAAGATGTAACGTTTTACATGGAAGGCTTCGAATTAACGTGTCTTTTGACAGTAAGTCTATTTAAAGCTTACTGCCATTTAAATCAAGTTTACTGACTTTTCATGGGTCCAGGAGAATAGGTGACTCGAACGAGAATAGAAAACAAACGAAAACAGATTAAATGAACGGTTTCAAGCACGTGAAAAAAATAATATAAAGTATAATAATTCTTGAAAGTATGGAACCTGTACAATATACACTGGATGAAGAGACAATGTTCTCTTGCTAAACTAATTGTATGGTCCCAAATAATTATGTGAATTTTGTGATCACACATGGATACTTCAGGATTACTGCGAAGAAAAAACATTGAAGAAATTCGAATGGGGAAAAAGAGCTAAAAAATATATTGCGGCCAAAGATCAGGGAATGCAGAAGAAAATATTAAACACATTACCATGAAACTGAAGCTTCTGTATTTTCATTATCTAATGGTATTTTCTGCTTATATAAATGCTGTGTTGCTTTTACTTCATGCAAGTGTTAAAAGTAACAGTATTGAACGTATGATGCACTTCTTCTCATTACTTGATATGCAAATATATTTTTATAGATTTTTAATGAAAAGTGATTTATCGCAAAGTGTACTCTGGAAAATGCAAATCTATTGGAAATAAAAAGCGTGAATTAGTCCAATGTTGTTCTTGCAGAAAATAACTTTAATGGCCTAATACGGTTAAATGTGCTAGAACACGGAACTTAAAGAACCTAAAAAAATGCAAATTCACTAAAATAGTAAACATGCCAGTCCACGCCTGCACTATATTAACCAATTTTTGTTTTGTTTTATTCCTGTTAGTTATTCACTCTATTTCAAACTTCATCTGTCCTTGCCCGCACATCTAGCTTCCATCGCCAGTCACATTTTCCCTGTCCTTTCCCTCCCTTTACGCACATACCAGTGCGCTGGTTGTGTATGGAATGGCGGCAATGCGTGAAGCGGTGGAATGCGCGTATGCGAATCATGTGACACATGCGGTCGGCGGCACGCACTGCCTGCGACCCATCGCTGCTCGCAGTCGCGCGGAGACAGAAAATGGCCGCCCACGTCTCTGACGCGTCTCGCTCGAACAGTTTTCGTTGTAGTGTGGCCACAGGTTGAATGAATATTAGCGCTTTATCACTAGTGTATATTTCGAACTGTAGACAGTAAAGAAGTTCTCTGTGTATGGGATGTGAGATGCAACGCAATTCCCTTCTTTATTCCATTCCTTCTTCAGTTCCCTTCGTACTTACATATCCTTCTTGTCGACCATTCCATTTTTTTCTTCCATTCTATTCTTATAATTCATTCCCACTTCTATCCCTCGAAGTAGGAACTTTGTTTTTCCGAGCTTTGTAAAACCTTTACACATCTTACTTTCATCGATAAAAGTCAGGATGCCTTAAATTTTGAAGAAAGGAAAATGCACTGAAATTATTTTAGACTTTACCATATCATAAGCGTTCGTGGCATTAAACAGTGTTAAATATACGCCTTCAGTTTAGAGAATGCGAAGGTCTTGGACATGTTAACCTTTAAAATAATACTACTATATAAATGTTTTGCACTACTCGCGAAGAAAATCGTAAAAAATTGAGCTTTTGAGAAACTCATCGTCTTAAAATTGCCTTTTTTTCACAAACAATTGGAGAAAAATTGTCATATTTTGAAAGAAATGTACCAGACTTTACTTATAGATCTAATTTGAAGGACAAATTTCTGTAAATAAGCATTTCTGTCTGATGTGATTTAGTTGTAAAAAAAGCGCTTAAAATTGTAAACTTGTACACTTTTTGGGAATTAAGGGTACAACGAAATTCCGATCTGCACCAGTTTTTAAATCATACTCTGAGAAAAAAATTGAAGCCATTTTTTTAGAAAATGTTCAAAATGGCCTTGAGGCTAAATGTCTAGTATCTTCAGAGTCGATTCCTTTTCAAATTCAACGGGCTGCGATATCGATCACCAGATCGATTGAGAAATATCAATTTTGATGAAAATTCTGCCATTGATTCAGACCTTTCATCGTAAACCAAATTATTTCGTAACAATGCCCGATAAAACGTGGATTCTGACTATACAATGTGATTTACTACGAGTACACACACAGTTATTTACTACATATACCGGTAGAAACCAAAATTCTCCACTTTCTCATATTAGTGACCCACAAAACGAGTTTTATCTGCCTAAAAATCGCAGCAATTTTTGCGGCTGCATTACAAGACTTCTCTTTACAAGTAAGTAGTATGCGAGAAAGAATAAAGGACGCGCGTTTTTCCGTCGCCTCGTTTCCGCTCACACCTCTCATGGTTTGCACAGCCGCAATTGGTCTCACAGCCGCTTATCCACAAGGCGCATTCACAATGCAAACGTAAACATAAGCAAAGCGCTTAGACATAAACATTAACATAAGGAATAGACTATTCACAATGTCTAACATAAACGTAAGCAAAATAAGACTTTCTATTTGCTGTGAGACATTCTAGTTTACTATTGGTTGAATGTGAGAATCGATTTGTGTCTATGCCCCGTTAGTTCTTCTAACACTTCGCTCCAATTTCGATTCTCGATTTTGAGTTACCGTTTTGTGATTGGTTCATTCCTTATGTCTTACTTAAGCATAAGCAAAGGAGCTTGCTAGCTTTTAAGTTAACGTCTTACGTGTTATGCTTATGCAAACGCATTGTGAATGGGTCCGCTTATGTACGTAGTCCTAACTTTTATGTTAACGCCATGCTTATGTTTATGTTTGCATTGTGAATGGGCCTATAAGCCTCTTCCGGTTGGTATCTTCTCGGCTGTGGAACGCTGCGAAAGTGCGAAGGAAGATATTAATCTGCAAGAAGGTCGTCGAGTCCTTTTAGGCGTAATGAAATGCGCAGTTGGTGGTAGCGTGTTACCTAATTAACGAAACGTTTCTGTTCTTCGCGGATTTTAATTGTTGTTTTCCGCGACCGTCCGGCAATTTGCGTGCTTTTCCCCGCGAGAAGGCGAAATGCCTAGTCTGAGAAAGGTTTACGAGATGTAATTTTTGGAGATTGCTTTCCTGACTGTGCGCTCTTGAGTATATGAAATTGACGTGCGTGCCAGTGATTTTTTTCTCGTTACTTAATGAAGACTGTGATTCCCAGATGAAATTTACTTCTTGTTAAATGAAACTATACACAATGTATTGAATATTTCGAAAATAAATGTAAACCTCTTTTAATACAGTATTTTTAATGCCGAACTCTCTAGTTTCCGTTATTTGTTAGAAGGCATTTGCTTTCACTACTTAGTTATGCTTTCATTAATTTTAAATTTGATGAATATTAATATTTGATGAATACGTAAATATCTGTAATGTTTTATAGTAATTGAAGTGCTGATGTGTATTTTAGGCTTCTGGAAAGTTTTCATTTCTTTTTCTAAATCCGGGGCTTTCAACGGGGTCGGTATTCACCCATTGAGAGTCAACATAATGTTAAACACTACCACTGAAGATTAACGTAAGGACTGGGGTTAATGGCGAATATAATCGGACGATTATATTCGCCATTGATCGATGTAATCAAGGCCAAGATAAAATTGATTACAAAATGTACTAATAACGTTGATAATTAATTGTTTTCTGATACAAAGCTACCAAACAGTAATAATAAAATATAATTTCATTGTTCTTCTTTTATTTTCGTTGTTCATCTTTTTTGACGTTTACAAAACTCAAGAATTTGTAAGTACGTTACTCTGACGTGCAAAAAGAAATATTATTAGCGATACCCACTGCAGGAATGTTAAGCTGATTAATAACCTCCACTTCACGTAGACTGACTTTGGTAACCATTCTACAACAGTGTAGATTAGAAACTACTTGTACTACTAGGAGCTAATCACACTCACAAACATAAGCGTCTCTGAAAATTGTCCAGATATTTACGAAGATATTGGTATTGTTTTCATTTAGTCATTTATGGTAAACTCTGTGTGTTATCATTACGTGTGCGGTATATTATAAATAACATGTAAGGAAATGGTCGAAGAAGCAAAAAATACTAGAAGGGGTTAATTGAAGAAAACGGTTGACAATAACTGACATAAATGGCCACAGCTTAGGAAATTGTACTATTTATGTTTCCGTCTAATGTATTATATTCGTACATTACAATTGAAATCTGTACTCTTTAAATAATTGTTTATCTTTCAGTAAAATTAATACAAGTGCAAGATATGGGTAGATGAATAAAATATTTTATTTTTACACGTATATAATTGTATCTCAGACTGTATCATTTGTTTCTATTCTTGGTTTCTTTATTATAATTTTTTCTTTAGACATTATTACTACCCTTTTATTATTTTAATTAAGATTTTATTACGATATTCTTCGTCCCTGACTAGACTCATCTCTTGAAATAAAACCACCATTAATTTATATTGCTTAATATCCCTTTGTGAAGGATGAGAACTCGCTATAAAATGAAAGTTCGTGTTCTTATTAGTAAACCCTTACAAATGAAAGGTTATAATAAATCCACAGACAAAAGACAGTGACAACTTTAATTTTCTATAAATTAATATCTTCTCAGGAATCCGCTCAGCGTATTCTGCAGTGTCTTCTTTACAATCCATAACACAATAGGTTAGGTCGCACCTTGAAGAATTTATTGCCATATAATAGCCTCGCATAGCCTGAGCTGCTTCACATACTTCGTGCCATCGGCTTCCTCCGTCTCCTTCCGTATTTTCTTAACACCTCCCTTTAGACGCCGCCACCTCGCGCACCTGCGCTGTTAAGTTGGCGCCTTGCGTGTCCGAGCGCCCTTACACGCGCACCCCGCCTCCTCCCCCGCCCTGCCGCCCCCGCCCCCAGCTTCCGTCCCGCCCTGCCTATGCTTTCCGCCACTTGCTTCGCCCTCTAACGAGGCTGTTGCTCCTCCTCCAATTGCAGCAAATCGCCCGCCGGTCCTGTCCCTTTCCGCCCCCCTTCCTTTCCCCGCCGCCCCTGCCCTGCTGGCCCCGCCTTGCCCGGCCCTTGCCGCCCGCCGCCCCTTGCCCCGCCGCCCCGCCCTCCCCCGCCCAGTCAACCCGCCCCGCCCCATCCCCCGGCCCCGGCCCCCCCCCTCCGCCACCGCCACGCCCCGCTCGGCCGCCAGATCCCGGCCCCATCCCGGCGCGCTCCGATTGCGGCCTGCGCGCTCGTCGAGTTATATTCGTTCTGTCGAAAGAGTTGCGTAGGGTCTGAGCGGGAAAAAATTTTTTTTAATTGTTTGCCGGGGCCTCGCTTAAACAAGCCGAATCCGAGGAAATTGGCGAAAAAAACGTAATTTATCACCTACCGAGTTTGATCCGAACGTGCCGAGGCCGCGCCGCGCCTGGCGGTTCTGCCGGCGGGGGCGCTTCTGGGGTGGGAGGAGTGGAGGGGGGAGAGGTTGTTTTGTTTGCCGGATGAACACGTATCGACCGTGACCTATCGATATTAAGAGGCGACGTCACTTCGCGCGATGCGTTTCGGCTCGTGTAATCGCGCCTCGGGGGGGGGGAGGGCGGGGGAGGAGTGGCAGTCGGCGGGGAAAGAGCAAGAGAGGGGTGAAGAGGGAATGCGAAGGGGGGCAGGAAAAGTTGGAGGTGCACGTCGGCACGAAAAATTCGTTGGTGACCTCTGATTTTAGACGTATTTCTTGCGACGTTTTGATGTTTGCTGTTCTACTTGCTGATCAATGAACGACGAAAAAGAAGAGAAGTAGCAAATGGTCCTCGTGAAATTGGGGGAAAAAACAACTTTTTGTGATAATATGAACTACTCAGTTGCAAATTATATTACTGATTCGTTCAAAGAATAAATTATGTTCTTTAACTAATTTGTACTATTTGTAGATACTGTTTGTTGGTGTCATCTCCTGTTTTAGCGTTAGATCAATTGCACTGGAGGGAAACTAAGTTCTAAAATGCAAAAATAAGTTTAAGTTTGATTTTCTTGTGAATGTAGTGTAATTTTTCAAATATAAATTGGGTATTTAAAATATTAGTGGCAAAATAAAGTTTTACAGGATGAAAATACGTTGACTGAGTATTTGTTGTTTGTTAAAATTTGAGAACTATCTTGCTTTACGATTATGTAATAAGTAATAACTCTTCTTCTTCGGCTTTTTCCCCTTAGGAGCTTGCCGTTTTCACAATCCACAAAGCTCAGTCCTCCCAATCTCCTGGTTTGAGTCCTCTATCCTCCATAACTTCCTAGATGTATTATAAAAAAATCTTTAAGTTATAAATGTTAAGTTTACATAATTGAACGACTTTGTGTCATTATATTATTAAAAACTGTGTAATAATGGCTTAGAAAATCCAATGTGTATGTCAGCTATTAATTGTCACGTTTGTCACAGAATTTTTTTACATTTTCCAGCGATTTACGTGTGAGTACATGCTTCTTCACCAAACTCCAATGTAGGTTAATTTCTTATTCAAGTAAGATTGCCGATAACATCCATCTAAACTGCTACTATTGTTGGCTCAGTAACTACCACCTTACCAAGGAAGGAACAAAATTGGATCACAGAGCATATCGCTGCACTTTGCCTCACGCGACCCAGCAGCATTCCGTACAGTTAGCTGTGAGTTTTTTTCTCAAAAGCGTTAAAACGAATTATACTGCTTTGCTCCTAAACTTCGCGAGATGTAAGAAGGCGAGGTTAAATTAACTTTTAATATGTATAGTATCAAAGTTAGCTGGTTTGATTACATATATTTTTATCATCTTAATCCAACCACAGCTATTAAAATACAATGTATATTATAGTCATTGACAATTGTTACTCTAGCAAGAAATTATTGATTTTTTTCTGTGCACACTTTTCGTGAATCTCTCGTTATTTCTTGCTCAGAAATCTGTTCAAATAGTTCATTAGGTTTATTAAATTACTATTAGTTTGCAGCAGCAAAATTGCTGCTAAACAAAACCACACAAAAGAGATTTCCGCAAATTAGCATGAACGCTATTCAAGGGTAACAAATAAAATATACTCTACATAACTGCTGTACATTTAATATTTTAATAAAGTTTTTTACAATTACTGCAATAACGTAGTGTAGTGTATACAAGGTAACAATTCTTTACAAACCTAAAATATAAAAAAAATGCTCTTCCATGGCACATTACGTGAATAGCAAATATTTAATGACGGGCAGTCTCTTTTTTTGAGATTTGGTTCTTGCATAACGTCAGATGAATCGTAAGCGGTGACGCAGTGAAGATGAGAAATTAATTGATATGCGCCCAACTTCTGGAGTAACATTTCTTAAGCAGGTGTTAAAGATAGTAGTCCCTATACTCTTACTATAAATCTCTCTATTTGCCAATGTTGTGCAACAGTGCGTGACCGATGGTGAAAGAACTAAAAAGAATATTGTTGTAGAATGTAAAATAATAACTGGATGTAAAAATAACAATTTGTATTAATAGAAAGAATTTCCATTATATATACTGAGTTGCCATTTCAATTTAAGACACTGTAGGTCTGTTACAAATTTGATTTTAAATGACAACAAGTAATTCAGAAGAGCAAACTTTAAGTGGGACGGGCAGTGCTTTGCGCTTGTTATTGGAATCTAAAAGCAAGAAATTGAAATAATTATTCCAATATTGTCATTCTGAAAGATGCACTTTCTACCATCATTTTTTAATGCTTCCCATTACTAAGAAGGAATTATGATTAATCTCATTTTAGCAATAACTAATTAGTGGTCTTTCATTTATTATAGGTGTTGTGGTGTGATATCTTTGGCATTGTCATCAGTTGTCTGCTGGATTGAAGCCACAAAAACGACTACCTAGTAGTCGGACAGTGCTTCAGCAGACAACTGATGATGATGGCTAAGCCATCAAAAGCTGCTCTTACATTAAATAATATTGTTGGCAATGACAACGTCTTTAATTATTTCTTTCATTTATTTCTGTTTTATCTGATTTCATGTTACTGACAGAGCGGGTAACACCGAATAGTTTTTCTAATAAGTAATAAAAATGTACAAAAACGTCTTTGAAAATTATCTCAGAAAGGTATAGGATTTGTAAAACTGTTTACCATGGTATAGGGTTATTAACTAGCGTAGTCTGGAAAGTAGTAATTGCTATTTTTCTGCTTTATTGGGTTAAAGGCGATTTTGTAAGTAAACTTGTGTGTATACAGCATGAGTCACTTAACTTGAGTTTATAATTTCAGTGGAAGTTTGTAAATAGATTAATATGAAAGTGAACATTCCTGTACTGTATACAATTCAAAGTTGTAACAATTTCTAATTTAGCCGTTGCACTTTGAAAGTATGTTCACGATCAGTTTCAGATAATAATAGAAGAATTAAGATGACAATTGTAATTAGTCAAATATTAATGTAGCTGGAACTGAACCTAATTCAAATTTAGAAATCAATGTATTACTGCAAGGCAAACGCATTGGACAGTATAATGACTACGGCATGAATCACGTGACATAATTTTGTACTTTGCTGTTATATTTACTCTCCTGTTTTATTTTTCTTTTGTCAGTTGAAGAAAAAATCTAACGATCTTTGAATGTGTGAATACCACTCTTAAATACATCTTTCATGTGATTTTGAGGTCGTGGCGGTTCTATTCTCATAAACTGGGATGTCGACTGCTCTACAATATTCTATCGGCGGCGAAACGAGAAGTGCGGAATTGCGGGTTCATACAACGTGGCGACGTGACGACCGTCGCTTACACAGAACGAGCTCTTATCGTTACGTGAGCTGTTTCGTCTTCACCGTTACGGGCAGCAGATAACGTAACGGACATGCAGAGACAGATAAAACCTCGCGGTCCGTTTTTATTAAACGCGTCACGACACTTTTATACACCGTAATGTACAAAGTTGGAGTGGTTGAAACTTGTCTTGTCTTTTTTTCTTTTTTTTTGCCTCCGTGTGGCAAAACATCCAATCTTGGCTTCACGCGCTGGAGGTAGTTAACAGTGACCCACTCGGAAAGCGACGCGTCGGAGCGGACACGCTCGCAGCGCACTAGTTCAGTAGTTCGCCGGCCAATAACTTCCGAGTTTATAGTGGTACTCTACGCGAGTGTATTTCTTGTGTGTTTCTGCTTGTGGATGGGTTTTTCGTTTATAGTCTGGTCTTGTACTCAGTTACATCTGGGAATTTGTTGGGCGGATTTTCAACGCCGAGAAATGAAATGAAATGAAATGAAATTTCTTGCTTTATCCTACAGTGACCTTGGAAATAAATTTTACCGTCGGTAGGGAACAATTTTGAAATGTAATTGCAAATGCTTTAGATGTACATATTTACTGCCCACATTTACTTTTCATATATATATATATATATATATATATATATATATATATATATATAATTTAATTTGTCTCTTATTGTGTGGCAATAATCTGTGATGTTATAAACAGATTCTACCTGAAACGCTATTTGTTTGCAGTTGCTTCTTCACTGTCTTCTGATTTTAGGGCAAACAAGTCCCAAATATTGGAGGAAATTCATGAAATACTAGACCTAATTAATACTCATATACATGCATTTCTTCCGTGAAAATTGACTGATAAATAAGTAGAATACTCTTCTCAGTGGTTTTTAGCACCACAAATTTTCAGATTAAGAGTGGGTTTTAAAAACGTGTGTATTTTTGGAGTAATAAATTATCTAAACGAGTTCGGTAGAACTTTTTCCATTATTGGGATTGTATCATAAAGATAACACTTTATCAACACGCCCAACGCAAGTGCGTGGTGTACTTTCCTCATTAGTTAATAGGGGTGTTTCGAGCACGAAGCTTGGAATTAAAAAAGCAACTGACATGGAGAGGTTTTCGAAGCATGTTTGATTCATTTGCTCTAGAAAATATCATCCTATTGTGAATAATTGTTTCGTTTAATTTCATTTTGATTAAATTATTCAGTGTTATAAATACGTGAGCAAATGTTACTTTGGTGTCATTTCAATTATTTAGTACCATGATATTTTACAATAGTTTATATTGTTTGATATTTACAAAATCAGCATATCTCTGCGTAAGTGATTTAAAAATACACCAATAGTTGCTTAAATAACATCAAGGTAGTGCTATTTTCTTCTCTTTAGTTCAAAATAAAAATATTATCCTCGTTTGTAACAATAATCAATTAAACTGTATTTGCAAGGAGTTATCAAAGTTGTAGTGTAGTAAAAATGTAGTTGGTAAACTGGGAAATGTGGTGTTCAAAAGTAGGATGTTTGTATGTTGACCAGCACGAGTTTAACAGTAGTGTTGGAGATGTAGATTATAACTATGATAATAGTTAACTCAGAAATAATTCAGAAATATAAATATTGACCCATATATATTTAAATCTTTCCAAAAAGACATAATTTTCATTACGAATCATAGTTGAATACAACTCTCATTACCTAGATAACTGTTTAACTATTTATTAATATACGACGTAGTTACACACGCCGGTTTAGACACTGTGGACACGTGCTCCTGCTCTGTACTTTCTTAGTTGTATATGTGTTAATTTGTAAATGATGTATTGTAAGTGTTCTGAAATAAAGTACTATTTTAGAATTTTCCTTGAAAATGCATTAAATTCAAGTAAATAAATGTTATAATTACTTATATACCACTACGAATAATATATGTGCAGTTCTTTTCAGAAAATATTTCCATTCCATTGTGGAAGCAAAGGTTGATTTTTTTTCAGTTTCCAAATTTTCGTCTATCCTAATCGGCTTCACTTGTAATTATATTGTAAGAAACTTTTATGGTAAACGTTTCTTCTTTAGGTTTACTTTCCACATCCTAAGTTTTTACATTAGTCTGTGGCAATAGGTGTACACAGGCAGGAAGACCGTTGCCTTGCTAAAACTTTCGAGAAGGGGCCCGTAGTCTTATGGTAATGATTCAGCGCGACACCAATTGTATTTATCAAATGATTCATTAAAATTATTTCATTCTCCCTGTATTATATTTTTATTTATTTGCTAGTAAAATAAGTCATTTGTAAAAAATAAATTTGATAGAAAAGGGGGCCCACTGGCGGTGAGAGGGGGCCAGAAATGTAGTTGCCCCGTCTCGTTTTATGTTTCGCACGCCTATATTGGAACGGGTGGTAGTGTGGGTATAATAGAAAAGGGTGTCCGTCGGCTATGTCAATACTGAGATGGTAGTGGCAGTCAGAGGCGTTCCATGGGGAAATCGTCACAAAGACTCGACCGAATTAGTACCAGTTTGCGCCGCAGAAAGCGAACCAATAAGGAAATGGCTGCGTCGATGACGACTGAATCGGGAAGGGACGATCAACTAGCGGCGTGACATTAAATAGACCCTGCATACACACAGGAGAGCAGAGGGAGCAGAAATATTAAGAACGTTTCACAACCCAAAAGATAAACGAGATCAGAAATGAAGCTTGTGGAATGCTGGAATGAGTATAACTATCTGTTAGGGATTAAAAAACAAAAATTACAGAGGGAATACATAAAGAAGTCTAACCAGGACAGTATATCAGAAAACAAGATAAGAAATGCGCGAAAAAACGTGAGAAATGGATTAAACAATTAAGAGTATTCATTAGTAATTCATCAGTACAATATTCTAAGTGAGAAGTCAACTCAAGTCACATAAAGCTTTTGGTTGTAAAAACGTAACAGATCCCTGAAAATGTTTTTCATCTAACTAGGTGAACAAAATTTAGCTGCTAGAGTTTTTCATGAGATTCTTTGAATATATTGCAATGCACGTATATTTGAAGAATATAAATCCCTTCCCGAAAATACTAACCAGTTTATTGAAATCCATATCGGTTCCACATAAAAACCTCCAGTTGGAAAACAGTTGCGAATTCGTGTGACGCAACAACAATCCACAGAAAAACTGCTGCCAACTTGCGCAGTGACGTGAATAATGCACTGCGACATGAATTAACCTGCGGTCGCCGCCTCCATTAATGCAGTTCCACCCACAAAATGTGTCGGCCGAAAATGGACGTAAACACCAATTTCACCCTAAACGCTGGCCATTGACCGACGCCTCTTCGAGTGGGCGGCCCGCAATGAGGACGGAAGGACGAGAGGCGGGCGAGCACACAGCCACACGCTGTGCAATGTGGAAAGGAAACGACGGAAACGTGGTCGTCGTGTCTTCGTCTTTCTGGCTGTCGTCATTGTCTCTAATTTTTTTAGAGACCCGTTTCGCGGTTGCTGCTATCGCCGCAGACAACTCCAACCTCTCCGACACCAACTTTGCCATCCCCTGCTTTACTCTTCTCCGTATCCGTCTCGGTTAATATCAAAACCAATGCCCCCACCATCAGCATCAGCATCACCATCACAATAATCGCCAACGCTACCGCCATCGTCACCGCTCCCGCCATCGTCACCGCTACCACCATCGTCCCCACTACCGCCATCGAACTCGCTACCGCCATCGTCACTGCTACCGCCATTTTTTCCGCTATAGCCATCGTCCCCGCTACCGCCATCGTCACTGCTACCATCATCGTCCCCGCTACCGCCATCGTCACAGCTACAGCCATCGTTCCCACTATCACCATCGTCACTATCGCCGTCGTCATTATCGTCGTCATCACCGTCGTCATCACCGTCATCGTCACCGTCACCATCACCGTCACCAAGACCGTCACCATCACCGTCACCATCACCGTCACCATCACCGTCACCATCACCGTCACCGTCACCGTCACCATAACCGCCATCGTCACCATCACCGTTACTGCCTCTCTTGGTACCATTTCCACCGCAGCTGCCAGTCTTGGTCGCTGTCGGCCTGGCCGTTATGGATGCTTGGAGTGAGAATGGCAACGGTGGCCGGGATGAAGGCGGCAACAGGCAGGGCCAGGAGGAAAGAGGCGGCGGCGACGGCAGCGGCGGTCGGAGGCGAAAGCACCGGACACCGCTGTAATGGGAGCAGACACCCCGCACAATAATTTATATTAGCTTTAGATAATGAGAGCCCCAGTGTCAATATTTGGACAGCGGTGTCGGGCGTCCCTGGCGACCACGCGCGACGCCGACCTCTCGCCCACGGCGGCATCCCCCCCCCGCCCCCCCTCCCGCGCCGAGCGGTCTCTCACGCCCCCAGCCGCAGACGAGCCCGTTTAACAACTCGCCCGCCGGAGGCGCTGAGAAGCTTTATTGACAGTTGCGAAACTCAAACAAGTGATGGTCGCTGTACACATCTCCGACTGGGCATGGCTTTCTCGTTATTGTTGAGGAAGTATTTAGATTGTAAAGAATCAAAGAGATTATATGCACGAGCGAAGGTCAGCGATCATAATCGCCTTCCTCATAACTACGTAGTTACTTTCAATTTGAATATTTTTCATGCAGTTGAAAAACGCGTCATATATAATTGCATTTGTATATAACGCGTCATATACAAGTGCAATTATTGATTATTTTTGTACCTTGCGTGAGCAGAATTTGTTTCAATAAAATAAAAGTTAACTATAATATCGTGTCAGTGTTGGCTTGTAACCACCATGTTTGTAGAATGTCACTAAAAATCTGCAGTAATTGAACGTGGAATCATGAATAGTATGTTAGATCGACAGGTTTCTTACATTCGCTTGTTTTCAGAAAGTCCTTTTTAAAAAACCTAATTGGGTCAACATAAAAGCGCAAATCGAAGTTTCCCACTTAATTATAAAACAATCATATTTGTACAATAGGTGGGGCTGTCAAAATAAAATAAACAATCTTGGGGAGCGTGGTGTTTGCATGCAAAAAGCAATCAATTTCTGTCAACAAAGCAGAGCGAAATGCAAAATAATAAAGTTACTTCTGGAAACATTTTTCACGTATTACTTTCACACAATGCTGACGGTGGATTTTTAATGGAGTGAGACACGATTGCTGATAAATGAAATATGTGACAGTGTAATAAATTCAGTAGGGTGACGATATGGAAACAAGCATTGACAGAGATAATTGAATGACCGGAACATAAGTAGTTCAGGGAGACAAAATATTAATTCCCAAATTATCTACAATCCTGTCTTTGAGATTTCGATTAAACATGAGTTTTTGAAGAGTATCACATACTCTCATATCTTTCACATTATTGTCCATCTTTTAAATTAAAACCGAAGGTGAGAAAAAAACCGGAAATGCATTTATACATTTTTGTGGTGCAAAAGTAATCCATTTTTTCATATATTTTTGTACCAAAATTAATCACGATCAAAATGTTTTTTAATCTTTGAGCGCAAAACTCTATTGTTTGATGAAGTTTCGTTAACAGAAAGTTTGATGAAGTTACGTTAACTTTACAAATACTTTAAAATAATAACATTACAATCTTCTTAGATGGGTGCTTAAATATATTTATCATCAAGCAATCAAAAAAAATATTTAAATGAAATGAAATGAAGCTGAAACAATCTTTACAAATCATTAAATATCGATTCGTCATTTCAATAAATTCCTTCGAATTGTTACTACGTTTTAACACAATAGTAGACCGAAGTAAGTTTACATGGTTGGTAAGCACGTAGACATTTTACAATAAGTCCTGTTCCTTTTGCGGATATTATCAGTACTTTATCGAATATTTATCAGTCGCATCAGCAGTTGACAACAATAAATGCAGTTTCATTAAAAAATAGATAATTTTTTAAATTAATTTGTAGTTTGAATGTAGCGTATCCTAAAAAAGTTAATTTGTATGTGTAATATTTAAATCCATAGAACTCGTATGGTCAGTTTTGAGTATTTCAGAATTCCGCGTTTATATTTATATATATTTGTGTATATATACATGTTCAACAATAGCGTAAAGTTCATAATTAAATATTGAAATTTATTTTAATTGAATCACAAAATGCAAAAAGGTAACTTGTTAACTTTTGCAATACTTGCTGAAAACGTGAATTAAAAGAACAATGCAAAGCAATGCAAAAATGAATGATTCGCAAAGATATAATGTCTTTGTATTGGTTTAGATTGACAGCCATGTGAAATTTCAAAAGTCTGTGTTGTGTGCTGTAATTTATTGTACTTGAGTTTTAATGTTCTATAAAACAGTTTTGTAAATACTTTTATGAGAAAAGGACATAATTTTTTAATTTTCAAAACATGAATTTTGAAGACGAAAATGATGGCAAGAAGAAGCTTAATTCATAGTTTAAGAAAAGGGAATGTTGTTAAGTAACAGGTAGGTAATGTGGGCAAAGTTTTGTGAATTTTAATAATAATATAATAATTCAGGTGAGACTTCGTTATTGCAATATTTGTAAACTACGTATATTCAAGACACTTACAAGAGCTTATACATTAAGCCTCAATGATTCTCGAGATGGAAGGTTATGAATACAGAACTTTGGATTCAGAAAAAATATCGATTTTTTAACTTCAAGAAATTAGTTTTTCTTCTTATTCGCTTTTTTTTAAAACTATGCATAGGCATGCAAATAAAATCATATTTATGGAACTGTCTTCTCCGCAGATAGCGGAAATAATTTCTTCGAATTTCCTTTCTTAACTCTCACATATTTTTTATATATAAATTTTGTCGACACTTCAATCGATCGTTTGGAATTGATTTCTGGTAATTTTGTTTCCTCATTTGATGAAGATTGCACACAAAGTAACCCGATATAGTACAATCCTTCAAGGTTGGGCTGTAGAAGATCTAGGGAGTCCATTATTTGCTCTATTAAAGACATTTTGGTTCTTTATCTAATCTAATAATCATTTTTAGGCTCTAATGAAATCTACACGTTTTCAATTCTTATTTCAATACTTATTCAATGCTTATTTCTTAAATCGTTAAGTCATGAAATGTATTCTTAACACAATTTGAGTTTTTACGTTTCAAGGGAAAAATTAGAGTATGTTTAAAAATCGTAGGTCTGATTCCAACTATTCTATTATAAAACGTAAAAATTTTATTTTTTTTCCGTCAAGGAAAATGCGAATCACTTTCTTAACATTAGCATTTTCTAAAAGTAAACAGTTTATTTGGTTTTTAACACAATTTTTCTGTAAAGCCTGATAACGTTCCTAGATATATTTGTAATCAACAGATGTTCGTTTAATATGAATTTTTTCTTGTGTGGTTAAAAAAAACCTAAGTCTGTAAACATTGAGTGCTAATTCTCTTGAATATCCTATTCATGTTCATTAATGAGTAAATGAACACTTTATTCCAGTTTTGTTTACAATTTACACATTTTTTTCAAGACCAAGCAAAAACAAAGAACCATGTCGATCAGTTGATGATCGGCTGTACCTTTTTTCAAACAAAATATGCGCTTCACTCCGCGTATTGACGACTTGCGGTAGTGAATGAAGAGCCGCGTTTCATTATTTATTTATTTTGAATTCGCTCGTATTTGTTTACATCAACCTTCGGATGAGTACGCTCGAGCGAAATTTCGTTCGCGCTCAAGCTGACAAGCGGAGCGGGAGGGACGTACAGAACCCACCTATCATTTCAACAATCAACGCGCGCGAAAAGTAGGGGGAGGGTGGGAGGGGAAAAAATTTGACGAGCGGCGCGGCGCAACACTGATGCATCGGCGCTGCACAGCTGGCCGTGACGCGAGAGCGCGAGCGAGCGAGCGCGCCCGCTCGCGTGATGACTTTCCAGCTCGCACTGCACCGCGAGTGTTTGCAGTGTGTGTGTGTGCGCGCGCGCGCGCGCACGCACGCATGCTCGTGGCACGCAGGCACGCGAGGTAGCGCTCGCTTTGCGCCCGCCCCGCACGTGTCGCTCCTCGCGGAATGAAGAGGCGTCGAAATTAATATGTCGCCGCTGCATGTGCGTGTCGGGCACGTGTCAGGGCGGGGCCTCCCCCCCTTGTGGGAGGGGGGGCTGTAATTATTAGCCGACTAACGAGCGCGCCGGCCGGTGTTGAGCCGGAGGGGGTGGTTGTAGCGGGCCGGATATCGGCGGTGGCCTTGGGGACCGCAGGCGCTTGCGGTGGTCACAAAGGAATTTGTTGGGCCCCGAGCGCTTCTTTTGTTTTTGTGAATGCGTTCGCAATAATGAGCCAGTTTTGATTTGTTTCATTAGCGAGCGCGGATGTGGTTTTTATTTGCTGATTGCTGAGACATATTTGTAAATAAATCGGTAGATCTACAGTTGTTAAATAATCAAAAAAATGTTATTTTGGATCTCACTAATAATGTATACTGTGAGGAATAATGCGGGTGCATTAATACAAAACATATGTTCTGAAATCAAATTCAATTAGAAGGTAAGTGCCAATAATTATGTGGAATATAAATCGATGTATTAATAGTTTTAAAATGGTCCCCTTTATTTCTTTCTTGGCTGTACTTATTCTTTAACTATTGCTTCGAAAGCTCAGTAGGTCTACATTATTCATCAAAATAAAAATTAAATCAAATAATAATAGTGTATATTATGAAATGATGTAACATTGTCTATTAGTAGTTCCGAATGTGACGATAAGAGCAGGTATCTTAAACATCACACGAGACAATCCTATTACATCAAGTTTCATACAGATCTTTTTCTACGACTAATGCTATTTGTTATTAATTAACTATGTACATTAAATGGGCGCGGGCATGCAGTATTTAACCAACGCCACCTACCGAACAGCTGTAAATAGTTAAGCACAAACCCAACCCGATTTCAAGGCAGTACAAGAGTTGAGTTAAAATTCAATTGATTACCGAAGTTCAGTTTCTGATTATTTTTCTTATCAGCTTAATAATCAATACAAACTACATAGGTTGCTCCAGTATTCTGGTTTTCTGTTTAGACTGGGAAACAAAGGACACGTTCAGTTCACCGTCACTCAACCTCGGTTTCTCTTGGAACAGCAATATACACAAACTAACGAAATATTTAACAGAACTGATGAATATTTCTCAAATGCAAACTTCTCTCTGGTTTGTCTAACTCCAGTTTTATATTGAACGTTTTTGTTTACCAGTATTGTATTTTGTGTACCAGCTACCTTCTCAGTTGCATCAAATTGTTCATAATCAGGCACTTTGCACCACAAATGATGACTTATTAGATCATACGAGACGAATTATAGCGTTATCACACATTCAGTCAATCGCAGCGAGAGAATCGTAGGGAAATGGAGAAATGGAACAGCAGACCACAGTATTCTCGCGCTGACGTCAAATACATGAGACGTAACAAGAAAGTTGTTTAGCAAAATTAAGTTTGGTTCTCTTATAAATATATAATGGTGCTGTACAAAAAATAGTGTATGCAACTCGTATATAATGCTGCTTTATTGCATTTGTACAAATTTATACACTCGCTCCTTACATCGCTTGTTTTGAAAACATATGTTCATGCAATAAAGCTTAACATTACAATTTAATTGCATAAACTACTATTATGATGATGACTTCTATTATACATTGAGCCTTACCTGTATAAGAAGAGGATTATACAATAAGAGTAGAAAAAGCAGTTAGTGTTGTATTTTTTTGTACCATAATAATAATCATCATTTCTAAATTTTAAGTGTTATAAGTATTGAAAACAGACGTCCTAATAAAAAGTATTTTACTTCCTTTATTGTTTCATATTCGTTTAATTTATTGGTTATTATTTTATATATAATATTTTAATAAACTAAAGAACTTTTTTTATGTATACTAAAATATTGCGTTCTGGCTTTCCGTCATAAGCATAATTTTATAAGAAAACATTTGCCGTCTTTTTTTCCAGTTTTTAACTATAATTTATTTCTAAATATGTAATTAAAACTAGAAACAGCGAGAAGCATTTTTTAAAAGACAAAATATTACTTAAATGTGATAAGAATTCATCCGCAGTCCAAGATAGTTTTCTCTTTTCCAATTCCAAGTCGTCGACCCCTATTCCGCCTCCAACTTTTCAACGCCTCCTTTTTTTGTACAAATCTTGATTTAAACGTCTACAAATCCGCGCCGACTTAAATTATTCCATAGAACTTTAAAATAGTGGGCATATCTCCCTAGCGAGGCGATTTTTTCGCGCTTAAACGTATCTGTGCGAGATATATTGCCAACACGGCCCCGATAAATTGCCCCGATAGGGGGCGAGCGGCAAGTTGGCCGCCCTGCCGGGAGGGACCACGCGCGCGGCGGCCGCCGCCCTCCACCCCGCCCCGTCCAGCGGCGCCGTATTTATGGAGGAATTATTCGGGTGGCGACGCGTGCCCAGGAACGCGGTCGCCACGACACTGCGCCATCTTGGTGTCCGCTGTGTGTGTGTGTGTGTGTGTGTGTGTGCGTGCGTGCGTGTGTGTGTGTGTGTGAGATAGTGCAGGCGTTTATGTCGCGTTACTAATTTCAGTAGTTTTGGTCATAGGTTTTGAAGATATTTCAGATCTTCCTCGATCTCATTTTAGGTTTGTATTTTGAAATTTTCGTTATTTCACAACATGTGCAGGCGAACACATCGCTGTTGTCTTGACGTCCGCTGTGTGTGTTGGCTAGTGTCCCTCGAAATTTCTGTAGTTTTTGTCATAGATTTTGAAGGAATTTCTGATAGATATCGATCTCATTTTGTTTTTTTAATTTCCGTTTTATTTTTTCACAAGTGGTAGCGGAAACATTAACATCCGCTATGTGTGTTTATGTGTGGGACTGCAGACGTTACCGTGAAAAATTCTATAACATAAGATGGATTTTGAAGAAATTTAATGTTTTCCTCGAGCTCATTGGGACTGTGGAGACGTTACCGTGAACATTTCTATACCATTTGTCTTGACTTCCGAAGAAATTTAATGTTTTCCTCGAGCTCATTGGGACTGTGGAGACGTTACCGTGAACATTTCTATCCCATTTGTCTTGACTTCCGAAGAAATTTAATGTTTTCCTCGAGCTCATTACTTCGGTAATAATGTTGTTTTGTACTTTGAAAGAATCTCCCTTTTTAGGAAGAGAGTGCTGATTGTACTGTCACCGACGGGTGCTAGCGGATACGCCCTGCAATTTTTACGACCACGCTTCGTCGGTATGTGTGTGTGTGTAATTGATCAGGCGTTTCCGCGGAAAATTTTGTTGTGGTGGTCGTAGAGTTTGAAGGAGTTTGTTTTTCCTCGATCTCATTATTTTTATGATCATTGTTTTGTTCTTTAAAATGTTCGTTTTGTTTTTTTCACGTCAAGAGTCGTGGAAACAGCTGTTTTGTAAAGTCTGCTATGTAGGCGTGTATGCGCTTGTTATGATAATTCTTGCATTTCCGTATTTCTAAAGTGTTTATAATAGATTTTGAAGGAATTTCCCGTTTGTTATGAGCTCATTATTTATATTTTTTTTAATTTAGATTTTGTTTTTCACAAGTTATCGAAGAAACATCGCTGCCATCTTAACGTCCGCTGTTTGTGTGTGTGTGTGTGTGTGTGTGTGTTAATGTGTGGGACTGTGCAAATGGTACCGTGAACATATGTAAACCATTTGTCATGGATTTTGAAGAAATTTAATGTTTTCCTCGATCTCATTATTTCTTTAATATTTTTTGTTCGTTATAGCAAACTTCCCTTTCAAAGAGAGAATGCTTACTGAATTGCCAAGAGGAGTGGCAGCGGGTACGTCCTTACCATTTTGCCACTATGCCTGTGTGTGTATGTGTGTGTGCGCGCGCGATACCGCGCAAAAGTTCTCATGGAAATTTCTATAGTTTTTATGGTAGATTTTGAAGAAATTTGAGATTTACTCTCATTATTTCTATGATCATATTTTTTTAAAGCAATCTCTACATTTAGAGAATTCTTATTCTATTCGCAGCGACGGATAGATGTGAGAATATCTATGCCATCTTGTCGTCCGCTGTGAGTGTGTGAAATTGTGTGTGTGTGAGTGTGAGTAAGTATGGGTAAGTGTGTGTAACTATGTATTTATGAGTGTGTGTGTGTGTGTATGTGTGTGTGTATGTCTGAGTGTGAGCGTGTTTAAGTGTGAGTGTGTGTGTGTGTACGTGTAAGTGTGTGTCAGTGTGAGTGTGACTGTGTCTGGGTGTAGGGAACCGCGCAGTTGTTCCTCTAGAAATTTCTATACTGTTGTTTTTGAATTTTGAAGAAGATTGATGTTTATTTCGATCTCATTATGGCCGTAATGCTATTCTTTAAGCAATCTCCTCATTCAGAGTGAGTTCTTATTATCCTGTCGGCGGCGAGTGATCGCCTGAATGTCGCTGTCACCGTGGTGTTCGCTGTATGGAAATTTCAGTAGTAATTGGAGCTTCTGCCGGATGCGTGCGGCTGTGTTGTTGCGAGCGAGTTCACAAGTGAAAATCGGAAGATGGTAGGGTCGAGTACTGATGGTAAAGCATTTTTCTCATTGTTTCAAACAACGATTTTATTGATATCAGAGTTTATATCTAAATATAGTGTTTTCAGAAATTCAGTTTTCTTAAATCTAAATATTTTTATGACAATTATTTCAATTTTGAATTAAATATAGGATTTTAAAAGTACTTGCTATATGCGCGATTACCATCAACTGCAAAAGAGTCCCCTCTGTCTTGGCATCCACTATAGGCGTGATATGACACTGGAAATTGACGTCTGACCTTCTCATGGAAATATCTATCATAGTATCATACTTGCAGTCTCTTCCGATTTGTGAGAGTGAGTTTTCATATGTATGTAATTGAAAACTGGAAAGTATAAGTTCAAGTTCCAATTGACGTAGGTGGCCCAGGGCATCCGTTGGGAGATATCTGATTGGGGATAGCCCTGCTAGTGTAGGTTGGCCTCTGATCTCGCCATCCAGCGGGAGAATATCACTGCCATCTCCTGTGATAAATGCACTACACTTGCGGGAACAATCACCTTAGCAGTTGACGTGCCAGGAAACATTGATTAGTGAATCAATATCCGACGATTGCCATTGTGGAGATCAGACTCACGTGCCACGGCGGTTAGGCCATGGCGACTAGGCCATAGTGGCTAGGCCATGGCGGTTAGTCCATGGCGTCTGAAGCATCTTAAACACGTGCCATGTACTACACGTAATTCGTCATGTCTCGTTTACTTCTGAGTCCCAATAAAAAGCGGGTGAGCATTCGATACCATATCTCCATACGACTTCTCTTAGGCTTTAAAATCCTTCCTCAAAACTGGTAGTACGTGGGTGTCAGGCCAAAGCCCGATCTGCAGAATACGAACTTCCGAGACAGGAAGAAAGAGAGAGAGAGAGAGAGAGAGAGAGAGAGAGAGAGAGAGAGAGAGGAAGGAGAGAAGGAGAAACAGGGGAAAACAGTGCGAGAGAGAGAGGGGGGTAGATGAGAGGGAGTAAAAGTGGATAGAGAGGAAGAATGATTGACAATAGAGATACGAAGCCTCTGTGTCATTGGAAATTGGTTAAGTTTCAACTAAGTGTATTCATAGCGTTTGTTACTAATTTTGGACCCAATTTGATATGTTCCATTTTTAATGACTCATAATTGCATTTTTACTTTTAATATGTTATTCGAAAGTAAAGTGGAGACCACGTGTGCTTCAAATTGCCACCTGTCCTCACCTGTCGCATTCTGTTCTATCTCGTACATTTCTGTAATTAAAAATGCATACATCGTTTTGTTCTCTGTACCTGTTCTTGTAATTCTCTTCTGCATTAATTAAGGGAACGTTGTTCTTTATATCTGCGGTTTCATCTTCCACTCTTGTCTGCAACCATTTATTCACACCTTTTTACGTCAGGCCATCATTTAACCTTGACTCGTAGGTTTCAAATGTTTATATTCCTTCTATCCCGAGCACTGCTTTCTCATTAACGGCTTCTATGTTTTCATGGTTCTTTACCTGTAAGACCACCGCTTCTATTCTAACCTCTTCGTTAATTCTAAATTCACCCTTGTCATGGCTTCGAGCAACCGCGTCACCCCAACAGATATTTCTTAATATTAAACACATTTTCACACCAATACTTCATCTTTGCTACTACATTTAACTTTGTCACTCTTATGAAGAGAAGTCTGCCTTTATACCGCAGTACCTTAAGCACTCTTTCTCTACCTGAGAATACTTTTCAGGTTCAATCTCCTTACACGTATACACGATTTTCTTAACATCACAAGATATTTTGCCTTTGTCGTCTGTACTACAAAGTTTACGTCATCCAGGCATTTTATTATTTCATCTACTTGTATTGCCTTCACTGACAATTCCACATCGCCACACATCCTGCTCTCTCCACGTAGGCTGCCTTTTGCACTACTCTACCCGCTTGTATAACCTAATTAATTTTCCACTTAATTTATCTTTACTACCCTCGGAGACTACAACTTCTCTACCAATGCCACTTCTTCAATCACCTCCAATCTCTCTCTATTGTTCAATCTCTTCGCCTTCCCCACCGCGTTTGTTTTTTCCACCCTCTATTATCTAAAACCTCTTCGCTATCGTCACCTTCTCATGCCTTCTTCACTTTCTCCCTTCCACCTTTTTAGACCTCTCCGCTCACTCCCTCTCTTCGCATTTTCCATCGCCGCTCTCTCCACTCTCTCCATCCTGTTCTCCACATCGCTCCCTTATCCCTCTCCATCTGCTCTTTTCCGCCCTCGGGCTAGGAGAGGGCACCTTCTCCGCCCTCTGGTCTGTCCGACATCTCCCCTTCCCCCTTTCGTACCATGCTATCCATCTCCCCCTTTACAGCTTCTCTCCTCCGCCACCTTCTCCGCCCTTCTGAGCCCTCTGCAACCAGTCCACCCTCTCCCCTTCCCGTTCTCCACCCTCTCCGCCCTCTTCCCCCTTGCCATCTTTCTATCACTCTCTACTTTCCACTCTCACCGCGCTCCGCAAATTCCCGCTTTCCTTTCTTCCCCGTTTCCCGCGGCGTCGACACCCGGGCGCGTGATCTGGCTTCCGAGTCGCCCCTCCACGGGCTCCCGGGTGGCGCCCAGCGCGGCGTCACTTTATGGTCGGCGGAGCAGAGCGCGCCCAAGAGGGGCGGGGCGCACGCAGGTGCGGTTGGCGCGGAAGGGCGGAGAGGGTGGCGGTTTGGCCCGTCGCTCGCGCCGCCCCTGTATTCCAATTCCGCACGACTCAATGGAGCCCTTGCCGCACACTTGCTAGGGGGCTGACGGGCGGATCATACAGGTATTGGATACGTGGATCGACTGCCGAGGAACCACAATAAATGGAACGACGCCTGATCGGAGGGGAAGTGTTCTTGAAGGCAAACGCGGGTATGCAACCCGTTATACCGATCTGTTTTACGGGTCAGTTTGTCGAACGACGTTCACCAGGCGCATTGTAAGGTGGGTCGCTCTGAAGTATTACATGTATGGTACTATTAATTCATGTTATAACTTTCCAGTTAAAAGTACGTCTTCGATTAAACATACCGAATTAATACAAAAAAGTTTAAGGAAATATATTTGAGACACGTGCTTTGGCATTGACATGGAGAAATGACAATTTTTACCACGGTATTTTTTTGAAAACAATGTACCACTTATTTCACCTTACCTGAATAATCTCAATGTCTACTTTGTATATATATACCTACGTATAATATAATTTAAAACATGTATCAACAAATATTAGTCTTAAGATATTTTCATAAGACACGTGCAGAAATGACGTGCCCACTAGCTCTTCGTCGTGCCCTACAATTCTTAGAGTTTCTGTTTGAATCGAAAACATATTTCACAGAACGTAAAATTCAGTAAATTATATAAATTATATATTAATTTCATTCCAGCTAGTATAAGTAAATAAGTTTTTTTTCATGGTTGCTAGAAAAACATTCAACTCTCTTGTTAGTTCAACATAATAATTGATATTTATTATATATGAATGCAACATTCTATTGAATATATTCAATTATATATTGTGAATGATATAATACTTTATACGTTGTCCTAACAATATTTTTTAAGTTATTTCCTTAAAATGTATTCAGTTACTTTTTAAAATATATACAGTTACTTAGTTTTATATAGAAATACTACTTTGGAAAGTGTACTTAATATATCGTAACCGAAATGTGTAAGAGTGCGTTGATTTGTGTAAATTGAAATGAAAAATCTCATTTCCAAATTGCATTTTGTGGTCATGTTCGGTAATCAATTGACGAAGGTCACCTTGGTGTGAGTAAGCTGCGCATCACTATGTAAAATTACTGCGTAACCGTGCATTATATTTTTAACTCTATCGTTTTGCGTTTGGTATCAAATGAAACATTTTGTTTCGTTTTTTCAATAGTCCCATTCGAGTTGGACGACAGTAAACAAAACTTCGCTAAATGCTATAAAATATAATTTTTTTGCGTCATTAGAAATCAATAGGTTATTTGTAATTTTCATAAGAAAATGTTCTATAGTAAAAAACACATTTTTTTCGACAAATCATAATGGAACATGCGGATTAGAGCAATATATCTGAAAAGACTTAGATATTGTTTTTTGTATTTGTAAGAGACGGAGTATAAATTAAGTATGTTATTCTGTAATTTATCTTTGAAATATTTTGGAAATTATATTCGACGTGTTTTCTTGTAGTTTTTTTTACGTTGTAAACCGTCGTTGTGACTTCATATCATTTATCATACCCTAAATCGTGGATCCATTACAATCACAGATTACCACTCGGTAACTCCAAACAGCCGTTTGAGCTTCAATAGTTTGACCTATTTCAAGTTTTATCACTGGCGGAGACGCAGAAAACAGACGTTCGTGATCTCTTGGTGGCAAATCCACATCGCAGACGAGCGTTTCGAATTGATTCATCTCGATCCAAACTTCAATCCCTTCTCGATAATGAGCTAAGTTTATAGTCGGCTTGTCCCGGATAGCCCAGCCAGTATAAACTCCGGCCGCGGAAGCCTACGCAACCATAAGTTCATAGTCGTTCATCATTTCGTACAAAACATTTGTATCCAACGTTTCGTCCTGCAGCATCGACTTCCTTCTCATCCTTGCGCAGATTGCATCGCGACGCAAAACATCGCGCGAATGACATAACCCCCGCGTGGATCAACCGCGCACTTTGATCCGCCCACCGTCCGCCAGAGCGCTCCATCGCTGCGTTTACGACCACACAAACGAAGCATAAAGAATACCAACAAATCCCTTGCGTACACAATCGTCCTGATTGTTCTGAATCATCCGGAATCGTCCTGAAATCGTCCTGATTTCTCTAAATGCAACTAAAATAGGTCAAACACGAGAATCTCCCGCTGATCCTGACACTCCACGCTTTACTGTGTTTGCGCATTGACTTCCGGTGGTGTCGCGTGGCGGTAGTGGGATTGGGGGGAGGGGAAGAGGAGAGGGGAGGTGTCTGTGGGAGGGGCGGGTGCCGACCGGCTCGCGTTCGCTGCCGTTAAACTGGAAATTGATGGCTGCGAACATTTCACGGGCCGGGGATTAAGGGGTTTTACTGTTTCTTCCCGACTATGAGTCGCGCGTTCTGTTTGGGCGATATTCGAGCGCCGATAACTGCAAAGATACGAGCCGCCTGAGGGGTTTAATTGCGGCACAAATTCCCGGCTGAAATGGGAGCATTTAAACGCGTTGCGTGTTAAGACCTGGCGCTGCCGCTGAAGCCGCTGCGGTAGGACGTGCTTGGGGTCGGGGGGAGGGGAGGGTTGGTGGTGACCGGGTGTCGGTGTGGGGTCTGGCGAGTGGTATTGTGGAGGTAGAATTGAGTGGAGCTGCATTGTGGGGTTGACTGTTCGGTGAATCGCGTCATGTCATAGGTATTTTAGGTAAAGGCATTTTGGACGATGTTTAAGGATGATGCTGTTGGGAGTGACAGATGTTTGAGGAATGCTGTTCTAGTGAATGCTATTGTAACGGTGGATGTTGTTGTGGTAGATTATGTCGTGGTATATCACGTTCGAGTCTATTGCGCTGAAGATGATGACGATGTATAGTGAAGTTAGAATAAAGTGGGGTGGCAGCCCGTTTATGAATGTTGCCTCGTAAAATGTATTTTTAAAAGTGTTTTTGGGGGAAGATACTATAGGAAGTGACTAGATAACGGTGTTTGGGTGATGTTTCAATTAATGTCGTAAAAGTAGATGCTGTTGTGGTGTACCATGTTCTGGTATATCACGTTCGAGTCGATGGAGTTGGAAAAAATGATGCTGCAGAGGATGTCGTAGTGGGGGATGACGTTGCGGTTGTAAATGGGTGGCGTAAAATAGGCGTCTATGCGGCAGATGCCCCAGTAAATTACGTTGTCGTGGTTGATATTGTGGAGGGCAACGTTCGTTGAATGGATAGTATAGAGAACGTCAATGTACAAAGTGATGAGAAGGAGTGCCAGTATAAAGGATCACGTGACGTCATGAGAGATGCATGTGACGATGAGTGAAATACAGTCGTTTGAAAAGGGTAATATTTAGTAATGACAGAGCTTTGGAAATACACGATTCTTCATTTCACTTGTTAATTCTTCTGAAATTAGTGTCATTAATTGATAATGTAAAATAGTAATGTGAAGGATGAGGTAAATAATGTATTCGGAAGCAACATTTGAATGTCTGAAATTATTGAAAAACATTAGAAGATAAGATACATAATTCACAATATTTGATATTACTTGTATATTTCTGAAACTAAAACTATTGCATTTTACTTCTATGTGAATATTAATGCGAATTCATGAGTAAACAATTGTATTATTGCAGAATATTCGAAAAGGTGATTGTTTAAATTAAGTATTATATATATATATATATATATATATATATATATATATATATATATATATATATATATATATGTATATATATTAGTTACGAAAATACAGGGAACATTAAATAATTCTCAGATTATTATATTATTTTGAACATATAGTAGAGAAGATAAAACATGTATGTTACAGAAAATAAAAATATTGTAAGGTTTGTCACTTTTGTCCATTTAAGTGTTAAATATAATGTTTTTATCGTTGACGATATAAGCAAAGGAATTTGTTTTTCAAACATGTCAAATTTTGGCCAATAAGGTAGCTAAGAGTATCTTAATTGTAGGGTTTTTTTCGGAAGAAATGAAATTAGAGATATTGCCTCTTTCACTGGGTTTGTTGAAATAAAGTATTATTAATAAGATAGAAAATTGCTAATAATTGGAAGCTTTGCGATTCTTCTGAAAGACGAATGCTATGGAACATCTAAACACAATATGTTCTCGTGCACAAGGAAAACCAGAAACAGAGATATCGTACAATTAAACCGCCTATCCCGATCACAGAGTTATCCGGCAGACAGATGTTTTGTCTGTTATTATGAGCCTTCTATCGTGGGATGGTCGACTCACAGTTAAATGACGAGTCTATAGAGGTTCGTGATCCTCAGAATGTACTGTAATTACCAGCTTTGAAATTACTATCGATCTCTTTCCCGTTGGTCGTGTTACGAATGTATTTCAGGATTCTTGCTTTTCCAGTGAGATATAGAAATGAACGGCACTATCATATTATAAAACATTTGTATAATATTTTTAAGTGCGTATTGAAAATAATATGATATTAAATACAAGGTACTTCACAAAAATGGGCTAATTCGACAAAAATGTATCAAACATATAACTTTCATTTTTCTTTTGTTTCATTCGTTTAAACATTGAAAATATTAATCACAGGATATTACAATTTGTTGTTGTATTACTTATAATAAAAACTCTTAATCATGCAGCAATGTTATTACGTGTTCAGATTTTCTTCACACACGAGTTTCGTGAAATGATGCAAAGATAATTTATAAGATTACTATTATCTATCGAAATAAAAATAACATAAAAATGGAAGATATATTTAAGTAATTAAACTATTCTTGAAATGTATTTTAAGTTGATAAACAGCGTGTCTAATCCTTCCTTGAAGGTTTTTCCTTTTGTTAACAATTTATTTTTGTTTTATACATAATAAATTTATCACTCTAAGTATTTTGTAAGCATATCTACTTATTTCCTAGAAGTACTGTAAATTTAAATATCTCACCTTTAGTTTTTCTTAATCAATGTGCAAGCACTTTGAAAGTTAAAATACTAAAATACAATTGATTTGTTAATATCACTAGAACAAGAAACTATTTGTTATGTTGTGAGAAACACAAGGGTGCGATATAGTTGATACGGAGTTTACAGTAAGTAATTTTCCAACGATAATTTAAGAAATATCTGAGTGCGGAAATAATTAATTCGTCCACACCTTTCAGAATATCCGTATGTAGCTTTGTATTGAATTTACTATTTTTAGTCATATCGATCTTGTGTTGCTTGAATACGAGACTTACTTCAGTATAGTGAGATGGAAAGGTGGCATTACAATGAATCATTTGACCCGAGAAACTACACATTCAAAGCACACGACCGTGCTCACACGCGAACTGTTGCTAAGTAAATCATGTTCATTTCCATTGTTCGACAAAGTTCCATGAACAAATGCTGCACGTTTCTCGAAAGTTATTGTCACTCTGAATCGCAAATGTTTCGTCAGGGAACAAAGCTTCAAAAGGCAAAGTAATTGAAAGATCATTAGTATTTCACATATTACTGAAGCAAATGATAAAGTAGTCTCAACCATTCCTCAACGAGAATATTGTACATTTTCTACGTGCGTTTCAAACGCCTTTGAACTATAAATCAAGTTCGGTGTTTCCCTTTTCTCTTCTCCTAGATATGTCGTTTACCATACAAAATTAAACTTAGGCCCACGATTCTTTTGAGAAATTAAGTTAAGACGTGAATATACGAGCATGAAAAACGTTTTATTTTGTTCATGTTTAATACTACTCCTAAATAAAATACGGTCTTCTTGCTTACGAATAATATCCGGCAATTCACAAACAACTAATTAGGGAAAAAAAAGTCGTTCGCGCAGAATTTATCACAATTGCTATTTATACTGTCTTCTCGTAACTGTAAAACTCATACATATGCATTGAGTCATGATTTATACTTGAATTGAGTTTAGGAGAATGGTTATTTCTTGCCAATTTTCAGTAAGAAGGAAACATCAAATAATACTGACATATGTAATATAATCCTGTTCAATTTTTTCTGTGTGAATTCACTAACGATAGTCGAAACACTATAATGACGTAATTACTGTCTTGAGAGAACAATTTGCCTTATTTTAAAGAACAACTTTCCAACATAAAAAAATGCATTTTAGATTTGTTCCGTTTCTCTTGATGCTGATTCAGTGGTATAATTTACGAGTGTATTTGCTTTACGTATATAATTGCTCTCAAAAGAGCACTTTGCTAAGACACGTATTGTAAGTTAATCTTCCTGTGACAGGCTGCGAGCTTTGTAGGGCCACCAACAGGCCCGACGTGCGATCCTTTTACAGGCGTACAAGGCATCGTGCCTTCTTGGTCAATTACAAGAAAGTGCTTCTCGCAGCTCCGATAAATCACATTTTGGTGCGAATTTCAATTTTAAACTGTTAAACATTATTTATTTTCATTTATTTTCACTATCGTCTACATCGTCTTCAATATTATTTCAATAGTATACATACATTTTATGGTACTCACATGCAACCAATGTTGATACATGAGGTCTCTTAATAATAATAATAATAATAATAATAATAAAATATTAATAATTTTCACGGAGATGTATGCTAATTGCACTTTGACTTTAAAAATATGAAGGATTTGTTGGAAGAAGGAAATCTAATTATTCACGTCAAATGAAACCGCACAACACGGTCGTATTGTCAAAATTTATGTAGTTAAATAAAACTTAAACGAAGCGTTCTAGGGCCTTAAAATTTGGCCAAAGGCCCCAAAGAAACATTTTCCATGCCGTAATCTGCAGAATGAGATAATATTGGACATTCTATTACAGTTTTGCTAGTCTGCCGCTGCAATATTATTCAATATCAACTATATTATTTGGTGCTGGAGAATAACTTTGTCTGGGTCGTCCCTCTAAGAATGCTTAGAGGGACGACCTAGACAAAGTTATTCTCCAACTTATATGTATGGTTTCTGTCTTATATGTATGTTTCTACACCGTAGTTTGCACCGACTGATGAGATTTATTTGCATTTTCTTTAATTCAGGATTATACAAATAAACCTGCATACTCTCCCAACAAAAGTTAAAAGTAATAATAGTTGCTTGATACCAATGAATATTGCTTTTTATGTGCGTAGTGCGTAGTGCGTATGTGCGTAGTGCTTTATCAAATGCATGTAAGGATATTCTTAATTCAGAAGAAAAGTTTGTGTACCTACAGTATTTACTGAATCGGCATAATCAGAAACCTACATAATCTGCAACTGTATGTGAAATGAAACTAATTACTTGATAATCTAGGCGATTAAATTACATGACTTTTAGGCCTCTCATTCCGGTAATAAAGTTAAATAATATTCCACATTGTAGGGTTATGCTAGTTTGATCCTGTATTTTCGCTAGGACCTTTTAAGTAGCTTTCTCGAGAGCAAAAAGCTTTTGTAACATTTTTGCGACTATCAAGCAAAGCATCATTAAAACGTCAAAGTATCATTAAAACTTCCCCTCTTAATATGGAAAAGGTAAGATAGGGAAGCTGGTGGAATTTAACGCACAATTTTTTCGCAACTTTAAAAATCTAAAAATGTAAGTTATCAGACACGTTCTAGGGAGAAACACAGGCACAATACTTTAACGTTATCACGTCTAAAATCAATTTCAAATTTTGTGTCCCTATTTGAAATTTGCGTCAAAATTGATTGACAAAAATACCTCTAACTTCAACTATTTCCCCACATGTGAAATTTTTTCAGCTTCTTATATGCAATAGAAGCAATAAAAACATTAAAATTTTTTCGTTGTATTTCTGCCACATACTACCCTACGAGGCTGATTTATTTGGGAATCTAACACATTTATTCTCTTTCATATAAGCATAGCGATTATAGATTTGGTTTGGGGGCATTCTTCTCCCTCCTATTTGGCTATATCCTCTAACTTAGAAGGAAAAAAACACACTTCTTCAGTCTAAGAAGTTTTGATCGCTGATTATTATATTCAAAAATTGAAACCTCTCTTCAATTGTTATCAAAGCAGGTCCTGTGTGAAATTGTTATTACTTTTCTCTATTACGTGCTACAAATGCTGTAATAGTTAAATTTATTTCTGTTTGCTTCATTTGTCAAAGTAGGAAATGGTTTCTATTCCTGATTATCGATATGAATTCATCAGAAGCGCCTTTATTTAATGTAATATTTTAAAGTAACTGCTGAGGTGTTAATAGCGCAGAAATTGCAATAATTCAGGATTTCTTAACTGTTTCCAATAATACGAGAAATTATGTGCTGTTTCAGCGTCACTTATTTATGCTTCTCTCTGCTTTTATTTTATTTTACTTTATTTTTGTTTATTTGTATTACTTATTATTGTTAATAGTATGTATAGATTGTTTTAATTTGTATTTTAGTAGTTTTTTTATTAACTGCCACAGAGAATAAGCTCATTTGCAGTAATGTATTATTATTATTATTATTATTATTTATATATTATTATTATTATTTTTCTGTACATCACGACTAAGATGTTATGAGTCGGTTGGATATAAAATTTAGATTGCAACCACGTACCTAAAGCGCAGATCTAGGGACCATCGGTGACTACAATATTTTGCGCAAAGTGTGGGGAGTTCAAAGTAAAGCAGCTTTTTGCACATCCCAGTCTTTTAAATAACCTACGAATTTAGCCAAGTTCTTATTCAATTTTTGCGGAACAAATCCTGGAGGTCCGATGACTATCAGTACGGCCTGTGCTTTTACGCTCCACAGTCGGCTAATCTCAGTGTACAAACACTTTTATTTAAGACGTTTCTTTATTGATTACGACATTTTGATTGCAAGGCACAACATCGACAAGTAGACACGATTTTTTCTGCAAATCCGGGATAAAAAATATCCGTCGGTTTTGTTTGCAGATATCGTGCGATTCTTTTAATTTGTGGGTCGTACAATATTGAATTGGGTTCCAAAAGATGTCACCAGTTTTTGTGAGTGTTCGTACCACTTGAGGCATGTGTTTGGATCTTCGAGGGCGGAATATGGGCATATCTGCCAGTGGAGGTAACTACACACCCTGACTTGTCTTTTCAAGTATTCGGTCTCTGCTAGAATTAGCTGAGACGATATGATCAATGATTTCTACTTGTTCCTGGCAAATGCGTAATTTATCATCTTGGAAATTTTGAGACCCGCTTTATCATAATATCGTATTCTCAACGCCTGATTCTGTGCAACTATTAGAACTGCTTCCAATTCTCGCTTCATTCTTACCCTGTTAAACCACATAAACAATTGATCTTTAATGAACTGCACCTTTAATTTTTATTGTTAATAATAATAATAAAATTAATAATAATAATAATAATAATAATAATAATAATAATTTCCTGAATTATGAGAATAGCGACAAACAACAGTCAACAAGAATAATAAAGCCAAATAAAATTATGAAAAGCAGGAGAGAGGAAGGAACGCTTGTAGGAGGATAGAAGGAAGGAAGGCAGTAAGGCAGGCTAAGCAGATGAGCGGAGATCTCCAGCGGGGACCACAATCATTCTGGCGGCCACCAGCATCTCCCCGAGCGCCGCCGACGCAACGCCGCAGCTCACCC
>BOPP01000072.1:1075866-1106797 GCA_017312745.1 Gryllus bimaculatus | reverse complement strand
AGGTTGAGTGGAGTAGGTTGAGTGGAGTAGGTTGAGTAGAGTAGGTTGAGTGGAGTAGATTGAGTGGAGTAGGTTACGTGGAGCAGGTTGCGTGGGGCAGGTTACGTGGGGCAGGTTGCGTGGGGCAGGTTGCGTGGGGCAGGTTGCGTGGGGCAGGTTACGTGGGGCAGGTTGCGTGGGACAGGTTGCGTGGGGCAGGTAGAGCAGGTGAGTGGTAGCGGTGTGGCAGGTTCCAAGCTGTTGGAGTGGTGGGGCTGGCATTGTGGGCTGAGGACGCGACGCATGTCTGAGAGATGCAGGCGGCCGTGGGCCTGCGACGTATGGCGGGGCGGGCGGAAGCGGCGAGTCGGCTGCGGGCGGGACGCAAAATTCCGCCGACGGACCTCCGCCGTGGTCGTCTCCCCAGGCCTGCGGACGGAACCACTTCGCGGAGGCTTGATCTCCGTCGTAATAGGCGCGTGCATAAGGCTCTGGCTAATTAAACCTTATTAGTCGAAACGTTTAGCCGCCGCGACGCAACGCAGAGCGAGGCGAGCGAGGCGAGGCGCGCTCTGTCCATCTGCGGTATTAGCTTGCGCGCTCGCAACATTCGCGGCGGCGTGCCGCGCAGCGGTGCTGATTTGAGGTGCGAGGTGCGCGCGCGAGTCTTTGAGCAGCGCGGCGCGGCGGCTGCGAAAAGCGACTCTCATCCCGGCCTCCCCCTCTAGGGCCTTCCCCTCTCTCCTTCCCCTCGCCCGCACCCCTCTCCTCCAATTCCCATCTCCCACTCCTTCCTCCCTCTCCCCTCTCCCCTCTCCCTCCCCTCTCCCCTCTACCCCTCTCTCTCGTTGTTTTTTTAATTCGATGTGGCACCACTCCCCCTCCCACCCCCTTCCCTCACTCTCCCACTCCCACTTCTCTCACTCCCCTCTCCCCACTCCCGTCTCCCACTCCCCTCTCCCACTTTCCCCTCTCCCACTCCCCTCTTCCCACTCCCCTCTCCCACTCCCCTCTCCCACTTCCCTCTCCCACTTCCCCTCCCACTTCCCTCTCCCATCCCCTCTTCCCACTCCCCTCGCCACTCGCCTCTCCCCACTCGCACTCTCCCAACCGCATCTCCCCACTCGCCTCTCCCACTCGCCTCTCCCACTCGCCTCTCCCACTCGCCTCTCCCACTCGCCTCTCCCACTCGCCCTCCCACTCCCTCTCCAACTCCCCTCTCCCACTCCCCTCTCCCACTCCCCTCTCCCACTACCCTCTCCACTCCCCTCTTCCCAGCTCCTCTTCCCCACTCCACTCTCCCCGTTTCCCAGCTCCCGTTCCAGCTCCCGTTCCCAGCTCCCGCTCCCCTCTCTCGCTCGTTTCCCCTCTCTCGTTTCCCCTCTCTGGTTTCCCCTCTCTGGTTTCCCCTCTCTGGTTTCCCCTCTCTCGTTTCCTCTCTTACACTTCCCTCTTACTCTTCCCCTCTTACTCTTCCTCTCTCTCGCTTCTCTGTCACACTATCCTTCTTCATCTCTCTCTTACTCTTTCTTTCTCTACCTTATTCTTACTTGCTTTTTCTTCCTCTATCTCTTTCTTACTTTTTTTTCTTTCTCTCCATTTCTACCTCTTTTGTTCTCTTTCTCTTTCATTCGTTCTCTTCCTCTGTTTCATTCGCTTTCTTTCTTGCTCTTTCTTTTCTTTATGTCTCTTTCTTTCCTTTTTTCACTCTTTCTCGCTCTTTCTCTAGCTACGAAAAGTGTCTTTCGGTTTCTTTTAACGCAACATATCGGGGGAAAACAATACATTTACTGTCATATCTTCTGTAATAATTTACTCAGGTATCAATATCAGAAACAATCTTGCACAGTTTGTAGAGGAGTCAAAAATGATCATGTTTTGGCAGGGTATATATACTAGTAGGAAATTACATTTAACAGTTATTTGTAAATCTTTTCATTCTTCAACTACACGAGTAAAATGAAGAAACTAAGGATTTCGGGGCTCGTGAGATTGTTTTCAAATTGTGTATTCTCTGCTTTTATCCCACTTATCTGTTACTGTTAGTAAAGAATAAATAGTATATTTAACTACATACCCCATATAATGGGCTATATTTAAGGGAAGAATAATGGCTTATATGTTCCCAAAATTTAAAAAAATCTTCTTTCTCCGCCGAACGCATTTTGTAAGGAATAAATCAGGAGTACTTTACAGTCGTTGGCAGTCCATTTCATTTTCTCTTGTGTTTCATTTGGGAAGGGCATCAACTGTTGGAGAAAGAGAATTTCAATACCGGCTGCCGAAAATATATTCCGACTTAACGAGCAGTACTTTCGCAAAATCATCCGACGGGGCAGAAATGGACACACGTGTGCCCACCGAAAGTTTCTGCAATTACGAAGTGTATAAATGTGAGGAACGAAACAATAGAACAAGTTGGCAATCGGCGTGAGCGATTCGATGCTTCCGACGAGATTTTACGCAAATCCAGATTCAATAGACGGCAACGTCGCAATCTATTTCTGTTCGTGTGGAGAGAAAACCGGCGCGGCGTCCGGGTCCCGTGAATGGTGGGAATGAACGCGCAAATTTCAAATTGGCTTCGCCCGGAATGCACTGTTCAGTTTTAAAGGAACCGATTCGCTCGTAGAAATATCCCTTCCACATTGATTTCGGGTTATTGGTGGGAAATCTCGCCCCGCTCCGCCCTCGGCCCTCGTCCTTTTCCTCTCGCCGCAGCTGTTCCCGCTTGCTCGGGTGCTGCCGCCCGCTGCCTTGCCTTCTATATTGTTACTTCAGACTGGCCTCGATCTCGGGCTGCGCAGCCAGAGTTTATGGTGACACAGCTTGCCACGCCTAACACTGATCTGGAGAGAGTTACTAAGTTATCACAATTCACTCTTGTAGATCTTCTTCTTCTTCTTCTTCTTCTTCTTATTATTATTATTATTATTATTATTATTATTATTATTATTATAAATAAAGTAATAAGATGATAAAAAACGAAAATATTTATCATTCTGTGTCATCTTAATTTTACTGTCCTTCATCTTCATTGTATGGTCTTCTTTTATTATTTGATAGGCAGTCTTTTTGTTTTCTTATTTTTAATACTACTATCTTGTTTAATTACTAATGCCCGTTTTCCAGATACTATCTTTACAGTGCATTGTGATCTTCATCGAAATTTTCAGTTCGTTTGCTGGAATAATTCTTAGTGGAAGTAAAAGGTGCACAAAAACGAAATGTCTCCAAAGTTGCTGCATAACTTCAGATACCAATATTGAAAGCAATTTGGAGAATCATTTGAAAGTTAGGGAAACTAGTTTCTATAAAGAATGACTTGAGGTAATAAGAGTATAAAAACGACATGAGTGGTTATAAAGAATGTCATCAAAATATCACATTTATACATCCTCAACTTTGGGTAACTGATAGGTCTAAACAATTCAATTGGCGTCAATAGGCCTAAACAATTGGATCTAAACAATTCGAAATACGGCAACAAAGGCTGACAACCATGGGGTTGGCAAGATGGATGTAGTAACTAGATTGTAAAATGCAATATTTTTGTGATAGTGAAGAAAGTATGTTCGAAATATCTACAGTAAATCCGGTATTTAATTTGTTCGGCAATGATTGATTGGTCACTAGAGATTCCGGGCGCGTCAACTGCTAAGGTCACTAGTGCCGAAAGTGTAGTGAATGATTTTGTTCGGGTGTGGTGGTGGCGGCGATCTAGGATGGAGAGATCCAGTGCTAACCTAACGTCGGCTAGCGGGGTTTCTCCCAGCCGGATAACTCATACCAGCGGGGAACCACTTCAGCGTGGGCAAGCTCCAGATCGGTCTTTCGACATGTGTGATAGAGTAGTGCATGTAAGAGTGTGTGTGTGTGTAAGGAATGAAGGTAGGCCAAGGAATGGGAAGGAAAGATTGCGCGTGGTCCGTAGCCCATTTGGTAGTATTCTGCTCCAGAATTCGCCTGGTATTTAGAGAAACCACTAAAAACCACCAATAAGAGCAGCCGGCCGCTAGAGTGCTCCTCCAGACAGCGTCAGAAATCCTGCCACAGTCGGGATTTGGAACGGCAGCACTGCAGTGACATCGGTTGAAGCCCTGAGCCACCTCTCCTGGTTTGTTCATAAAGGTTGACTTAAATTGATTACTTACATTACAATGCCGAGATACTTTCGTGATGAACACGCTTTCAACGCAAAATATGTGTACTACGGTCAAGTAGATACATGACTCCACCTTCTCTTAGTTCTGACTTTATCGCATTTTCCTTGTTCGAAGTACTGTTTCATATTCTCTCCGTCACATATATCTGCCCTCAGTATTTCACCTCACTCTCTGCTACCGTTCTGACACAAAATTTCCTCTTCGCAGTTATTGCCGTAGGATTCCACATCTTCCTGATCGATCTCCGCCACTTTGCCAGTGCTTTTTCCCCTTGTTCCCCGCGCGCCCCTCCCTTCCTCCCACTGCTCATTCATTGGCGCAGTGGCTGCCGGCGCCTCCTCCTCCCTCCGCCCCCCGTCGCGATCGGTGTCCGTCCCCCTCCGCGCCGCACTTCCCGGGAAGAGATCGCGCGGAGATTAAACGCAAATGAATTTCTCTCCGCCCCACTCCGCATCGCCCCGCCTCGCGACGCTGCACGTTTCCACGTGTCACTCCGTCCCTCCTTTCTCAATCCTCCTGCGCCCTTCACCCGTCCTCCTCCACCCTCATCACCCTTCCTCACCTTCCCCGCTTTTTCCCACCCTTCCCTGTTCTTCCCCATCCTTTCCAGCCCTTCGCCGCCCTTACAACCATTCTCCGACCTTCCTCACCGTTCTCCGCCCTTTCCCTTCTTCCCTGTCCTTCATCATTCTTTCCCGCTCTTTCCCATTCTTCCCCGCCCTTCACTACCCTTCCCCACCCATCCCCGCTCTTCCCCGTCATTTCCCACCCGATTTACCCGATCTTCCTAGCCCTTCTCCATCGTTCCCCATGCCGCATTACCTCGCTTCGCAACTCCCTTCCTCACGACCCCTCCTCCACGCCGTCCCGCCCCGCAACTTTTCGCACCATCCCTCTTCGCCCTGTCGCACTCTGCGTCGTTCCGACACGCTGTTCGTTGCTGTTGCACCTCACTTCGCCTTGTCATACCGTATGTCGCTTGGTCTCGCCGCTCGCTCCTATGTCACGCACCCACTTCCGCTCCACTTCGCGTCTCTCTGCCTTGCCTCCTGTCTATTTTTCCCATCCTACGTCTCTCTTCCTTGACCCTCGTGTCTGTCATGTCTCTCCACCCCATCTCGCATCACCGCGTTCCGACAAACGTTCCCCTGCCCCAGTCTTCCTTTTGTTCTGTCCCTGGTTTTGTCCCACCTGCGTCGCCCTATCTGATTGGTCGGCATCGCGTTTCGCGCGATATCGCCATGTCCCTCCCTGTGTTGTCATGCCCCTCCCCTCCAACGCGAACACCAATTGGCTCTGAGCTCTTTTCATCTCCCTCCGTCTCGATTTCTTCCAACTCCATTGCCATTTTTGTCCTGTCCGTCACTTTTCACCTTGCTGCCTTGGGCTCTTTCAATATTCGTCTCTTCTTCTCGCGACATGTTTCACTTTTCTGCATTGTTCTTCTTCTCGCTATCATTTTCCTCATTCGTGTAATTCATCCGCTCTTCATTGTTTGTATCTTCACCTCTTTTCTCGTGAATTTCGTCGTATTCTCAGCACCTTATTTCTGTTCTCGTCGGTCGACTTTATGTAACGTTTACACGATATATGTGTGCTTCGGAATGTTTTGGAGTGCAGGGGCATCTCTTGCGAACTGAATCACTCGGGTCCTAGCGCCACTATTATCTTCTTGAGTCTCTTCACTCACGTTGCTGCAACTTGCCTGTCATAGTTCTTCCTTCTTTTCTCTTACTTTCCCAAACACTCTCCTATACGTTCAACCCCGACCCTCAACATCTGAGCTGATATTCCTACCTCATAATGTCACCTACATATTCTCATCGTTCCTTTCAGCCTCATATGGCAAGCTTTGCAAATTTAGATGAACGCAATCTTATTTTTCTCCCCTGCTTATCCCTGAGATACCATTCATCTTGGTTCTTTGCTGCAACGATGATCTCCTCTTCACCAATCCCAGATTCTCCCAATCCCCTTTTTGTTCATCTCCTTTTTGGTGATGTCCGCTTCGCTTATACCCGTTTCGTCCATCCCCACTTCCCTCTTTCGCATTATCGTTCCCCCACCCTCGCTTGCCCATTCTCGCTTCTACTACATTCCTACTTCCTTATTCCCTCCTATAATACCCACCTCCCCAACTTTACCGCCTTATCCTCACCTCCACACCCCGGTTTTAATATCCTTTCTTTGTCACTCACGCTTCACTATTCCCGATTCACTCATTGTCACAGTCCACCCTCTGCTTACCGCACCCCCGATTCTCTCACTCTCGCTTCATCCTTTGCCCGTGTATCCGTCTGACCTTGTACTGCAATGTGATGTATACTGCCATCCCTTTGCCTCCCCATCCCCCTTCGGCCGCCACTCTTTTTCGTATCCTTCCTTTCGTGTCCATCCACTTGGGCGAGTGGGTCGGGGACGTCTAATAAAAATATTCGCTCATCCCGAGAGAGAACGCGCAAAGCTACTTGGTGGGCGCCATTGGGCCTCGAGTGACTCCCACCCCTGCGCTCTGCCTCTTCTGCCTCTGGCGCTCGCGTGAGTGGAAAGCCGCTCGCACCCCACCCTTTGGGGACATCTGCTTACTTTCGTCGTCTCTCGACGCTTGAGAATTTAATTTCGGTTCGAAATATTTTTGGAAATTGAAATTGTTTCTTTTATAGAGTCTAATGGAAAATTGTCTATATGAATATTATTCCATGTGACAGTAAAATAATCAAGGAATTTAAAAGTGTTTTTATTTATTAGCTATGATAATAAAATTAGTATTGATTAAGTGAGCTGCAAGCTTTCTGCCACGGGTTTCTGAGTTACCCCTATGAGTATTACGATGGAGAATATGTTGGTAGATACGAATAGGTGAACTAGTTATATATGGATATGACGAAATATAGAAAAGAGATAGAATACTTAGAAGGAAACAAAATGTATCAAAGACAAGCGTGAAAAAAGGAAAACTTATTAATGAAGTTCCAAACAATTGCATATGTGACCTAACAACATGCAATGAATAGATTGTTGGATCAGAAGTGTGGTGGTAATATATAAACTTTGATAGTGAATTGAAATGATTGGAAAATAGAATATTCCAAAATAATTTGCTTCAAACCGACGCTGCCATCCAAAAATCAAACTGCAGTTCCCATGGTAAATTCTACTGCAGCACTACATGGATTGGTCCAATTCCAGAATCCAAAGAAATTGAATTATGTAATGAGCAATTGTGTGGAAATACATCGCTCTGAAGCATGTTGTACTTCTGACCGCCATTCTTTCTATAGGCAAAACGTACTACCGGATACTGCGGCTTTTGGCTGAAAGAAAAAGTTTTCAAATATTTTCCCGTGGTGCTTGGAGGTGTGAAACATTAACATAGTATCCCCTCAAATGCTATGTACTTTCACGAAATATAACGACCTAAGGATTAGAATATAAAATAAGTATAATGTACTTCTAAGTAGAGAAGATAAAGTTCTTTACTTTTAAATATCTAATGTATATTTTAAACATTTAATTGCAGTTAGGGCAGTTTAATATCAATTTTCCTAAGTAGAGATTTTATTATTGAGATTCTTTTGCCACAATAAGATTGCGTAGGATATTTCGTTAAAATATATTAAAAAGGTTGCGACAAGTTTGTCAAAATATTTATTTTTATATTAAAGTTTTAAACGCCATGTTTTGGCCTCTAATTATTGTTAACCACAACATTTTGAGAGGTATAAATTTAATTTAAAGTTTTAAAACTGATTATTAATCAGAACTTGAAGGTTCGAAAGTCAATATATTCTTAATTCAAATGTCAAATTACTACGAAAAAATAACAGAAATTTAATTTCTACTGTCCACATGAAAATAAATGTGATACTTTAAATTACTATGAACTAAATTCAACATTTTAAATATTTTTACGTATCTACTAAATGGAACTGATCGAATTGACAATTTCGTACACGGTCTGGAGTTTCCCACACGAAACCTAGCAGGTATCCAATCAAAAAGCTTCACACAAGCTGGACACATCCTTACTCAATAGATTTCTGTGTTGTCGCCAGAATCTGACAGACGTGTTTCCATTCCGCCATGTTCCAAGTCTCCCATCTCCGCAAAACCGTCACACAATCCAACCTACTCTCGCGAGCCACCTGTAAGATTTCCCACCAGCATCACTCACCCACTCGCACGCCCACCTTTCCCTCCCATTTCAGCTGGCAGGCGATCCACCTACGTGCGTGTAAGATCGCGCCACCCACCACCGCAAACGAGCAGGCGAACGCGTTCCGCCCCCGCCCCCACCCCCCCGTCGCACGCGAGCTCCAGCAAGTGGTCGGCGGCCGCAGCTGCTGGGCGAGCGGCGAGCGCAGTATATTAAACCCCGAGAGCAGCCTGTACATGAGGCTCTCGAGTTGCCTCGTGGGGGGTGGGGGAGGAGGAGGAGGGGTTCGTCGTTTTTAATATGTGAAGCCGCCGAAGGGGGGAAACTGTAAAAGGCTGCCGAGCGGCATCGGAGAGCCTGAGCGAACGAACGAAGGAATGGACGAGAATAGGGAGGGGGGGGTACTGTCGAGTCGGGAAAGACTGGTGAAGGCGAAGGTGATGGGGAAGCGGGTATGGAGGCGAAGCGGTGGCAAAGGGGAAAAGAAATGTCACCACATGCGAGAGTAGCGGAGATGGACACAGAAGGTGTTGGGAAAGATGTGACGGAGACTTCACTGTGACGATGTAAATATGGGATGCAACACTGTAGCGACACTAATAGAATCTGAGCGAAGATACGCAGCTGGTCGGTGGAAAGAGCAGTGCAGGGAGTGGGAGGTGCTAGAAAGATGTAAAGAACCACACATCGTGGATCGTAGATGTTGAAAGGGAGTGAACGTGAAAGCAGTAATGTGTTAAAGACGTGAAGGTTCAGTACGAAGACGGACTGACCGGAGAGGCAACTAAATCGCACAAGTAAAAATTACATCAGCTATGAGTGTTGAAAACGGAAAATGCTACCTCGACAATATCGTAATGTTAGGAAACAATTCACCAAATATCAATTAGTAGAAGTTCTAAAAAATGTGTAGCAAACGATTGAACTTTTTTGAAAAAATAATCGGCGAAAAGACCAATGCAGGAAGCGTGAGGTCGTAGAAAGATGCAAAGAATGTCACATCATGGGTCGTAGATAGCAGAAGAGAGTAAGCGGGAAAGAACAAACGTGAAGGTTCAGTATGAAGACAGGACAGATTGAAGAGGCAACTAAATCGCACAAGAAAAAAATACGTCAGCTATAAGTGTTAAAAATGGGAAATTCTACCTCGACCTCATCGTAATATAAAGGAAACAATTGAAGTTCTAAAAACTGTGAACCAAACTTTTAGAATAATAAAAAAATTAAAAAAATTTAAAAAATCAATCGAGGAATATTCGGTAAAAAGAGCAATGACAGAAGTGTGAGGCGCTAGAAAGAATGTCTTATCGTAGATCATAGATATGAGAAGAGATTGAATAAGAAAGAAATAATTTGAAATTGAACGTGCCAAAAAACTGAAGTCGCATGGAAATGTAGAAAAGGTAATGATAAACCTATTAATTTGTTTATAGAATTATCACTTGGAATAATAGCTTCTGTAGGATTTAAATGTTTTTAAGGGTACGCATACAACTAACGTGAACCACATGAAATACTGAAATACATTTGTAAATTGAATATCCTAACTATCTTAGAGGGTCATTCTGTAACAAATCAAGCACGAGGTAAGCGCTGGGTGGGTAGGGGGTGTGGATAGGAGGGAATATGATGGGATGGGATGGTGGCGGGGTCAGGAGGAAGGCGGGGCGGCGGAGGGGTTTTATCTGGAGCTCCTGAAGTTGGTCGGTGGAGGCGGCGCGTGGTCTGCGGCGGCGAGGCGGCAGCTGCGGCTCCTGGGCCGCGCTCTGCGGTCGCCGCCCTAATCTCGCCTGCTCTCGCCCACCCTCGCTCGGCCCCCGCCTGTTCCCTCACGCCCTGGCTTCACCCCGCCTGTTCCCTCCCCCCCCGTTCGCCCCCGCCTTGCTTCCTCAAACCCGCCCCGCCTCGCCCCACCATCTCACCTCTAGCCCTCGCTCTGCCCCCGCCTAGCTCCCTCCTGCTCGCCCACCTCGGCGCACCGCCTCGCCAGGTCTTCCCGCTGGCTGAAAGCCGATTTCCATCTTTGCCACCGTCGCCGCTTTAGCATAGCCTGCCACCGAGTCAGCCATCAGAACATGCTTGCCGCTGAGTGCGGTCTATTGCTATCGCGAGCTGGGCACTGTCTGTACCGCTATGCGTGTACCGTTCTCCATACGTCACCTCAAGAACAATATTCTGCCTTACCCACTGCCGCGTATGTTTCGCAACGCCACTCAGAGCAGTTAGTGTGTCGTAGCATATGTTGTTATGATTTGCACTCTGTTCATCCTAGCATCTGCGGCGTTCAGCTGTCAAAGTGTATTATTAGCCACTACCACCTAAGACAGGTTGTACTATTCCAGCTGTCGTTGTTTCTCCATTACCATCTAGACACATGTCGTATAGCCTCTTGTTAACCGGTTTAGCCATCTCAGGAGATATGCGCATTTGCCCTCTGAGTATGTCTTGTGGTTCATGGAATACGGCACCTAGAGCCGGTATTTCTGCATTAACCGGCTGTTGTTAAAGCATCCGTGGTCGCACCGCTAGGCAGTGTTCACCTGACGCAGATACGTAGCTAGGCCTGTTGCAACACAGTAGAATTCCACAAGGAAGCCGTAATTTACCTGTAGATTTCTCTTGATTTTCTATGATAGAAAGGCCTTCACAATTCCCATAATGCATGATAGTTCCTCACCGATTTCATCTGTTCTGAATAAATACTCTACATTTCAAAGATCTCTGCTTACTCTGGCTAATTTCAATGAAACCTCCTTAGTTTTGTACTGTATCAGTGCAAATGATCGCCATTATCATTAACTTGCTGCAACGAATATTTTGATCAAAGCTATGTTACCAGTGCTCTGATTACTACTAATCTGACGCAGCAGCGCCCCAACAGTCTGTCTGCTCTTCTCGGAGCTTATTGATTCGGCTGCTAGTAATCGATTTTGTTTACCGATACCATTTATGCTTCTGCAGCGAGCATTCTTTTATATTGTTCGAAATCTCTCGTAGCCGAGCTCCATCGCCCCTCGCGTGTGCCGTCATAGATTTTTCGACGTGTGGTATGATCCATTTTGCCTCGCGTACAAACGTGTGTTAACTGCGCCTATTCTTGTCGGGACTTATTATTATATTTTATATTATATTATATTATAGATTCGAAGCGAGGGCTTATGCTGTGTCGATTCCGCTTTGAACTTAGTCATATCTACGTTTCTTTATGACATATCACTGCTCGTTTCGTGATTTTCAGGTCGCCTCCGGCCGCTGGTTTGCGCCAAACATGCGGATGATGAGTTGTGTAACACAATCAGACGCATATAAGAAGCACTCACAATTATTTCTCCGTATTTTAATTATCACGGAGGTATTCAGTGACCGTATTTATCTTCTCTGCCACTTACATACACTGAATTTACGATACATTTATTTTTTAAATTTTCCAAGTAATGCCCAAAAGTAGAAGATGTATATTTCGCTTTGTGTTAGGCACTGCTAATTTGATCGCTGAGAGCTTGTCCAATTTGGTGTCTTTGTCCATATCTCAACTGTCCCGGTGAATTCAAATGTTCTGATTATTAAGACCTTGCGCAACATTCGAATGGCTAATTATATAGACTTACTCCATGGCGTACCCAGAGAGCGGAAGAACGATCGTCTATTTGTCGTTTTTGCAATTACATTTTCGGAGTAACTGTTTCTTTCATTAGTTTATACTCCCTCAACCATTGTTTCCCGTTGTAGCTTCTGCGCTATACGTACATTTTTCGCGCCTCCCAACGAACGGGGCTCTGCCGATGCCGATTGCGTGGGCGCACCGTCTCCTCAGCTCGGATTTGCGGTTCCTACCAGTAAGGTCGCCTCGCCCAAACTGCAAAGCACGCACCCCCGGCGCTTCTGAGCCGGAGCACCCGGCTCGCCCATCCACACCCAAAATTCCGCCCTGGCTCTCCCCGACGCCCCGGGCTGCCTCCATACGCTTGCCTCTCACGCTCACATCGACCCCGCCGACTTACAGTCACAACGTCTTAAGGGAAACTCGGTCACGCTCCTCACTTCCCACCATTCCCTCCCTCTACTCTCATCGCTATCCTGCCAGCCTCCTGTCACTTTCGCCGGGACCACCGTATCCACGAAGCAGGCTGAATCCTGAAAAACCGCGGACCCTCATCGCTCCAACCCACGCAATACATACCGAACCCCTTCATCCCAAATCTGCCAGGCTGCCACCAGCAACCTCCGCCAACAATCGCTACAGTTCACCATCGCGACCGCACCACCACCAACGATCCACCATCAGTCGCTGGCTCCGCTGTACACCACCAACACTCGAAGTGTCGCCTCCCCCGCTACACCCACGATCGCCCGCCTCCTCCTACCATTCACCAACACGAATGCGGGCGCCTGACCCACCGCCGTATCACCACAAATGCGTCCGCCTTCCCCCCACCAGCCACCGCAACCAACCAACCGCAACCACCATCCCAGACCAAACCAACCCACCCATTCACCACAGCACCAACCCGCACCACCCAACCAAGCCACGCAACCACCACCAACTCAGACACCAAGCCACCACGACCCGACCACCTACTACCACTTTAGCCACTACCACCGTCGCGGCTCCCGGCATCGCATCAATCACGGTTCACGAACCTCCTCCACCCACTCCTTCACGAGAATCTACTCTAAAACAGACCGTCGTAGCATCGATCACCTCTATCAAGCCACCTGTCACACATTCCGTACACACCACCACCTCGCAGCCCCCCCTCCATCCAAGAACGCCCACGACAGCCGTCTCTCCCTACGCCGCGGCAAACGCCAAAACAACACAAAACCCCTGTTGAGCTTGCCTCTTGACCCGCGTCGCCGCGTTGACCGCACGCCCGTCGCTGTGCGCTGCCCGCCCTCGACCACGCTAAGCGAAAAACTCCGCGTCGCCCCGGCCCCCTTCCCCCACTACTGCCAGGCGGAACTAGGAGTCCGGTGATAGGGCGGATGCTAATATCTGCGAGAGATAAGCTCCTTCAGAAGCCAGTTGAGCCGACTTATGATCTAGAGACCAGCCGCCAGGAGCGCCGACGGGGCCGTGCTCTGAAGATTCAGAGATGCTCCGACTAAGTAGCTCGTTGATGCACAGGGTTGCAGAAACTCCGCTTGCAAGGGCTCGTTCAGCTCCAGACTGTCAGAACACTCCAGGCGCCGCGCGAGTGCTGGTGCTTTATTGGCGTAATTGAATTAGCTCACTGTGGCTAATCCCCTAGATCTGGGCTGAATAGCTTCTTATCGTATCTCATCGCACCAAAAGTAACAGATAGTCTGTACGTAGCTTCTTGAGCGTTGTGTTTTATCAATATTCAAATATATTATCGACTATGCTGAATTGACTTTTGCTTTAATATACAAACTTTATCAATAAAAATAGTGTTTAATTGCTTCGGATACTATAATAATGGCTTGCATTCTAAGTAATGATGTGATGTCTGTGAAGGTATTTATTGAACTGTTTTAAATGACGGAATTTCGAAATATTAACATCCTTATTTGATAAATATTTTTCAATTATAAACTTTTTTCGCTCATCCAGACATGATGAAAGTTCAAAAGTAACCGTTTGAAAAAAACAATGAAACACTAGCAGTGTCTACCCATATTTTAGTACTCTAGCTAACAGCTATTGACTCATTTGTCGCACTAGATGCCTCCCCCCCCACACCACACAACAACGTTACAACCACCAAAGCTACTGCCACAGCCAGCACGCGCCGCCGCCATCTCCATCATTGTCTCCGCCGCCCACCATTGCGCCCTACCATCACCATTCCCCCCGCTATCACCATAATCACCCACCGTCACCGTCACCGTCACCGTCACCGTCACCCGTCACCGTCACCGTCACCGTACCATCACCATCACCATTCACCATCACTCCTGCGTCACCATCTCCCCGTGCTTCCCCCATTGCCTCCGCCGTTATCTTCACACTGCGCCGTCACCGTCTCCCCACAGTCACCAACACCTCCGCCGTAACCATCATCTACGCCGCGCCTCTCTACTACTACATCCGCCGCCATCACCATCACCCCAGCCGTCCCCATCGCAACCCGCGCCCCCACCGTTGCCTCGCCGTCACCATCGCCTCAAGTCACCAACATAAACCATCATATCTGTCGTCCCCCCTTCTACTCCACTACCCATGACCGTTGTCCTGCGTCCGCGTACCACCGCCACCGCTACTCCGCCACAATCATCACGGTCACCTTCTGACGACACCTTTACCGCCGTCTCCACCATCACAGTCAGCCACCGCCACCGCTTCGGCTCTCCGCGTTATTAATTTACGTTTGACGTGCGGGCAGTTGACAGCGCGGTCGCGATAGCACGTCCCCGAAGCTATGCTTCCCTCCCCTCCCTCTCTCCTAATCCCACTCGCCCAACCGGCCCGACATAATTACCCACCCCCTCCCGCGAGCGCTGATAGAGCCCCGCCCGGAGGTGACAGTGTCTGCGCCGAAGTGGTTTTCTAGCTTTTCGATTGAGCGTTGGAGTACGCGTGTGCGAAATTCATGGGGTGGAATCGCGATTCTTCCTTTTTCTGCTACCGTTCAGGGAAGCTGAAAGGAAAGTTTTGTAGATAAAGGCTCGCTCTTGTGTTATTGAATGGGAAGAGATTATATTGTGCAGTTCTGTTCTGTTGTTGGTGTATAATAGCAACTCATTTTTCTGAGAGACAATGTTCTGAATCCCTTTAAGGTATCATTTAAAGTTTATATTCTACGTAAATACATCTTCTTTAGGTTATAATTCAGTTATGATGAATATTTAAGTACTTAAATTTCCGATGAAAGTAAGAATATTTTCTTTGCTTTTTTGTGTACACTTTCTTGCCCTCTAATTGGTTTTCTCACACTGTCATTCAATAATTTAATTTTCTAATTATCTTTACCAAGTTTAAATTTGCAATATTTATTAATAATTTTATTTTCTACGCATTAAATACTTATTAATTATTCGAATACTGAATATGTTTGGATAATAATCAACTTGCTTAATTGAAGCTCCATGGTGCTCTAGGAATAAAAAGTAATACAACCCCTCCTGCTCCACTACCTACTACTTTCATCGAGATATTCCCATTGTAGAAGTTTTCCCAACTCTAACTTACAGTAGCGATATGTTGTTATATTTTCGAATTCGAACTAATCTAGCTCAGAATGGGATAATGCCACATTCCTACTCATGTTTGTATTCATGTCTGCCACATAAAAATATATAGTTAATGGTATTTGTTAATTTTGAAATATTATAATACTTTCAAGATTGATTTTTCTTGTAATAATTGTTCACTTTTATATTGACCAATGTAGCTAATGCTAGTATTTTGGAAATTCTATAAATAAACTCATCAGTAAAAATACAAAAAGTTTATTTACTCGAGAATTTCTAAAGCACTAGTGTTTTTCTATTTCTATCTCATCAATATTTCATCAAAGAATTCTGCCAAATAATTTATATTAATATTGTACTTTATATTTATAACATTTCAATCAATGTTGCTTGTGAAATGTAAATTGGCTTTAGAATCAATGTGGTTTTAGAAAAAAGTATCCAATAAACGTAACGAACTAATTAAAAATAATAATTTACCTGAGAACAATCATTAAATACATGAATTTGAAAACTATAGCTGGATGGAAATGTATTAAACAGATCAGGGATGTCCAACTTGTATGGCATCAAGGGCCACAACTAACACCTTTAATATGGTTGCAGGCCATATGTACATAACTGGCGATCCACACCTGAAATCCCCGTACTGTTGATCTCGGCTGTTTGTTCGACGTATGTGAAACAGAAGAGTGATGGCGACAGGATATCAAGCCGTACCGTGTATAACGCAGGGAAACACATTGGGATGATTGTGATTTTTTGAATTTACTATAAAAAAATTTAAATATAAACTTGTCCTCTTGTTACATTAAAAGTAACCCGAACAGGGTGCGTGCTCCAGATGCACAGTGTTCTTATCCTAGATGGATGCAAGGTACTTTCTCATTTAACTTATAACCTTTCGCGAGCCCCAATAAAGGGCACCGCGGGCCGCCAATTGGACAACCCTGAACTAGATAATTTGTAACGTTTGAGTTTGCTTTTGACTCACAACAGTGTTTAAGTGTATTTAATATTTTCGAATGATGCTCGTACAATGTATGTTTCCTAGTAAATATTGCTTCAAAGCGTTGACAAGCTTTGTATTTTTATTACTTTTTGATATGATAATTGACCTAGAATAATACGCGTTTCACGGCAGTTCGTGAAGTGTGTTAATGTTTTTTTTATATTTTGCTTGTACTATAAACACAATGAATTCAAATACAGCGAAATAATTATCACCAGACGAAATAAAAGAAAGAGTTCACTGCAACTTTATTGAGATAAATAACTATCAAGTAAAGTGAAGGTTAATCAAAAAAAAAAATAATCCCATTATTCATTATGCATGACAGTTCCGATTGGTTGATTTCTTTCGAATGTGAAACGCTATTAGCATATTATCCAGGGACGTAGCGTCCATGGATGTGGGTGATGTGTTACGTACCCTCAAATAATCAGTCATTTTTTTATTTTGAATTAATAGTAAATTGTTCAGTTGTGATTTTATTTTTGTATTACGTTTTGTTCCATTCATGTTTCAAACATTGCGTCGTGGGGTATTAACTTCTTTCTGTGAATTAACGACTCACTTTGAAATATCGCCTCTCCTGTGACGAGAATCAGATGTACTGCGATCCATTACATCCAGCTTGCTTATGAAATAGCTATCGAGTTACGAAACTTCATTGTTTTCTTCAGTGTTTGTAAGACAACAATTATTGATCATTGTAGTTTTTTAAGTGTTACCTTATTTTTAATGCATGTAGCAATTATATATTTGTACCCAATTTAGGTTGGGGATTGTCTATGTTCAATGCAAAATGATATCTGCCCGAGAAATGCGCATCTGTAACGTGGTGAGCACAACGCAATCCAAGAGCGACTATATAATTATGGAATCGAATTGTTGTGCCGTGAACAAATTGAAAACAAGAAGTATACTGTCTCTAAGATTTTCTGAAGAGGAAAAAAAATTAAAGAAGACCCAGAAAAAAACAGTCAGTATCATTACGAATATTAAAAAATGTCAAAGACATTTTAATAACGACATTATGTGCAAGAATCATGGATGCGTGTTGGTAAGGATGTTAAAAAACTAATTTGGTGATCTCTTTTATTCTCAAACGGAAAAGGGTTCAATTTCAATAGTTTGGCAATTTTAAATAATATTTACAAAGCTCTGAAGATACATAGTAAAATCTCACACACTGGTGATTGAGAAATATTGAAGAGTTTTAAATATTATTTGTTTCATTTCTCGGGTCACATACCCTAAACCAAAAATCAGGCTAAGCCACTGCTATTATCCAAAAGCAGAATAGCAATTGTTATTAAAGTGGTAACATGCACCGCGACGTTTGCTATTTAGCAATCTGGTATTCCAGCGGTCCTTGTGAATTGGCAGAAGGGCCTAAGGGACACAAACCACAGGCTCTTGGGATCAAGGCGCACGGTAGGTCGGCGATCCCGCCCGTGGGCGAACGTAAACTGTGCCCCCTTATCGGGCGTCGAAGGGCGGAGATTCGTTGCCGCCATGTGTTCGTGCAACACAGGACTTAAGCCGCACCCCCTCCCTCACTGTGTGTACCACACACGAAGCCCAACGCGACTCATGAGTCTTGTCCGGGGCAGAGCGGCCACATGGCTATTACCCTGCAGCCCTACTGCAATCGGACGCAAGCGAATGATTGAGTATTTTGTGATTCCCGGTGCGTCAATTGCTACGGTCATTATCATAAGTAAAATCAGAAGTGCTTTGGAAATTGTCGATAAATTCCCGACTCGCGAGGAGGGGATTTATCTGCGAATTTCCAAAACTCGAGTGTTATTTAATTGGTCTATTTCACGAGTGAAATTATCTCCAACAGGGTTCCAAAATGCGCCAAATATTGAAAATAAATGACAGCTTATGTTAAAATCAAAGGTTAGGTTATAGCTGTTTATTGGACATCAACATAGCGATGATGTATACCGCCTCCTAAAACAGATGAGTGACAGTTTATGATTTGCCAGAAGGTAGAAGCAGTAAGAAAAATTGGATAGAAAAGAAGATAAACGTTTCGAGATACACCGCCCTGATTGGGGGCATTTTGTATGTAAAGTTAAACATTATTGGCTTTAATTTCACGATTGGAATAGTCCTCGTCAATGTATTGCGTATTTTTTTTCACGGGAGGTGGTAATGAGCTTCTCGTGGATGGTGAGATTCGGCGACCACCATGTCGGCTTGTGAGGTTTTCTTCCACCAAGTATTTCCCGAGGACACTGCTCCAGCCAGGACAAGCTATAAGCTCCCAACTGGTCTCCTGACATATGATAGTGTAGGGCTGGCAAGTGTAAGTGTGTTTAAATGAGCGACAACGATAGATCAAGGAAGAGGAAGGAAAGATCACGTGCGGTCCATGGCACGTTTCTCACGGTACGGCTCCGGCGTTCACCTGGTGTTGATCGGGGAAACCACAGTAACTACCTATTAGTACTATCGATTTCTCCGTCAGACAGAGTGTGAACTCTACCCAATTATCTCGCTAATGTCGAAAGTCCTGCCACAGTAGAAACTCGAATCGCAGGGCCTCTTGGTCAGAGGCACTGCAGTGACATCTGCAGTCACATATACCCAGAGGCACTTAGGTCAATTGGACGAGCTAAAATAATCCATATTACGGTAATAAGTAGTTTAGAATTCTCGAGAGAAAATTCATATCTGTATACCGGTGCGCCAGTTTTCCATTTCTTCGTATTTTTATTAGCATTGGCTGAGCATGTGGTTTCATTTGATTAATTCTTCGGTGGCTGTCGGCGAATTAGTTCAATCAATGGGTGACGAGTTCTTCCGTTCTGGTCTTGTTCCCACTTCCATCATTAGGCATCTGATTCATTAAACCATATCGCCTTCTCTTGTGATTTACAAAGACTCTGACAGTAATCAAACGAAAGCTGAGTCGAAGACCAACCTAAGCTCAATCTGAGTGAGAATTGTCTGTAGCTTCTGGAGTCCGTCCGTCCGTCCGTCCGTCCGTCCGTCCGTCCGTCCGTCCGTCCGTTCGTCCGTCCGTCCGTCCGTCCGTCCGTCCGTCCGTTCGTCCGTCCGTTCGTTCGTTCGTCCGTCCGTCCATCAGTCAGTCAGTCAGTCAGTCAGTCAGGCCTTTTGTCCATTATATAAATATCATTTTTTTAAATTGTTCTAAATCTACAGTATTTCTTAATTTCTCTTCGAGTTCATTTTATTAATATACGTAGTTTTAGAGCAAGTTTCACTTAAATCGCAAAAAGTTTGATTTTCTGTTTATGAATTTTAAGGCAGCTATCTTAACTCTGTGGTTAGAGTGAATCAGTGAATAGATATGTCTTGAACAGTACTTCTAGGCTGTCCGGGTGACGCCGCGTCGTTGGCAGATAGGCCAACGTCGGCCTATCTGCCAACGACGCGGCGTCACCCGGACAGCCTAGAAGTAATGGACTCGAGCCGCGGAAGCCTACGTGTACATGTCTTGAACAGGTGTTGATTCTCGTCAGTCTCAGTGAACGCTTTATTTCTTAATTCTTACGTAGAGCACAGTAAAAGTACGATTATAAATATGTCTGATTTTTGTAAAAAAAACTGTTAACTTTTGATGATTGAAAATTCGAACATCCTGGAATTCGTTTGCCGAAGTATATTTCACAATATGACTGACTGAACAATAACATATATTTTGCATTGTTTAAATATCTCTTATTCGTTGCAAATGATACGAGACATTTTGAGATGTTATAGCAACAATTGTTTCGAAGGTTCTCGAATTGTAAATTAATATTTTTGTGAGCTTATATAATCCGCTGTGTAATAGTAACTAATTCATAATAAGGTGGTCATACCTTACAGAAATAATGGGAAAATTATCATTTAAAATATATTAATTTTTGCATAAAATTGTGTCATAATAGTTATTTATGTGCCAAAGCGTTATAAGAATTTCTATGATCGAGCGGCAAATAATGTCTAAGCGCCTTTAGCCCGAGGGCTTTTTCTCATCCAAAATCATTTGAACAAGTTCATGTTTGTGGTACATATGCGTCTATTTGATTTTTTAAATATTTTAATGATTCAGATTTACTTATGTACTAATTAACTAGATGTTAAGTTGACTCGGTTTGTCTTTTCATATTTCTCTCCCATAATTCCCTTCTTATGCAGTATATATCGAACTCCGTATTGAAGGCAATCAGAAGCAATAATGTATCTGTAAAAATAAATAAGTGTTACCACACTTTCCTTTTTCATAATAACAAAGAAAGTAATCAAGTCAATAATTTCACTCGGTAAAAGTGATCTACTAAGTGTTTGCTTAGGGAGATTCAATGGTTTTTTTCAGTGTTTCCTGGAGTTTGTGGTGTTTGAAAGTTAATTGTCTTCGATTATTTTGTCAAACATCTGAATGAGGATTCATGCAATAATAAAAAAAAGGGATTTTACTTTATGAGTCAAAAAATATTATAAATACTAAGAATTTTCTTTCGGTTACAATTACCTAATTTCTTTTAATACATTATTGTGCTTTCCTTGGATTTAACACAAAAGACAGTATAGTATATGTCGAAGAATATTATGTTTTTATATTTTCATACTTTTACATTCAAATGTTAACGCGAGATTCATAGTGCATTAAGGCCACACGAAGTTTTGAAAAAATTAGATATATTTTATCTTCAATATGTCCATCTGGATCCATTCTAGTGAAACCGATATAAATGCATTTAGAAACAATGTTAACTGGTATCGATACCGCAACGGTTTTTGTGAAAGAGAGGAATTATCATGACGGCGATAGTTATTTAAATGAGTCGGGACCAAATTTGCATCGTAATTGTGTGTCGAGTCTCCTTTTATATTGACCTGCAACATCATATTATTCCCATCCCTTGTTCCGTATATGATTTTGTAAATTGCCTCAATAATGAATGTTATTTGTATCGTTTTTCAGTCAAACTGTTTAAACTGTTGCCTTCTTTACAACTGGTCTCGAATGATGATTCTTACGTTTTTAATACTAATTTCTTGTTTAAAGATTTTTTATGAGCTAGAATATAATGTAAATATCAATGTTGAATCATTTTTTTCTCTTCAAGCTTTTTAAAGTTGTAATTGCTTTGGAAATTTAAAATCTGATAGTAATTCTATACTCTGGATTTTTTTTTCATTAGTCTAAGTGTGCCTCAGCGTTTACTTTGCTTGGTAATTTATGTAATTGTGATACATATCAGAGTAATTTCTAATTAATATGTTATATTTACAATTCCTTTTTTTGTGCAGGTACGGTATTCTCTTTGCCGAAAACCCGAATGCTGTAACGTAAGTACAAATCACATTTGACTAGCGCATTTTAAGGTATTATTCCACATTCGATAGCTTCAATTATAGATTCCTTCATATTATTAAATTCAGCAATATTCAGTAATAACTCGACTTCAAGTATTAAGTAACGTCAGTTATTTAGATAAATGAAAAGTTAGGTAAAATAGTGTTTTTTTTAGTTTCTTACATGATAATCTCTTAGGTATCTGGTATATTATTCACCACGAAATTCACATTCGATTTTTCCATTTGTCGGTTTCGTACTCCATTGGAAACTTGAAGCTAACTCAGAGCTGTGAAGAGCTACGTGGATGTAAATCCTTTGTGCGGGTTCCTTCATTGAGGTTTAATTCCGGTGAACGCAAAACAAGAGAAATGCGACAAGTTGTGAGAACTGTGCGACATTGATAATTCGAGAATTGCAGGCAGATACAGTAGTGTGTATTCACTCCTCCAGTATATTGAACGTCAGCCGTCGCAGTCATTCGCCGTCGTGTATAAGCCCCGGGCGTCCAGCGCAGGCAGGCAAGTCGCGAGTCGGGCCTTGTGGTATTAATAGCGGTGGCCTGCCGGGCGAGAAAGTCCCCGAGACAATGCAGAGTCCGTGGGGACGAAGAGGCGGCGGTGGACAAGGTGACGAGGGCGGCGAGGGCGGCGAGGGCGGTGCGAGCGCGAAGGGGGCGAGGGCGGGCGAAGCGGCGAGCGGGCGAGGGCGGGCGAGGGCGGGCGAGGGCGGGCGAGGGCGGGCGAGGGCGGGCGAGGGCGGCGCAGGGGCGGGCGAGGCGGGCGAGGGCGGCGACGGGCGGGCGAGGGCGGGCGAGGGCGGGCGAGGGCGGGCGAGGGGCAGGGGCGAGGCGGGCGAGGGCGGGGCGAGGCGGGCGAGGGCGGCGAGGGCGGCGCGAGGGCGGGCGAGGGCGGGCGAGGGCGGGCAGGGCGGGCGAGGGCGGGCGAGGCGGGCGAGGCGGGCGAGGGGCGGCGAGGGCGGCGGGAAAGAGTTGCGGGAAAAGGCGAGTGGTGACTGCGAGTGCGATAGGGCGGTGGCTAACGTTCACCCCATCCCGTCGTGCCCTGGCCCACCCTCGCCCTCTCGCAACTGCCGCACTGATTGATTTGGCGGTCACTGGAAGGATGGGGAGAGAGGAGGGCTGCGGTTTGGAAAGGGTTGGACATGACCCGTGACATTTCCTCAAGAAGAAGTTTGGCTGTTCCATGAAATTACACCCCGAATAAAAGATCGATACACCCATGTATTTAAACTTTGAATGTGTATTAATTAGCAAACTACAAAATTTCTGCGTATGAGGTTCAAGTACTCCGACTTAAGCAATACAGATGACTCTTCAGTTACACTTTAATTATTCTGGCTAGTTTAAAGGGCAGTTGTTAACACTGGAATAGATAGTCTAGCTCCGGAGATGTATTGGCTTCGACTGTTTCGAACGGTTAGATTATTCCTGTTAAAAAGTGCCTCAATAATCGCATTATACAGTATGATGAAACGGCTTTCTTAAAAATGGCTGAATATTTTCAATGAATATTGTCGCATTGGACGAGTTTTACTCTTATTTAATATTCTAAATGTAATATTTCGGAATATACTATTATAAATCGAAAAATGAGAAAAAACTTCAAACAATGTATTTTGGACAGCACATAGGCTGGCAAAAGGATTTGGCAAGACATGAAAGCTGCCTACACCAAGGAAATTACACTTTACAACGAAAAAGCCTGAAAACCATTCTGTAGCACCCACTAGTTCAAAATAGGAATGTGTTATGAACATTCTTTTACTAACCCACCCGTTAAAAAAAATAAGCAAATATTTTTAACTATTGAAATTTATATTAAGTGGAGCCATGGTACATCAATGACAAAAATGTTTTGAAAGTTTAATTTTCGCAAAAAACAGTATTCAGGCCCATATTAAATTCCGAACCCTGACAATGGGACGAAAATATAATATTCAGACAAGTGATATCAAAAATTAAATTATTTCATGTGGCAAAAAGGAAATAGTCAAGACAAATGAAAAATCTAGAACCAAAAACCTATTATAAATTTTAGGAAAGTAATAAAAGAGAAACACGTTAGGGATGAATGCAGGTGAACATGGATGAGAAATCTATACGTATTCATATCGCTAAACAAGAGCTTGTAGTTCAAAATTTTGCATTTTCGTGATTCTGTTTTCATTCTGAGAATACTGATATTCAAAAGTGTTTATTGACAGTAGGCGTAAATGCGCGTCACATATTCGTGCGACTTTCTTTTCTTAGTTCACAGTGCTGTTTCATTAAAACTAATTCGCTTTAAACAGCAATTACTAGATTTTACAGGTACTCTATTTTTATCATAACTCCTTGTCGATATCAATGCCCTCAGGGAGTTTTAGCACATTACGTAATACAAAACGTACTGTCACTTGCACTTCATTATCTACAGTCTAAAACATGAAAGTTATTAAATATTTGTAATATAAAATGCTAGGTTATTGGAATACAATTTAATAGTAATAACTAAAAATGTATTATTTAGACACAATATTTAAACATGTAAATGTTGAGTAGGTTTGAAAGTATATTTTAGGAAATTTGATATCATTCTATTGATTGATAATTTTGAAGTTGAAACATCGCTGAAACGGGAATGTGAGTATTTTCAAAAATTGCTTCCAAACATTATTTTATTACTTGTATGCTTGTTCTCTATAAATGTATTTATTATTTAAAAAAAGATGCTGCATAGATTATTTTTAAGAAATTTAATTTGTTTTATCTTAAAGAATGTTGAAATGGGTTTTACGCCAAACTGAGAATACGTTCACTACCCAATCAATTTTAAGGGTCGACTTACGGTTGATAAGAAGATTTACGTATAATATGTTAATGTTTGACTATGTAATTTGATTTACGAACTTTCCTAAATTGCAATACGTATAAGTAAGCTAAAACAAACACGTTATAAAATAATCAAACTTTTATCAATACAAGATGTCACGACGTAAAATATCTTCTACGCAAAATACACTGAAAATAAACAGATCATTAAGATGAGAAGGCAATCCATATCCTTGAATGACTTCAGCAAAACCATTGTAAATTCTAGATCGTTTTTAATTATCTCATCCATCACGTTACGACTGCCTCGAATCGAACGCATTCGCCTTTCTATAAACTCGCCGATGCACCGCTTCAGGAGTCCGCGATAGACGCGATCACCTCATTAAATTCAGCGTCTCCTGTGGAACAAGCTGCATGGGGTTGGGGTGGGGGGTGGAGGGCAAAGTTTCGTCCGGCGGGCGCGGCCGAGCCAAAGGCCAGAAGTGGGTGATCTGCCGTCCTCGAGTGAAGAAGGCCATCGAAATTTGGCCCTCGCCAAAGGGTTCTTTTCCCCCTCGCGCCCAAATAGCGGACGGAAGTTTCGTTCCACTTCATCCACCCGCCTCGGCCGCCACTTCCGGAGTTGTTTTCGTCGAAATTATTTCCTCCTTACGCCATTGTTCACCGGAATGTTTCTTTCCTCCTGCACAATTCTTGTTACTTTATTATCGGCTGTAATTTTCGATGTTGTTATCGTAACTTGTTTTGTGGTTTCGAGTGCTGGAGGGAATTCGGAGTTTTAAATTGCAATTCAATGATGTCGCTTAACTAAATTTTTATTGCCAAATTGGATTTGAGTGCATCATTTTACTACGTTGAATCTGTATTTGCGAATGTATTCAATAACGTAATTAGCATTCTTAATTCGCAGCAAAAAATATATAAAGTATTAAATAATACTTTTATTTTACAATATTTCATTTTTTGTTTTCTGTCTCATTGAACTATTAGGTATGGAATTGTTGAACTTTAATAATACTAGAATTGCAAGTTTTCTTAAAGCACCACTGATACTTTAGTTGGCTTAATAGTTTGCTACTTGTCAATATCTATCGATGTATTTTCTATATTTTCAATAGGAATTTCTGTTTGATGACTCATAGTAGACAATGAAATGTTAGTGCCTGTCTGGCATTGAAATGTTGAAATGTTAGTGCTTGGCTGTGTAAACTACTTCCATAACATGGACACTCGGTAATATTGGACAGATGTCGTTTAAATGCGATGGTTTTTTGGATTTCTTTGACTTCTGCTGCTCTCTTTGTTCCTCGCCGACGAAGTGCACGAGTCTTAGGCAGTAAGGCGGCGGTCACACTGCAGCCGAAGTATCGGTCGGTCTCTGTCGGACGACGCGAGCGAATTCGGTCGACTTCGGTTCACCGAAAAGCACCCGAATGTTGCATCCGAAATTCGTCCGAATACTCCCATAATTCCACAGCTCGTTTTCAGGAACATTTGACCCAAGCTCACCACGTGGAAAACAAGTATGGCAGGAAGGAAGATCTTGTTAATGGAAACGAGCCCCTTCTGAAGATCTTGCTTCTTGAAAAAGAGCGAGATATGTGGGTCAACGAAATTTTCGAAGATCGCGAAATGGTGAATTTCACACCCTTTTCCCGCAGTTATTGCGCCAGCCGCAAAAGTTTTTTGAGTACTTGCGATGTCTCCAATACTTTTTTTTACATTTTGGATGGTATCAGCGAGAGTATAATTCTCTACCTTCAAAATCACCTAGTACCTCATTCTTTTGATACATTACATGCATCAGTGATGAGGGTTTATTAATTTATTGAAGATTATTTAAGTGAATTTTTTTGATTAAAGTGATTAATATCTTAACATATGAGATTAGGAAATAAAACAATAATAATAATAATAATAATAATAATAATAATAATAATAATAATAATAATGTCTTTATTAATGCTTCCGCCTAACACTGATTTACAATACATTTAAGTGCGAAACAAGCTGTACATTTACGCCTGGGAGAACAAATCTAGGGACCATCACGGCAACGCCTTAAGCGATTGAGTAAACCAGAAAAAACTCAGTATGGCGGCTTAGGGCCGAAAACTTTGTTTCGATCCTCAGCATTATTAATATCCTTCAATGCATCTATAAATACTTGATCTATCTTTTGCCTGACTTCCAATTTCTTGTAGTCAGGCAAAGACTTCAGCATTGACTCAAAACTCAAAAGGAAATGCCGCTCGGGATTCATTTCCTCAGTTTTGAGTGTTGCAATTTTCTGCCTCTCCAATTCCAGGAGCTCGCCGATAGCATCGGCTTTCCTTTTCCTGGAACGGAGAGGCTGAGGGTGGAGGTTATGCTGTGGAAGATTCTCCACTTCAAGGGAAATGACTTCCACAGCATTTCCAAACACTTCCTCACTGTCCATTGGAGAACCAGTCATTGCTAAGGGGGTTGGCAGTTCAGAGGGCCCGGACAGACTCGTGTTGCTGCACATAGTAACGGTCTCCGTGGCAGCAGAACATCCTGAGGAAATCCATTACCTCCGAATACTCCACCCCATTCCGGTGAAACCGTCACCACTCTAGCTTTTATTTTTTGTAAGCTCCCTCCTGTATGTGTCGCGGAGGTTGCCCCATTTGCTTTTCACATTATCACCTGAAACAACATTTAGGCATTTTAATTGCCAATTATCAAATTATAGTAATATTTTTAAATTTCCATTTTAATAATCACTCTTCTTTGTCATTACTTCTATCACTAAATATACTTTTTCAAAGCTTTTATTGAAGTTATTGAAAATACTATAAAAATATTGATTTATTTTGAATTGCACAAGAAGTCTGAATAATGGAATTTAAATGTTTACTTAAGAATAAAATGTACTAACTGGTAAAACTATAAAAGTTAGAGCTTTCATAAACAGAATCATCATAAAATGTGTACTAACTTGTTGAATCCAATAAGGAAGCAATTTCTTCCACAATTCTTTAGTGGCATCTCTATCTTTCTAACATTTTTTCTCGGGATCCCACAATCCCCTCCTTTCTCGAACCAATTCGATCAACGAAACTGGATCCATTTGGGTCTCTGTAATAAAATCAAATAGAATATTGCATGAAATTGTGATATGATACATGTAACCTCAATTATTTAACTTCTGCTTGGGGTTGGCATCTAAAAACCTACCATTCTCTTTCACGATCAATGAATCTTTCTCCATGATAAAATTAAATAAATATTAAAAATAGTATGAACATGAAAAAATGTGTAGCACTGAAGAAATACATACTGATACCTGAAATTGAATTGTGAATCAAATTAGGAAAATACCTCGTGATAAAAATTCAATTACTTTGTTAAAATTAGCGAACAATATCCTGAGTACTTAAATTAAGAATGAATTCTCACATACAGAAGGAATGAAATAAACATGGAGATATACAATCCACAACTAATATTATCGGATACACTAAAGACAAACACGAAGGCTCAAACAACACGAGGCACGCTAAACAATATAAAACATTTGAATGAACTAATAATCAGAAATAATATGTAATTATCAAGCTGTAAAACTATTGAAAACCACAATTCGTTTAGTACAATATATACTCACGTTCACTACTCACAGGTTATGTTAACCGCCCCAACAAAAAGCGTAGTTAATTCGCATATGACGCAAATACACAAAAACTACAATTAATAATTTGTTCTTTCACAATATTTACAAACAAATATAATATTAGCAATTGACATCGCTATACTTACCAACACAACTTCTTCTCCGGGATCAAAACACAATGGCGTCTGATGGCGAACACGTGGACCTCTCAGCTGTTTTCGGCCGACTGGAACCGACAAATCCAAACGGAACAGATACTCGTCCGACAGTCCATGTTTTCGGACGCCGTCGGAAGAGGTCGTTCGGATGCACTATGACCATTTCTGTTTACAAGCACGTGTTTGAACGAATCGGGCATGTCGGACGAAAAACACCCGACGTCGGACGACCGAAATTTCGGCCAAAATCGGCTGCAGTGTGACCGCCGCCTAAGTGTATTGATTTCTTTATGCCGATTGCATTAACGTAATTGAAAAGTACGAAGTGGATTCTTTGAAGCAACCGCTGTCTGTAACTCAAGATTACTTCGAATTAACAGCAGTTTGGGATAATATAATGATAAATGACTTACAAAGATGAAAAATAATGTATCTGAAGGCAAGTGGGATACGGAAGAAATGGATTATCGTGTTACTGTGCCGCGAATAAATCTACAGGGAAAACGCTTTTTTTTAAATGTCTTGAATTGCCACCGCTAGAATAAAACGTCACATCGGAAATTAAACACAGCGAATATATAATTTTCTTCATAGCTAGCAGGCTATAACGCTTAGTTCGGTATGAAAATCGTAGACAACATTAATTGACAATAGTTAAAATTCATAAAATTAATTTTGTTAGGACTTTTCGAAAAAATGTATTGAGTGAGCGTTAACAAATAAAACGGGTTTTGGGGGAGTTTTATAGACCCGTGAGGAAGGGTTCATATTCGGTTCCTCTCGATAAGGCGATTCGAATGGCCCCATTTTCAGCCGGATTTTTTTAGAATATTCTGAAAGAGAGATAGAAAAACATATTTTGGGTGGTTTTGAAGCACCTACAGTGCTAAAACTATGTTGATAACTACACTGTCAGAGGAAGAGGTGGCTCAGGGTGTCAACTGATGTCACTGTGACTGGGAGATCCTAAGCTTCGTCACCCCGGTGGCAAGATTTTCGACACTGGCTAGATAAATTGAATTCGGTCGCTGTCAGGACGAGATTTCTAGCCGCCGGCTGCTCTGATCGGTAGTTTTCCGTGTTTTATTCGATCAATACTAGGTGAATGCAGAAGCAGATCCCTAATAAAAGATTATATACCGCGTGCAATCTTTCCATCCTATTCCTTGTCCTATTTTCACCTCTTGCTTAAACACACTCACATGCACTACACAATTGCACTTTGTCGGGAAGCCAGTCGGGAGCTTAGAACTTGCCGGGTGGACTGGTGGACCGCTGGTAGAAGATCTCTGGTTGGAAAAAGTTCCGCTAGTCCACAGGTAGGTCGGTGCCGCACCTCACCATTCAGCGGGAGAAGTTTATCGCCACCTTCAGAGTGAAACATGCACTACTCTTACGGGAGTAATGATTTTAGCCATTGACATACCCGAATCACAAATTAATCAATCAATCAACTACACTGCCTTTCTGGCTCAACGTGAATCTTTAGGACATGACTCCTTTAATTGACGATCGGTTTTTCTCAACTTTGGGAATTTAACCTACAAATATAATGACACGATTTATTAAAATAATAATTCTAGTGATACTTTTTCATGTAACTCGTCTTTCTGAGGGTGGACGAACCAGACGACTGTTTTTTTGTTTCACGAATCGGCCAGCTTGGGGCTACGTGATACGTCTATCCCATCGGGGCTCACTCATCATTATCGCGGTAGGTACACGTTACTTTCCCATTGGAAGGATCAGCATTTAATGTTGATTCCATTTTACACCACACGATTGTAAGCTTTGGGGATAGGTTGAAATGATAATGATGGTGAAGAAAAGAACACACATAAACATACAGATACAAAGATTTCATTATTATTATCGCGATTATTATTGAAGTGATAGGGCAATGATAAAGGGTGAAAGGACTAGTATGATGTTTAGAAGCGGTAGGTGAGGTAGTGGGAGTTGTTAGTGACATTTTTTGGAACCATCACAGCATTTGCTTTATGACCAAGGGAAACAACGGAAAACCCCGGGCAGGACGGCCCGATTACGAATCTACCTCGGCACGCATTGAGCTACTTCCAGCTGGATTCAGATGACTTTATCGAATTTAAAAAAATGAATATGAAGATGCTTAAAACTCGTAAAAGATGTTTACAGGAAATACCCACCGCTGGAGGTCAAGGGCTAAGCAATCTGAATGTGGTGTAGGCACATTTGCGCTATCGCTCGATGCATTAAGCGACTAGCAGACGTTAATAGTTGTGTAAATGGAAGCATATCAGCCGCTGACAAGTACATCTCGCGGCCCTTGGCCTGTCTCGTTCGTCAGGACGAGGAGCGCAGGGAGCGAGCGGGTAGCGCGCCTGCACGGCGGAGCCCAGACCCAAGCGGCCGGCTGGCGGGGAGGCCTGCAAGTGCAGACACGGGTCGCCTCGGCGCGGCGCGGCACGGCGCTCCCCGGGGCACGCGCGGGACAGGCGGACACGCGCACGCGGGCGCCCGGGGCCGCGCTCCGTCA
>BOPP01000072.1:1049933-1071868 GCA_017312745.1 Gryllus bimaculatus | reverse complement strand
GTGCGGGAGGCGGCGGGAGTTTGTACGAGTGGCGGGGGGCGGGCGGTCGTTTGGGCGAGCGGGGCGTTTGGCGCGCATGTCGGGCGGATGGGCGGGCGGGCAGATGGGCGGCGTTTGGGTCCGGGAGAGGGAGGAGCGGTTTCTCATCGATCCGCAGCCTGCATTGACGGGCCAGCAGCCGCCTCGCGCGTGGATCCGGTCCGCGCCCGTGCCCCTGTTCTGATGTTTGCCGTGCGTCAAAAAGGCTCGGGGCTTCGACCAGCCGGCTGCCGGTCAACGTGCAGCGGGGGCGCTCGCTGCCGTTCAATTGCCTCATCCGCTAGTGCCAATTTGAGCCTGTAATCCGGGATACTGTGTGCGGAACAGTCGAGCAATTATATATGGGAGATGCAGTCGATTTTATAACACTTATTAATATTTTCGCAGTTGCTATTGAAGGTTTTGATGCGACTAAAATAAATATTTATTTTGATACGTGTATTCGTATTTAAATCTAATTTGAAGTTTTACCTCCGAATTCGCAGACAAAAGACCCTACATGTATCTATTAAGAATAAATTATGTAAGTCAAAAGAATCAATATCTGGCCCATCTTAACTGGCACATTATTAAACGTTTTGAAGGTTGTAATTCACTGTGGTAGAAGAGTGTAATATAAGCGAACCAAGGGGAATATGCTTCTCCAGTGCTGACGTTGGGTAATATGGTTTGAATGAAGCGAAAGATAACAGTTTTGATTTAAAGATTTCGCAACAGACGAGCCAGTTTTCATAATTAACAAAAAAAATTCCGTTTAATGCCGAGACAATTGTGTTTTATTTTTTGTAGATTATTTACGAACAGACATAAAAATTGTATAATATTTTGATTTCTATGTTCTTGCCCATAGAATATTTTTGGTGCAAGTTATATATTTATTTTGGTTTCCTTTTCATTATTTATGCATTTTAACACACTACGAAGCTAGTATTTCGTACTATCCATCGATCCACTTTAAATAAAAAACCGTGCTTTCCTCACATTTATTTTAGCACACATTCAATATGACTGTTAGTACACTTTTATAAAGCCCAATGAAAACAAATCAACATTTCCCTCAATTACTTCAAATAATAACTCAGATTTCCCAAGACGGTTTGTACATGCGTCACACGGACTGACGACGCGCATTGCGACGCATGCGGAACAGATCCCATGCCACCTCTGCTTCACACAGCGCTCCTCCACTCCCCTCCTTCGCCGCGCACCGGCCCCAAGCAGCCGCGCACCACTCGTTCCCATTCCCACACAGTCCCGCAACGCCCCATCGCGACCATTCTTCAATGCCCCTGCCCCAATCGCCGTTTCCTATGGCTCCAGCCGCTGCCTGAGGAAGAGATTCCAGTGGTGGCTTCTGTGATAGTAGTTTTCGTGTTTCTCCGTCAATACAGGCGAATCGCGGAGCTAGTACTCTAAACAACGGCCACGAGCGGAGAGAATATTTCTTCTCTTCCTTCTCCATCCTCGCACCTTTATTCTACACCTTTACCTTATGCCACAATTCACCTATTATGCATGTAGACCGAGCCGGAGCTTAAAGGCTTGTCGGTGGCGTGTACGCTGGTAGAAAGATCTTGGGCTAACCGCACAAACGCCCGCCTGCCCAGACGCCCACACATCCACACGGCCGTCCAAACGCTCGCCCAATCGCCCCCCGAAACCATCGCCCGTCCATTCGCCCGCCCGTCCATCCGCGCGCCCGCCCAAACCTCCGCCGAAGCCGTCACCCGCCCATACGCCCAAACGCTCGTCCAAATTATCCTGTCATGTTCTTTTCTCATTCTCTCCCATTCTTCCTCTCAAACCCTCTCCCTCTCGCCACCCTCCCACAGTTCTTCCTCTTGTACTCATGCCTTCCTCTCCGCACACCCTTCATTTACTCGTCCATCCTCCTGCCGCCGGCTCATCCTAACTCCACCTATCCGCCGTTTCTATCACTGCAATGCTTGTTAACATTTCCATGCCACAATACCACCTCCTTCTCAAACAACATACCCCACGGATTTTCATTTCTATTTGCCCAGGTGTGTAACGTGTTCTACTCTCTCCACTCCTGTATTATTTTTCCCGCATTTTCAACTAACAAAGCCATTCAATCACATCACAAAGTCCATTTGTATGCCAGTATTCAACGCTTCTAATCATTTTACATTCATTTAACAATCCAATTATGTTTATTATACTACTCGCCATCACTAAATTTTAATCGTGTATCGCATTCTTCACTTATTCGATAATGCCCTTGACTAACACATTCCTTAAGTTTGAGAAGCCACTTCCCGCTTTCAGATCATCCAGGGTAGTTTACTATTAATTAGCTCAACTCTGATGAAAATCGCTATCTTTTCTATTTCTTATTTTTTCCCTATGTGCAATAAAGGGCAAACTTAATTTTATTGAACTTTTTCTCCTGTTTTCAATAATTTTTGTCCAAATTTCTACTAATTTGAAAACTATCCAATATTAATCCGCCGACAATCCTCGATTCAGCCTTCCCGAGTTCGAAATTGCTCAAATTTGTATCATAACTGGAGTTGGAAACGTTATTCAATTGCATTTTATCAATTGTCAGCAAATTAAAATCTGTATCTTTTAAGGTAAAATATTGAAGGTGATATACAGTTTTTTTTGGCATGTATGGCATATTTTATTGGCTTTGAGTATAAAGTCCTAATTTTTTTTTAAAAAAAATGTGTCTCAAGGAACACTTATATTTACGTAAAAGTTATTACTCAACGAAGAAAGCATAATGTTGCATGATCATTCAAACATGCAATAAAAACCTTTATATTACTGACAACCAGCGGTGTTAAAGTAATATTTGTTACGATATCGAGAAAAATATTGCCAGAGAAGACAAAAAATTGTACGAATAAGGAACAAAGGGATACCTGCCTTTCTTAGAATGTATTTATCCTCAAAATACATATGTGCACACCTTACGTCATGAGAAAAGCTCTTTTTGAAAGTTCAAAAGTATACTAGTTTAATAGACAGTGCTTTTTAAGAACGAAACTCTCAAGATTTACGAATGATGCTCTGTGTTTTAAATACAAAAAATGGGATGAAGTGGATTATATGCTTTCAATTTTCACACCTCTAGAAAATATGTCATTCCAAAATACATGGTCTTTTAAGCAAACTACATATTTAATTATATTTGTGACACATATGCGTGTATATTTTAGGACCATCACCTTCATCCAGCCCTAATCATAACATTCCTTTACTATTTCTATCTACCTGTACAAACGTCCCGTCTAGCTGTCTAATCCCGTTTCACCTTCTCCCCACCCTGCCCGCTCTCAGCTCCAACACAATCTCCGCGAGCGCGCTCTGTCATCCAATCCGGATGCCTCTCTCCCCCCCTCCACCAACCCACCCACTCGTCCGCCGGCGCGCTTCGGCGGTCACCCGGCTGGCCGAGCGCTACGCGGCCCGTTTTATTGGAGAGACAGGCGTCACCCCCGGCCCACCCACCCCACCCCCACCCCGCCTGGGGCAGTTCATAACGGCAGGCGTCACGATGACGGACGGGCAGACACCGCGCGCGGATCGGAGTGCAATATACGTCTGCAGTAAACACTCGCCCCCGGTTCTGTTTAAAATTATTTCCTATTATGATTCGTGGCTTGCTGGTCGGTGCAAGGGCGACGGGCTGCTGTCAGGGCTGCTTCCGCGCAGATCCCCGCCCGTGCCGCCGCCGCCGCCGCCGCCGCCGCCGCCGCCGCTAGCCCCATCTCTCGCCTGTCCGGAGCGGCGCGGCGCGGAGTGGCGTGGTGTGGCGTGGCGCGGGACGAAAATAATAATAATAAAAAACGCGGGTGCAACAGCGGAGAACAGCGGTAACAGCCGTCGACGACACCGCATTCCCCTCCCTCTGTCACACAGTCACTCTCGCGCGGTATTCACGCGCGCCCACACACACACACACACACACACACACGCACACGCGCGCGCGCACACACGCGCGCACGTCGAATCGCCGCCATTGTGAACGGACAGCAGTGTGAAGACCAGTGACAGCTTCGGCCCGCGTCCCGATATCGGCCGGCCAGCAGGCTGAGAATTTGCGAGACTTTTGGCGCGACCGTCGCTTCGCCATTGCGATGTTCTTTTATTGTGTTCGGGACCTCGTTTGTTTTTGCAATCGTTCTTTCTCAACAATCGCACTTCTAAATAAACAAAAAAAAGCGCAAAAATAGAATGGTAGAACGTTAGCGTTATGGACAGTATGCGACCCGTGAAGCTTGTATTATTACCTGTTGTTTTTTTATTTGCTGTTTGGCACTTTTCACGTTGTCCCGCGGTTCTACGTATTAGTAAAAAAACTACATGCGGGAATGTGTGCGTGATAAAATGTCATTGTGTTTATTCCCAAGACAACGAAATGACAGGGATATTTCCGCATGTGCTCACATTTTCTCTTGTATTTTGTTATGTCTCCTGGGAACGACTCGCGGTTCGACTCTGAACAGTAAGTTCACTTAATGTGCTTTAAATTACGCATGATGTAGGATAAATAATAATGATTTATGTACATTCGTTCATTAATAAATATGTATTAAAAAAGAAAAAAATTAAAATTAATGGAAAAGACTCATTTAAATCTAAAAAACGGTTTTGTTTGTAATGCTGACCACTTGATTATCAACAAGATTGAACGTGGGGATTTTGAATCGTGCTTGTATGAGTGTGTGTGTTTATGTTATGTATATATTAGGAACTTTAGGAACGTTTTAAACCGATTTTTGTCCGCTAGTGGTGTTACCAGGCCGGGACCATTTTTATTTCTTATCCACGTTAGGGAGTAATAGTACGTATTATATTATGACGAGAATAATGCATTCCCTTCACCGTATGAAGCGTGACTGAGCTCTTCTTTCGTTTACAAAAACTGGGTCGATTGCAATGGAAATCTGTAGTTCTACTGTTGCTCCGAGCGGGAATCGAACCCAAAACCGCGCCACGGGATGCTATCGCACTGTTAATGAGCCACCGAAGGAGCCAATTTGAACATAATTACCATAAAAAACTGGTATTACAACTACAATTAGGATCCTGAAATGATGTTGTAAAGCATACAGCATTGGACCTCTTAATTTCGTTTCGTAGTGAATGGAGTCTCACAAAATTATTATTATTATTATTATTATTATTATTAACAATAATATTAATATTAATATTATTATACACATATTATTATGAAACTACTGCCAGAATCCCTTCACAAAACTTTGCGGGATGAAGAGTCTTCGGTTTTTAATTATATTACGATGACGTCGTCATTTCTCGAATATTACGAAACAGTAAAATCGCTATCTCGTTCGCCCTATTAAGAGTAACGACCAATTTCATGAGGGAGTTTTATCGCCTCCGCATACATAGAAGTTTTAATGTGAAATAATTTTGTTGGGTGGAAAAATTTTCGAGTGAACCTAAAGCGCTTACTACGCTAGCGATGTATATTTCAAAAAGAGGCGATGAGATTCAAAATTACCTTTGAAACCTTCAAGGCATGACCATGCGTTCTTTGTTTGTTATTTGTTCCCAAAATTACTGTTGTGTGTAACACTAAGCGTTAAATTCAAAAATTTAAGTTGGCGAGTTATGCTGCTCTAGCTTCAATATGAAAAACTTGGAAAATGCAGCTCTGCATATGGTTAGTGAATCATATGAAGTAGTAAGTGACTGTAGAAAATGTGTAATGTTGGCGTTTCCAACACTATTTTAGTGTTCAGGACTGAGATTTATTCAAAGAACGAAGTGCTCAGATACAGAAATGTTCACGATCCATCTTAAAGATAAAATCGGAATATTTACCCACATTTGCACAATCACGTCGATTGAGCCAGCGCCTTGTAACTGAATGCTGAACTGCGTTAGCCGAATGAAGTTTCAAATGAACCATTATTTGCCATTCTACCATTTCTCACAACGTTGTGCTAATGTGATATTAAACTTTTCCCGCTCCACATTAGCCACACTTCGATCTTTATTTTCAGCATACATGTATGGAGAAATATGACATTTGGAATGCAGTCATTGATATAAAAATATAGGAAGTAGTAAGTGATTTACATAATTCCGCTCTGTTTTTTTTAGAAAATTGAATCTAAACTCTCATTTGATACTAGCAGACAGTAATGTATATAATCGATGAAATACTGGAATTAGTTATCTGACTATCGAATTTCAGTCGGGTATCTTATCAGAGGGTTTCCTGCGTTCTGGTTAAAACATTGAACTTTGTCGGTCCGTTTCGGACATCCACCTTTCAATGTCCTATCATTCTAAGCTAAACTTGCTTTTTCATTGCATTTGAATGTTAGAATTATTTTCAATGTTAAAGCTATTTCAATCAGAGTGAAAATGTATTATTCCCTTTTGCAAAAACTAGAATTACCCTGCTCTCGAGTAAGATTATCAGGTCTGTATTATAAAAAAAATATTTCGACTTGGTTCTAAAATCCTTGAATGAAGTGAAATAGTGAAAGTTAATGTAGTGTCTTAATCAATATGTGAATTGTAAGGACTTATATTATATCTCTTCCATTGTTTAAGTGATTAGGACCTCCAGCACCCGAATGGACCTCTATATCCGATAATGTGCAGAACGATACTTATAAGAAAATCAATAATTGCATAAGTAAAAATGAGACTCCGAGATTGATTTGAAGGCATGTAATTTACATAAATTATTATCATTTTTAAAATTTGTTAACAAATTTTTTTAATTAAATTTTGCTTCTAAATAGAGGACGCTTATAAGAATGGGCGGGTCTCATTTTCCTTTTTATATCCTTTGAGTTATACTAAATTTTCCCCTTTTTTTCAAAGATTTTAGAAAAAAGCTATTAAAAAGTGTTAAATTAGTTTCATAAGATGTTGATAAAATAAAATATAGGCTTGTAATAGAAGAGCAAGTATGTTGTTTTCGTAACTTGAACACAAAAGTGAAATTTTGCAAAAAGTATACAAAATGTTGATGTTCAATTTGTTATATTTCTTTTCATATAATAACCTTCTGTCCAGTAGAAAATATTGTTCACTGCGAACACGTGTCACTTGTAAAATCTAACTTAATTGTTTAGTTATAAGCAAAATGTTCTCCGTAGCGTGCCTGATATTAGGCTAATAGGTATTTTTGCTTTCGGTATTACTAGTGCTTTCTTTTTTTCATTTATTTCTTTCGTATTCGGTAATGTGGCGTTTCAAAGGCTTCGATACAATGCATTATTCATTGTTAGGAATGTACATCCTTGGCAATATTGAGCTTTGCATCGTGTTCCATTTTTAAGGTGTTGGCGTGAGATGGGTCAGTGCTTTAATATTGGTTTTGTGTTTATTTAACATTCACATGCTTTAATAATAGGTTAAACGTTTGATTTGATTTTAGAGCTTTCTTATGAACGGAACTACGGAAACTTCTTCGCATAACAAATCTAAGTACGTCCATTGTATACCTCATGTGTATTTTATTAATTGTAAATTCAGTTGCCCATTTTCACAAGAATTCGAGGTTTTTTTAAATGTAAGATATATTGAAATATCTTACAGTCATAATTAGTAAAACAGATAATACGTTTTCTCGAAAATTGTAAATATACCTACTTACCTGGAATCTGAAAATACGTACGAGACTTTTTAACATCATCACGTCCCACTTTCGACCCAACTCGTCCACATCTCCACTACGTCTGAACCATTCCGTAGCATCATCCGCTTACCCAATCGCGGCGACGACCTCTCGGCGACAGCGAATCGCATGCGCCCATCGCTGCGCGTCACATTATAGCAGCGGCGACGGCGCGGCCCACTGACACGAGGCATAATTTGATTAGGACGTCCACAATACAAGCGCTCCATTGTGTGGGCTCTTAGACGGCGTGCGGGCGGGCGAGCGGGCGGGCGGGTGGGTGTGGGAGCGGCGAGGGGGGTGGGTAATGAAGGCGGCCGCGAGGGCGGGTGACGCGGCGCTCGGCGCTCGGGGAGGGGCGCGCACAAAGGGTGAGCTGCGCGGGAGGTGTCGGCTGCTCAGCGCGCAGCCCGGGCTCTCGAGTGGTGATTAAGAAAGAAACTGCGCGGCTTGTTAACGGGCGGTCCAATTAAGCCGAGTTACGCCTGTTTGGGTGATACTTTATTCAGTGCTTCCGTTTACGGTTTATTGATCGGGAAGAAGCGCTTACACGTGACGCGAACCGCAATGTAATCGCGATCAAGGAAAATAGCTACGGAAACACACTGGCACATATTATCTGCCAGTCAAAACACCATTTATTCCTATTACTTTTTTCTGGGATGATTCGGGTTTTGTAATTTAATCTTTTTAATTAGTGATTTCTACCGAGATACTTTGTATGATTTTTTAAATATTCACTTAGATGGGCAGTCAAAAGTAGACGTTGACCGCAAAGTTATGTTGCAGTGGGACTGATGATTAGTCATTAAGAAACAAAAAAGGGAAATTATTTGACAGAGAAAACAAAACATGATTATTACTGTTATGATAACTCCTGTTAACTCACTTCACCTACTATTTTTAGTGTCAGGTGTCAATTATGATATTGACACTAAAAAACACATTATTTACGAAATGAATCATATGCACAACCAATTGGTTATTGTTCATGAAATTGGCAGGACATTCAACGTTTAAATCGTTTACAGACCTCGTACGATAAATATGTAATGTGTGTAACATGTACGTAACTTTTAATTTATATTTAAATAATTGTTTGTTTTTTTGGAAATTTTATTTATTCAGATTTTAAATAAGTATGATGTTTAACATGTGTGTCACCATCAGATATATTGTTATGTTTAATATACCTAAATTGGAACTTGTTAGAGACAAATATCTTACAAAAAGTAGATAATATAAGGAGGGAAAAAACGCATAAATACGGCACCATTTTATAAAAATAGCATGTACAGAATGTGTATTGTGTTGAAAACGAATACTGTTCAAATCACTATTTCGTGATGATATCGACTCATTTGCCCAATTAAGTATTCAGCATGTCCGGTTCACATAATATTGAAACTGTTTAATTAATTGCACACAACTGAAAGCCTCAGGTCATTTCCTCCCATAAAAGGTCTTTTTATACATTGATAATATTTAAACAATCCGTACGTGGTAAACAAACTGCTTGTGGCAATGAAATTAGCGGTTTGTGTTGGTAACCCGTTTGTGGAGTTATGTTATTTAAAGTACTTCATTTCAAAATATCTCAATGGAATATTGTACTTGTTAAATTTATATATTTTATTATAAGGTGTGATTATTTATTCTGTATGCTAAGACACTGATTGTTTTTATGATTTCTAAGTTATCATTGATTTAGAAACACCAAACAAATTGCAAACGCTTGCATCTCATGTGTGTAAGTCGTTCGGGTTGTTATTAGAAGTTTAGAACTATAACAATGTTCAGGGCCTAGCCCATTGAAGTTGTGTTTCAAAATAATGAAAAACGAAATGTGGTATGTTTGCCCGAGCTGAACAACTTTATTACATTACGTAACGAGAAAATTCAATACATTCTTTACAGGATCAAAACACTTCTACAATATGAAAATACATATGTTAAACCTTCACTTCTATCTTTAATTAATCTAACTACCTATATTTCCTTTTAAAAAATCAAAATAGATCTAATTTTTTGTCTGAAACGCATGGTAAAAATATTAAGTGAATGCATCTGAAACAATAAGTAATTTCTTTGTTCCAATGGAACACTTGACTGCACTCATCATCTTTATTATAAATAGTGATTAATTATGTATTTGATTAGCAATTTTCGGTTACTTCACCTTGGCCGCTTTGCCGATAGTGGCACTAAAGATTCTGATAAGAGATAAGTGGTACACATAGATATATTTGAAACATGAGATAAGTGTATCGACTTTCGTCCCATTGAAAGGCTGTCTGATAAGATACCATCCGCACCTGCCCTCATGCTCACATGTCGAGACGTTGCCATCAGTCCTACGCTTGCAGTGCTCGGTGGAAAAAGCAACGATGAGAAGCAATATCTTCGCTGTAATTTCCGTAGCCTTCGTATTATTAACATGTGCTGTGCGTACAACGTTTGCGACACCGAAGTGTCGATGTGACAAATTCGGCCAACTCATAAACTGCACTTCTTTGGGGCTTACTCAATTTCGCAGTCATGAAATAGGATGCGCGCAAGCTTTTAACGCTCTAGACCTCTCGAAGAACAATATTCAAGAGTTTCCTGAAGACGTCGGGAAATACCGAATTGTGAATCTATCTTCTAACGCTATTCTAGAGTTGGTAGCATCAGATATCCAGAAAACGGAAGTGTTGGACTTGTCAAAAAACCTAATTAATAAGATAAACTTAGGAGAGACGTTTCCGGCACTAATCAGCTTAAACGTCTCTGGAAATGGCCTTGGAATTCCATATAAAGACTTTTTAAGTGGTCGTTGCGATCTAGTGCATCTGGATTTAGGAAGAAATACCATAGAGTCTCTTGAATCAATTACAACGTGCACAAATCTCTCTGTTCTCATTGCAGCACGAAATATTATCGCTGAACTTCCTTCCGAGCTGACAGCGCTGAAGAATCTGGAGTACTTGGATCTCAGCAACAACAGGCTGAAATCAGTCGCTAATTTTCCCCAGAAGTTGAAAATACTTCATTTAAATGGAAATGCGATATCGAAAGTCCGTGCAAACTCTTTTACAAAACTTACATTGCTGAAAAGTTTAGATTTGGACGCAAATAGAATAAACATAATCGCTCCGCACTCTTTCCAAGATCTATCGTCTCTAGAAGTCATTGATTTAACCAACAACAACATCGCAAACGTCTCTGTCGAGTCATTTCAAGGCCTGAAATCACTTAAGAAATTGGAGTTGTCTGACAATGATATTGAATCTCTAGCACCGAATACTTTCAGCGAGTTGCATGAGCTGAGGGAACTTGTCTTGGATGAAAACAGGCTAACAACTCTACCTCGACTGATTCTTGGAACGAAAGTCTACCGTGTGTCTATGTTAGTGAACTTAATTCAGAAACTGGACTATCAAGCTTTGATGACTCTTTTCTCCGGTAACGCGGCGCCGCGTATTGTGGTTCTTATTCTGAACCTGTTTCGAGGTGATGATCCTGCGTGGAAGGAGATTGTACAAGAGTTTAAATGGCGATGTGCGGATGAACTAATACCTCTAGTTGAAAAATTTCTGCAACCCAATGTGTTGAAGTCGCGTTACGAGTCATTTCAGCTGCCCACTACTGATTGTCCTTGCGCTTTCTTCTCTAACCAATTGCGTAACTTCGGTTTGTGCATCAACGATGTACCGCTGGTTAACGGACAGCACTGGTTACGTGTATTTGAAGAATTTGCTCTACCTTCTCATGATGAACTGTGATTACTGTCTCACTTATTCAAATGTTCAAACCTGTAAACCTGCGTGTTACATTTGTTTATTCAGTGTTTTCATGCTTCGTTAAGTGGTTTAATTTTTAACGATAAAGTTATTACGTCATAATATGCACAATTCTTTAAATATGAGTATGATGTCGTAAACACATGCTTTTTACGAGTATTTGAAACACTTGACAGGCTGTAGGAAATAATAAAGAACATTAACGCAGCAAGAATGTTAAATGTATGACGGGAACTGTGATTTTGTTTATTTAATTTTCATCTGTGAACGATATTTTTAATTTTGAAGATTATGTGTGTAGTAATAATGAATAAACGTGTTATATTTTGTTACAATTTTATTACTGCTACCTGATTTTTCCTTTAATTAATTTGGATTCAAATATACCACTCAATATTTGAATTTGGAAACACTGGAAAACGCTACAAACGTGTTTCTCTGTAAGAATGATTGTTTAGTTTTAGTGGTTTCGTTTAATTCTTCGTACACAATAAAATGTTATGTACATGTTATATCAGAAAACTAAAACACATAGTTTGCTTCATATTATACTTTGCTCATTACGTTGAAGGCTCTTTTCTGTACGAATGTTAACTGTTTGGTTCAAGTATCGCATCTTCGACAAATACATGTCGACGATTTCAAAACGTGCGTAATCATTATTACTCATGGAACAGATTTAAAAAAATATATTTTCATAGTGAAGTTTATTGTTTAATGACATTGCTTCTTAAAATCATTGCTCAAGAGCTTGACACTTTCTTTACGTAATATGTGTTTTGTGCATGAATATTTTGCTGTCAGTGTTATTAAAATGTTTTTACATTTAAGCAAAGAGATTATTAACAATAGTTTTTATTTTCTGCACTTCATTAATTTAAAATCCTTGGCGTGTTTTTTGTTGGAGAACTAAACATTTTTTTTAAATTTTGAATCAAATTTTAATATAATAACACACCTTATTGCAATGTGAACACGTTAATGTTTCAGGAAAAATTTGAATATAGTTTCTGAGTAACTGAAACTCTATGTAACGTTCAGAACCATTCACCAGACAACTTATCTTGGAAGGATGTTATTGATAATAAACCTTATCGAGGCACGCCGAGTGTGCAAGAAATCTCTACGACCAGATTAAACTGGACGATTCAAAGAGGAACTGCCCATGAAGGTCAGCTTCCTGGATTGCAGCGTATACAGCGGCGAGCCACGATCTAGTAATGGCTGTTTTATGTAGCGGCCGCGCTGCCAGCGTTGACATATCAATTATTGTTTTACGGCCCCCGCCGCCACCTCCGCCGCCATGACCGCCATTACATTTTTATGGGGGGGGGCGACCGCGACGCCGGGCCACGCTAGCGTTTCCGGCTGACCGTCCTACTACGTCACGTCCGGAAGCGGGTCGCTGATTAATCGGCATCGTACGCCGCGACGGAGCGCAGGTTATTAATAATTCTCATTATGATGTATAGCAATTGTGTAACGCACAGCGGTCCGGGAAATTACTGTCGCGTTGTAGAAAATCCGTGCTACGGCGCCGCGGCGCAGAGCGTTCAGCTTCGTGATACCCCCTGGTTCGACCTTCCTCTCGGATGTTTCTGTAATTATTCAGCTGCCTTCACCGTTGATCGTCCGGTTTTCGTATGTCAGAATGAAATGACACGAGGAAAACGTAGACGTATAATCGAGTTTCCTGTGGACCACTTCCAGTTGTCTTCTATTAGTGATTTTACTGGAATTTTGGGGTTATATGCAGCTGTCTGCTAGAAAAAAACAAGAAATGAGGAAATAAAATTATTTCGAATAAACTATTTGTTTATTGTAATCAATACTGAAGTTCGTTTTAGTTTAGTACAGATAAAACTTAACTGCATGCCAAAGCATACTTTTTAACTACACGTTTCTGCTCGTACAGAAAAAATCTCGATATTATCGGTATTGAATGTCGTAAAATTGTCTCACATTCTTTTATATTTTTATGTAATCCTATTGTATCATCGATACATTGAAGTGACAAGATTTATAGCTCAGTAATATACAGCGATCTTAATTATTTAGTCTTAATTTTACAAGAGATAAATACACGAGGAAGAAGAAAAAGAGATAACCAAAGGAGTTTTTAATTTAACGATTATACAGGTACTAGCGGACACAGCCCTCGGCGTCCTAGCCTGTTCTCCTTTTTCTGTCCTGTGTCACCTCTCTCTCTCTCACACACACACACACACACACACACACATACAAACACACACACACACATACAAACACACACACACACAAACACACGTATATACACACACGCACACTATCATTTCCCTCTCCCGCAGGGTTCGCCGCCCCGGCGTCCGCCCCACGTGGGGGTTATATAAATAAAATTATTATTAAACCGTGCGTCCCGTAAATTAGGGCAGAATTACATCAATTCGTGCCCGCGGAAAGCACAATGTTATCGGCTAAAAACGTAATTAACACTAACGCAATAAATTTGACCGCAATCTGCGCGGGCTGACGCCGAGCCGGCTGGTGGGAGTGGAGTAGGGTGGGCCGAGTGGTTGTCTGGCGGGAGGGGGTTGGGCAGGGCGGGGCGGGTAGTTCCAGCGGGGCGATTAGAGCAAGCGGAGCGATGTGAGCAGAGCCAGGAAAGCAGAAAGAAGTGGCCATCGTCAGCTGGACGGACCGGAGATTGGGCATGTGCGGCGAGTGGGCATGTGCGGCGAGTGGGCATGTGCGGCGAGTGGGCATGTGTAAAGTAGGGTGTGTAGAGTGGGGCAGAACGTGATAGAGCGGGGGCAGAAGAGTTAAGTGGTCATAATTGGAAGAGCAGAGATGGGTGAGCAGAGTCCGATTTAACCAGTCGCCTCCTCCCAACGATTTATTTTTATACTTTTGGAGTGTGCAGTGTGGGCAGATTGGAAGTGAGGTGGACAGTGCAGGATTCGGCAGTGCGAGATAAGCAGAGCTAGGGGAAGCACGGGGTTCAGTGCGGGGTGGGAAGAGGGTGAGTGTAGAACGGGGTGGCCTAAGTAGGGTAGGCGGAGTGGAGTGGCTAGAACGGGAAGGATGGGAGATGGGGAAGGCAGAGCGTGCAAAGTGAAATTTAACCAGCCGCCCCCTACTCTCGTCCATCTCGTGTTATACTCTTTTGTATTAAGACGAAAAACATCCGTGAGAGTGGCTAGGGATTCGTCTCTAGGAACATCGCATTGCTTTAATTTAAATTGTAGATGTGTTTGTTATTGGTTTCGAATCCGAGACGTAGAGACCCACAATACTAAGAAATAGCTCAATTTGATCAAACATCATAATTACCATTGTTTAAACAATTAAATTACTAGTATTTGTACACTTATGTACTTGGAAACTGAACATATATGTTGCCTCTACCCGAAATGTGTCATCAGCCGTACAATGTGATTAACGCGGGGGGATAAGAGAGTTAAGGGGCGAAGCCTTAGTGCCTTTGTGACGCAGCGACGAGCAACGGGGGAAGAGCTTAGAAGCAAGGAAGTGATGGAGACTGACTTACGGACGGTGGCAGTGGTTATAACATTGCTTGTTGTTGATGAAAGTGATCACGATTGGGGAGTGCTAGGCAATAATAATAATAATAATAATAATAATAATAATAATAATAATAATAATAATAATAACGTTGAAGAGACAGAATTGTACATTCCCAAAATATGGATGAGGTGTTGTTGGTTTCTAGTATAACGGCGGATCCAATTTCAACATCTTGTCATCCAGTCATCATCATTCAGCCCTCATTCTCCAACATCTATTTAATGGAAAGAAAAAGAAACACCTGCTATGCTCCAGGAAACGGAAAGACCTGCAACGGAGTCCAGGAAATAGGATAAGCCTGGCGCCTCGCCGACATTTTGAATGACCACCCAGATGAAATCTCTGCACAGTGGTAGAGGATAAGATTGCCTGTTACGTTGAGGCGTCAAGAAGGTTAGAGGCATAAGAGATACATATTCTTGGAATGTGAAATTCAAAGTTCGCAGATTGTATTCGATTTCGGATAAATTTAGTGTAATTCGTATTTCTTATTTTCTTTCTTTCTATCTTACTATCCTGGGTCACAACATTTTTTGTAAAACGTGTATAAATTCGTGTAAACAAATAAATTTTCTAAGGAGTGCCCTCGTCCTTCGACGCCTCTATTGCAGCGGCTGGAGCTTGTCTACTCGTACTAGCGTCGCCAGCGTCGCCAGCGTCGCCAGCGTCGCGGCGAGGAGGGATGGCAAGCGGTAGTGACCGCGCTGGTGGCGTCAGGGCTGGCGGTGGTGGCGGCGGCGGCGGTGGCGGTGGCGGTGGCGATGGCGGTGGCGATGGCGGTGGCGGTGGCGGTGGCGGTGGCCAGGTGACGGTGGCGGCGGCGGGTGGAGCTCCTCGCCCGGGATTCCCAGGGCTGCTTGGGGCGTGGTGTGAGGGCGTGCGAGTGTGCTCCGCGAAAAAAGGCTTAATTAATTCCCTGCAACACGTGCAAGCGAGGCGCGCGAGCGAGGCAAGCGCTCAGACGGGGCGGGCGGGCGGTGGCGGCGGCTGCGGCGGCGGCGATGGTGGGGCGCGGGCTGCTGCTTGCTGCTTGCTCTGTCGTAGCGCGGCGCAGTGAACAACGAAGAATTGGCAGCGGCGTTGGGTGATCGGTTGATGGTGGTGGTGGTGGTGGTGGGTGGTGGTGGCGGCGGCCCAGCAGAGGCCGCCCCTGTGTAGTTGAGACAGCCAGCGGACAACAACCTTAAATTTCGCGCCTTCAATGCCGACGACGACAGCGGCGGTGCGCGGCGGCGGTGGACTGGTGCCTGCCCCCGCCGGCTAGATAGCGCCCCGTGATAGCGCAGTAAATTTAAGGCTGCGATGGGGCGCGACGCGAACGCTCCACGCGGCGGCGGCCAACTCGCGGTCCCGCCGACGCTGGCAGCGCAGCACCACTGCACCCGCCGCCGCCGCCAACGGGCGCCAAAACCATCTTTCGACAACACCAACCCTCTGCCGCCATTTCCACTCCCACCCCGCCTGCTGCCTTTTCGCCATCGCAACGCCACCGCCGCCACCCCCCACCCCCATCCTCGACTCCGCCGCCACCACCAGCACCACCGCCACCGCCCTTGAGCATCGCCACCAAACGCCACCGCCACCGCCGCCCTATGCCGCCACAGCACCTAAGCACCGCCCACCACCATCATCGCCACCACCACCATTATCCCATCACGACCAACCACCACGGCCACTACCATCGCGCCGCCGCCACTGCCGCCGCCTCCACCATCCCCCCCCCACCCCCATCACCACCACCACCACCACAACCACCATCAACGCCACTACCATCACCGCCACCGCCGCTTGCCCACCGATCCTTCTGTGTGAGCGACGAAGTTCATGAATTCGGGGTACAAAGACAGGAGGATATTTTTATTTCGGTTGACGTGAACGTTTGGCTGTTCCCGAAGCGACAAAAACTTATATTTATCTATAAAAAAAAAGTAGAATAAATGATTTTGTTTCACACCTTGTCATTCTCAGGAGAAAGTGTTTTAAAATATAATTGCCAGATATATATTAAAATGGAATTAAAGCATTATTTCATTTTAAAGCCGAAAAAATGCACAGGTTTAATCAGCCGTTAGTTCGATATTACATTCAAAATGCCGCAAAACTAGTTGAAAAAGAGCAAAATTCTCTCCGAGCCATGTTCCTACCTCAGTGTAATGTATTACTTCTTGTATCAAAAGATAATTTCGCCTGACATCACAGAATGTTCTTATCCCTGTTACCTTCTTGCGTACACTTAGCTTTCCTAAGTTGGTACTGATATCGTTGCGATGTCTCTCGTCTCAGGTTTCCTCCTATCGCGACTAAGCGCTTGTTCTGTTTACCAATGGCTCGACCACTGACGTCTCCTCCTCGAAATTCGGTACCTAGCAAAACTGAGGTCTCCTTCGTTTCCATCGTGGTACAAATTCTCGTATCTACGAGTGGATATTTAATTCCAGTGAGAATAGTCTATGTTTATTTATTTTAAGTGAGATATGTAACTTTTTTTTAATTTTCTTCCCAAAAATATTTAAGCCAAATTAAGTTTGCCACACCCATTAAACGCTACAAGTTGTGCGATATTCCACAAATACTTTTTCTTTCCATTCGGGTGGTTTTTATTTTGTCTTATTTCTGCAATTCTCTCTTCTCGCTCTTCTCTTTCTTATGTAACTGCTTCCTTTATTTGTAGATGTTCTCAATTTGATTTTTCTTTTTTTCCATTTGTTTTTAACACTTTTATTCTTGTATTGTAATGTTGTAATTTTGGAACTCTCGCACTTGTTATATCAAACACGGATTATCTTCTGTAAATCTATTTCTTTACAAGTATTTTTTTCTTGACTTTTCTGTTCACAACTAAGCTAATATAACCAAAAAATATTTGTTTCAGTCTCGATGGCTTTCTCAAATTATTAGTTTTCATCTTTTATTCTTGCACTTTCACCGTGCTGAGCCAAGCTCTGAGCCGCTCACGTGTGAGCCAAGCTCACCTTTGATGAACGTCAGTAAATGCTCCCATTCTTCTGGACTCGGCTGATGTGGGTGGCTCCCCTTCTCTCCCCGGCTGCCGCCCCCGCCGTCTTCGCCGCCCCCGATTCACGCCTCCAGCTGCCGCCGCCGCCAACCGCCCGCCGGCGAGGCGTGGTGTGTAAAACCACACTCTTTGTTCCGGCGAGGGGAAAGGAACATAAATTTTCGCGCAAAGATTAAAGCTCAAATGAAGCGGATTTAACCAAAAAGACCTTGCCCATAGCTAAGGCTTGCCGGCCCGGGGAGCCGGCGACGGCGCGGGGCGTCGGGCGCGGCGCGGAGAGGCGGCGGGGCGGCGGTGGGCGGCGGGGGCGGCGAGGGCTTACTGGTCATTTGGCAGCAGAAGGGCCGCGCGCAACCTAGCCCCTGCCGCTTCGCAAAGAGAGGGCGCGCCGGAGTGAGCCCGAAGACAAGGCGCGCGGGACGCAGTGTGGGAGGGGGGCGGGGAGGTTGTGCGTGGTGGCGAAAGGGCGCTTTAGAAATTCGAGCCGAACTATCCCACTCTTTGTTGTGGCTGCATAAATTACGATGATACAGTCCTGGGCGCCGCCGTTGGAGTTTGCTCCTCTATTTAAGTGCTTGCGTTTGCCGCTGCTGATTTTCGGAACCACGTGTTCACTTCCGAACCTGTTTTGGGAGGCGTTTGTTTTCGTGTGGGTGTTATTTTTCTATACAAAACATTCTTTGTTTCGATCTAAAAAATGCGTGGAAGTAAAATTGCGAGTACCGAAATATCTAGGGATGTCATATGTTGCTGAATAATCTACTTTCTGAGTATGTCTGACTTTCATATAAAGAGAATAAGATAGAACATTATTTATCACACATTCATGTTTTTGTAGAAAACAATCAAAATATTGTGCTCTTTGAACATTGTTTCCTTTATATTTAGTATTAGGTAATTTAAAATAAATGTTAAATGAGGGAAATCATTATTTTATATAATGTGTGGTTGTTGTCTTTTCATTTAATAATTGATTTTGACAAATATATATGACTTATCACTAGAACATAATCCTTAACTCTCGTGATATTAAATCATCATAGAAAAATTTTAAGAAGCCATTCATCATTGGTAAAATATTGTCCGATTTTACATTATACAAATTGTACAATGTACATTGTAAAACATTAAAATTAGGAATAATAAAAGCATATACAATTAACAAGTATATTAGAAACATTTTCATGACAAGCGAGACATTTTCTAAACATTAAATAATCCGAAAAAGTGAGTGAAAATGAATTGTGAGAGTAAGAAATGTGTTTGAAAATAATTTTGTTCGAAGTTCAAACTTAGGTTTATGAAATTTATTATTTTATCTTTAACACTCATTAACTTGCACGTTTTATCCTCATGGAGCTCAATTTACACAGATAAGCATTACATTATGTGCATACTACCAAAGAGCTAAGTTCTTGGTAAAGCAAAACATTTATCTGCACATGATCTATGTAAATAATCAGCTATTTCAATCAGTGTAGCAACATATTAATACACTGTATCACACGAATGACGCTGTTACTAATGCTCTAAGTGCATTTTATAATCAGATTCTGTTCCTGCAATTAATCTTTGGTTCAAAGAATGACTTTAAAAATTCCGTTATAGGTCGGTATTATAAAGTAACTTTTGTTTCGTTGATTGTGTTTTAAACCACTGTAGTTTTGACGAACCCTGCTTTGTTTATTCGTATTCAAAGGTTTCAATGCTCCTTTTTACAGAGTTGGTATCCTGAACAAAAACTGTGTTTCTTTTAACTATAACACTTTATACTAGATATATTTGAAACAAGGAAACCCTTTGAAATGAGTATTGTTACAAAAGAATAATTGAGAGGAATGCAAATTTGAAACCTGTAATTTCATATATTTTAATTTAAAAATAATTTTATGTGGAAGAGAACATGAAATGTTCTTATCAATCTCTTGCGAGGAATATACAACGTTTACAATTTAAGCACGTAATTTTTCTAACAAAACCAACATTACGAATAATATAAAACAAGTTTTGTCTGGAATCTAGAAATTGAAATATACATACTCCACACATTATTTTCATTCAAATTTTATTAGTTCAGGCATCTTTAAGTATGTGATAATTCATCAATCATTCAAGTAGTCTTTCAATTTATATTCGTATTATACTTTTGCTTTTTACCAATTTCAAACTTTCTTCAAATGATAGATATCTTTAAGAGTGAGGAGGAAAGATCTTGAGTCAGAAGGACACAACACTAGATGCAAGCTGCGTGCTCCGGGGAGTAGAGGTGTGAAACAGATGTATTGGTAACCTATAAGGGACCTATAAGGGACGGGCTGATAGCGCGTTGTTAAGAGCGCAGGCGTCGCAAGGGATATTGATAGGGTGCCAGCCGAAACAGCAATTATTCTCGTGTTAGTCGTGGTTACGGAGATGTTGTGAGTGATAATCAAAATTGTAAAGATGAAAATGATGGTGGGATAGTAGCGTCGTTTGTTATGGTGAAACGAGAGTGGTAAGACGATACTGGCAGACACTGCTGTGATGGCAGCTTGTTACGATAACTATTGTAATGATTGCGCAATTTTACACGACCCGTCATCATTACGATGGTTTGTCACGTTTCGCCAAACCACAGTATGTTATTTCACAATTTTGCACCGTGTTTCCACGGCACAATTACTTTTTTCCTGTAATTGCTCTCGGTTAAACCCAAATATGGGGTGAGTATAAACATTTCCAGCCATAGACAATAATGCCTGTTACTTCGAATTTTCCCCACTTTTGTTTGCGAAAATGATTTTTCAGGAGTTGAGTCAACATTATTACATACGGAGCTGATTTCTATGATTTTGCATATTTTTGCCTGTTGTTTATGAGGCATAGCTAAGTGAAATTTCTTTACACGTAGATAAAATTAGATGCTTTGTTGATTAATATGTTAGTGCATATTTGGCCAATTATTCCTGCTAATTTGTTTTCGAATTAAAAGCGCATATTTTGCATATATCATTAAATAGGGTCTTATATCTAAAACGTTTCATCTTTTCATGTAATCTCTTTATTTTTGAGCGTTCATTGATTAGAAAGAGAATGCCACAGTTTGCGTTTTGTTTTATTTTCAATAAATGATAAAATGTTTGGGCAAATGTAGGATATGCCTTGATATTATATTTTTTAAACCAGGCAGAAGAAATGTAACAAGACATAAAGTGTACTTATCAGAGATGAATATTTACTGAAACTATTTCTCCCGGAAAGTAAGTTAGATTATATTTTTTTCAATACAAATATATACTTCCATATAAACATGCTTCGCTGGAAATGTTATCAAATAACGTTTATATTTATATTAAAGTGCATATTTTTAAATTATATTTCAATATTATTTTAGAGCATAAAAGTCCTCCCTCTACTCATTATTATTTCATAATAAAATCACATTTATGTTTCAATATATTCCATTAATACTACTTTCATAATCATCTTTATATACTTGAAGGATTTTTGCTTTTCGTATCTCACACAGCAAAAAGGTGGAATTTTGTATCATTCTGTATTTCATCATTCATATAGTTAGTACTCGAATAGCTAAATTAGAAAGTCCACAACTGGACATTTGAAACTTATATTTAGATACTGAGACTATCTAAGTTCGTAAACAGATTATTTCTATTTACATTTTTTAAACTTTTTCCTCCCCACCCCCAAGGGGTGGGGGTATGGGCTCGAGTTTGTGTCATTAGATGTTCCCCTTATTGAGACAAACATTTTTTCTTTCACAATTTCACACTCTTTTTCATCCGATGTATGGTTCTAGAGATATTTCAATGACTTCAGAAAAATCGAACTTCCTGTTTACACACACACACACAGACACACACACACATTATATATATATATATATATATATATA
>BOPP01000072.1:1026312-1049908 GCA_017312745.1 Gryllus bimaculatus | reverse complement strand
ACTGATAACCAACCAATAAGAAGGAAATCGTGGTGACCTGGTGGGCTGTGTCATAACCCGCGCCTGGTATAATATCACGGTGGGCAGTAACTGTACGGACATCCGCGCATAAGATTGAGAAAAAGTCGCTGAAAGACTAGAACAGCCGACGAACTAATCACGCGGTCGTGCGTTCAATACCGCGTGAAACATGTTCACAATAGACGTACAATGTTGTGCGATCTATTCCACAAATGACTTTTTCTTGTCCAATCGGTGAGTTTTTATTTTGTCTTTTTCTGCAATTCTGATGGATACCGGCCTGGAGTGGCCTGGCGGAATTCATCGGCGTTAACGTGGGCCAGAGGAGTTCGTCGCGAGGGAGAGCGAATTTCCCGGCGGACTTCGGGGCGAACCGAAGAATTGCAGAGACACGCGGCCGTTTGCACGACGGCCCCGGTCGCTCCAGAGGAAGCAGGTGGTTTTTTAGAAACATCAAGGTAGCGTTGGACCGGTGGCGCTTGTTTCTAAGGATGCGCATTGCGATTTGTAAAAGTACTATTTTGGTATAAGTGTGTTCTCTGATCATTAAAAGATTTAGATGTCAAAGAATTTATAAGCGATTATCTTCCTCTGCTGCGCCAAATTCCTGGAGACCCATTCACGAAAATGTACTGTCCTTAATAAATTAATTTGTCGTGAAAGTAGCCGCTTCCCAGGTACGCTCAACAATATATATTATTATATATCTATTATATATATCTATATATATATATATATATATATATATATATATATATATAATATATATATAAATGTGTGTGGTTGTGTGTGTGTGTGTAAACAGGAAGTTTCAATTTTCTGAGTCATTGAAATATCGTCTAGAACCATACATGGATGAAAAGAGTGGTGAAATTTTGAAATAAAAATGTTTGTCTCAATAAGGGGACATCTAATGACACAACTCGAGCCATATCCCCACCCCTGGGGGTGGGGAAGGAAAAGTTTAAAAAAAATGTAAATTAGAAATAATCTGTTTACGGAACTTTTTAGATAGTCTGCAGTAAAATCTAAATATAAGTTTCAAATGTCCAGTTGTGGACTTTCTAATTTAGGGCTATTCGAGTACTAACTATATGATGATGAAATACAGATGAATACAATTTCCACCTTTTTGGCTGTGTGACGATACGAAAAGATAAAATCCTTCATAGTATACTAGATGATTATGAAAGTAAGTATTAATGGATATATTGAAACATAAATGTGATTTTATTATGAAATAATAATGAGTAGAGGGAGGACTTTTATGCTAAATTTATTGAAATCATAATTTAAAATATGCACTTTAATATAATATAAACGTTATTTGATAACATTTCCACCGCAGCGAGCATGTTTATCTGGAAGTATATATTTGGGTTATTGAAAAAATATAATCTAAAATTAATTTCGGGAGAAATAGTTTCAGTAAATATTCATCTTGATAAGTACAAACTTATGTTTGTTACATTTCCTTCTGCCTGGTTTAAAAAAATTAATATCAAGGCATAATTATATATTGCCCAAACATTTTATCATCTTTGAAAATTAAAACAAAAGAAACTGTGGCATTCTCTTTCTAATCAATGAAGCGCTCAAAAATAAGAGATTACATGAATAGATGAAACGTTTTAAGATTTAAGACCTTTTATGATATATGTCAAATGCGGCTTTTAATTCGAAAACTAAATTAGCAGGAATAATTGGCCAATATGCACTAACTATTATCAACAAAGCATCTAATTTTTATCTACAGTGTAAAGAAATTTCACTTTAGTATGGCCTCATAAACACAGGCAAAAATATGCAAATTTCTAGAAATCAGCTCCGGTATGTAATAATGTTGACTCAAACTTCCTGAAATATATCATTTTCGGCAAACAAAAGTAGGGGAAAAATCGAAGAATCAGGGCATTATTGTCTATGGCCTAGGCTATGTTTATAGCTCACCCATATTTGGGTTTAACGGAGAGAATTACAGGAAAAAAGTCATTGGTGCCGAGGAAAACACGGTGCAAAATTGTGGAATAACATACTGTGGTTTGGCGCAAACGTGACAAACATCGTAATGATGACGGGTCGTGTAAAATTGGTGCATAATCATTAATTGCAAATAGTTTATTGTACCAAGTGGCCATCCACAAGCAGGTCTGGCCAGTATCGTCTTTTAAACACTTATCGTTTCACCATAAACGACGCTAGCTATCCAGCCATATTTTCATCTTTTACAATTTTGATTATCACTCACTTTTGTGGTAAAATCTCGTAACCACGACTAACACGAGAATAATTGCTGTTAACGGCTAGCTTACCTCTAATATCCTTTGCTTACGCTGGCTCTTAACAACGCGCTTATCAGCCGTCTTTATGTTTAATACATGCTGTTTTTCACACGTCTATTCGGAGCACGGCAGGCTTGCATCTAGTGTTGTGGTCCTTTTTTGACTTCAAGATCTTTTTCCTTCCTCACTCTTTAAAGACATCTATCATTTGAAGAGTTTGAAATTTGGGTAAAAAGCAAAAGTTATAATCGAATATATTGAAAGAATACTTGAATGATTGATGAATTTATATATTAAAGATTCCTGAAATAATAAAATTTTGATGAAAATTAATTTGTGTGGAGTATGTATCTTTTCAATTGGCTAGATTTAAGGACAAAACTTTTGTTTTATATTATTTCGTAATGGTTGGTTTGTTTAGAAAAAATTACGTGCTTTAAATTTGTAACGTTGTATATTCCTCGCAAGAGTATTTGATAAGACATTTCATGCTTCTCTTCACATAAAATTATTTTTTAAATTAAAATAATATGAAATTACAGGTTCGAAATTTTGCATTCCTTTCAATTATTCTTTTTGTAACAATACTCATTTCAAAGGGTTTTACCTTGTTTCGCAAATATATCTTAGTATAAAGTGTTATAGTTAAAAGAAACACAGTTTTTGTTCAGGAATACCAACTCTGTAAAAGGATTGCAATTGAAACTTTGAATAGCGAATAAACAAAGCAGGGTTTCGTCAAAACTATAGTGGTTTAAAACACAATCAACGAAACAAAAGTTATTTTATAATACCGACCTTATAACGGAATTTTTACAAGTCATGTCTTTTTGACAAAGATTGAATTGCAGGAACAGAATCTGATTTTATAAAAAATGGCACTTAGAGGCATTTAGTATAACCAGCGTTCATTTTGCGTGTGTCAGTTGTATTAATATGTTGCTTACCTGATTGAAATAGTGATTTATTTACATAGATATGTGAGATAAATGTTTTGCTTTACAAGAACTTAGCTTCTTTGTAGTAATGCACATAAATGTAATGCTTATCTGTGTAAAGTGAGCTCATGAGGAAAAAACGTTGCAAAGTTAATGAGTGTTAGAGATAAATAAATAATTTTCATAAACCTAGTTTGACTTTCGCTACAAAAATTATTTTCAAAACATTTTTTACTTCTCACAATTTTCAATTTTCACTCACTTTTTCGGATTATTTATTGTTTAGAAATGTCTCGCTTGTCATGAAAAATGTTTCTAATATATTGTTAATTGTATATGCTTTTTTATTATTTCCTAATTTTAACTGTTTTACAATGTACATTGTAATTTGTATAATGTAAAATCGGACAATATTTTACCAATTGATGAATGGCTTCTTTACATTTTTCTATGATGATTTATATCCAGAGAGTTAAGGATTATGTTCTAGTGATAAGTTCATATATTTTGTCAAAATCAATTTATTAAATGAAAAGACAACAACCAACTTATTTAAAATTAATGATTTCCCTCATTACAATTTATTTTTAAATTTACGCCTTAATCTAATTATAAAGAAACAATGTTCAAAGAGCCAAATATTTTGATTTGTTTTCTACAAAAACATCGAATGTGTGATAAATAATGTTTCTATTTGCTATTCTCTTTTATACTGAAGTCAGACATTTATCAGAAAAGTAGATTTCGTCAACCATATGACATCCTAGAATTATTTCGGTACTGCGCAATTTTACTTTCCACGCATTTTCTTAGACGCGAAACAAAGACTGTTTTGTATAGAAAAATAACACCGCACACGAAAAAAACGCTCAAAACAGGTTCGGAAGTGAACACGTGGTTCCGAAAATCAGAGCGGGCAAACGCCAGCCTTAAAATAGAGGCGGCAAATCCAACGTGCGGCGCGCGGGACTTGGGTTATCATCGTAATTTATGCAGGTCCACACAAAAGAGTGGGATCGTTCGGCTTCGAATTTTTCTAAAGCGCCCTTTCGCCACCACGCTTCCAACGTTTCCCGCCCCCCTCCCACACTGCGTCGTCCCCGTCCTTCGCTCTCACTCGCGCGCGCCTCTCTTTGCGAAGCGGGCAGGGGCTAGGTTGCGTCGCGGCCTTCTGCTGCCAAATTGACCCGTACCGCTCCGCCGCCCCCGCCGCCCCCGCCGCCCCGCCGCCTCTTGCCGCCCGCGCCCGCGCCCCGCTGCCTCCCGGCCGCGAAGCTTCAGCTATGGGCAAGGTTTTTTGTGCGTTAATTCCGCTTCATTTTTGAGCTTTTAATGCTTTGCGCGAAAATTTATGTTCCTTTCCCTCGCCGGAACAAAGAGTGGTGGTTTTTTACACACCCGTGCCGGCGGGCGGTTGGCGGCGGCGGGCAGCTGGAGGCGTGAATCGGGCGGCGAAGACGGCGGGGGCGGCAGCAGGGGAGAGAAGGGGAGCCACCCGACATCGCCGAGTCCAGAAGATGGCGAGCATTTTACTGACGTTGCATCAAAGGTGAGCTTGGCTCACACGTGAGCGGGCTCAAGGAGCTTGGCTCACACGGTGAGTGCAAGTAAACAGATGAAAACTAATAATTTGCAGAAAGCCATCGAGACTGAAACATATTTTTTTGGTTATATTAGCTTAGTTGTTGAACAGAAAAGTCAAGAAAAAAATACTTGTAAGAAATAAGATTTACAGAAGATATCCGTGTTTGATTATAACAGTGCGAGAGTTCAAAATTACAACATTTTACAATACAAGAATAAAAGTGTTAAAAACAAATGGAAATAAAAGAAAAATTCAATTGAGAAATCTTACAAATAAAGGAAGCAGTTTACATTAAGAAAGAGAAGAGCGAGGAAGAGAGAATTGCAGAAATAAGACAAAATAAATAAACCCGAATGGAAAGAAAAAGTATTTGTGGAATAGTCGCACAACTTGTAGGTTTTAATGGGTGTGGCAAATTTAATTGGCTTAAAAATTTTTGGGAAGCAAAATAAAAAAGTTACACTATCTTCACTTAAAATAACATAAACATAGACTATTTCACTGGATTGAAATAGTCCACTCGTAGATCGAGAATTTGTACCACGATGGAAACGAGGAGACGCTCAGTTTTGCTAGGTTACGATTCGAGGAGGAAGACGTCAGTGGTCGAGGCCATTGGTAAACAGAACAAGCGGCTTAGTTCGCGATAGGAGGAACCTGAGACGAGAGACATCCGCAACGATATCAGTACGAACTTAGGAAGCTAAGTGTACGCAAGAAGGTACAGGGATAAGAACATTCTGTGATGTCAGGCGAAATTATCTTTTTGATACAAGAAGTAATACATTACATGAGGTAGGACATGGCTCGGAGAGAATTTTGCTCTTTTTCAACTAGTTTTGCGCATTTTGACATATTAATATCGAACTAGACGCTTGATTAAACCTCGTGCATTTTTTTCGCTTTAAAATGAAATAGATGCTTTAATTCCATTTTTTAATATATATCTTGCATTATATTTTAAACACTTTCCTCCCTGAGAATGACAAGGTGTGAAACAAAATCATTTATTCTACTTTTTTTTTATAGATACATATAAGTTTTTGTCGCTTCGGGAACAGCCAAACGTTCACGTCAACCGAAATAAATATCCTCCTGTCTTTGTACCCGAATTCATGAACTTCGTCGCTCACACGAAGGATCGGTGGCAAGCGGCGGTGGCGGTGATGGTAGTGGCGTTGATGGTGGTGGTGGTGGTGGTGGTGGTGATGGGGGTGGGGGGGGGATGGTGGAGGCGGGCGGCAGTGGCGGCGGCGGCGATGGTAGTGGCGTGGTGGTGGTCGTGATGGTGATAATTGGTGGCTGGTGGCGTGATGGTGGTGGCGGTGCTTGTGGTGGCTGTGGCGGCATAGGGCGGCGGTGGCGGTGGCTCTGGTGCGCAATTCTACTTCCACTAATCATCTGATTGTTAATCCTTGTCAACCTGGTTCCACACTCAGCGGCCCCACTCAGTCCGAATTGCACTTAATAATGACAATAAATCTCTTGGACGCAGCACTGCCCCGTCCGTTCTTCACTCGAGGCCTCTCCGCACACCACTAACCGTCGCTCGCCTCCCCGTATCCCCACCGATTTGACCGTTGGTGGCGGCGGCGGCGGCGTTACTGCGCCGATCAACTCCAGTACTTTATTTTACTTTACGTTGGTGATCATTGTAATTGTTCTAATTACAGAAACGTTCTTCGTTTCAATATATATATATATATATATATATATATATATATATATATATATATATATAGGAGAGCGGCCGGGTGGGCGGGTGCGAGGCGTGGCGCATCGCCAGCGGGAGTATCGGCATTCGCGGAAGTGTGCCGTGCTGTGCCGTGCCGTGCTAGCGGTCGCCGTTAACTGCCAGAGCGCCGTACCGTAAGTGCCCCCGCGCACGCGAGTCCGAAGCCTCTATCCGGCGCGCGTGCGGCGGCGCGTGTGGCCGACCGCACGCTCTGTGACATCGCACTGCGACGTTCTGCGGTGATCGCGATGGCTGCTGGCGCGCGGGGCTCGATCGCCGGCCGCCCGGACGTTGCTGAAGAGCTCCGACCCGCCGTTGGGTGATGTTGCTGCGAATTTCGTGCGGTTTGCGGCGTTGTTCGGATTCGGTAAATGACCCCCCCCCCCTTAATGGAGCCGATGCTTGCTAATGGGCTTGCTTCTTGGAGTTGTATGGTTTCTACTGAATTAGAAGGCACCGTCGTGAAATCGGTGTCTTGTTTTAGTATGATATGGGATTATACATACAACAAGCATGATCATGTTGAGTGTAATGAACGAATTCGGAATGGCCAATTGAAGGGGGAGTTGTGAAAAATATTTTTCTTGGTTTGAGAAAGCTAAATATAAGGTTAAGTACGAGTATTGTTTCTAATCGAGTGTTTAGAAACACTTCGTTGCAGTTCGGTTATTCTTAGCGTTGTTTTTACAGTTTCTAGAAATTACAAAAAAACACGTCCTAAGATCTGCAATGGTAATATATTTCTATCTTTCTTCTATGGTAATTGTTATTTATTACATTCCTGATTTACAATCCGCTATCACGCTATTCGTATGGAATAGCCCTGAGAGCAATGCAGAGACGCATTCTCTAGAATGTGAGTACAGCCTTGATTCTTCGGTCGAGCACAAAATCTTGGCAAATTATTATATTTGGAATATTGTTTTGAATTTATCATTCATCCATTGGTGAATTTATTATTGCAATAAATTTCCTGATTTGCTATTTTGAAAGTTAATAATGTTGCAAACTTTTTTAAAAACTCTGAAGGCCATGTACTTACGTGGCTTTGATGGCAGAAAATAAGTGAATAAATTAACTTCTCGTTAAATGGGAACATTTCGTTTCATACAAACAACGATTTACAATCGAAACTTCATCACCATCAAAAGAGATAAGGAACAGAACCTGCAGGAATATAAATTTCCACTAAATATATTTTTACAATAATAACATTATTCTACCTCTTTAATACAATTTACGTTCCGTTTTCAACTAACACTGTACGAAGTACTAAGTAAGAACAAAAAAATCGAATTTCGTTGTTTGAAATTTCCCACCGTACGTGCATTGGCATTTATTACATTCGACATCTCCCTTCGCCCTATGCACTTGAAGTTGGTAAAATTTAGTCTGAGACAAACTTTTCAGAGCCGGCTTTGTTTCGTAGATACTAGAGACAGCTGCGCTGAAGTACGCGAACTCTAAGAATGTGGGTTCGAATCCAGCTCAAGACGTTACTTTTTTAAGTTATGTTAGTATCATGAAGTATATTCCTTTGTCATGTACGGTCTGTACACCCTCATCCTTTCCCAAACTCTTCCAACAACAGGTAGGTGTGTATGTAATTGAGAAAACGCTGAGGAAGCGTTCCTTTTCCCAGAATAACGTTTCAAGAGAGCGGCGTAGAGCGCCGAGAAGAGCCCCAGAGCTCCATCGACTACATGAGCATTAATGATGGCATAGGACCGAGACGGTTCTAAGGGGAATCTCGACGAGTTCGGAAATCACGATGTGGCTGTACTCTGAGAATTGCTTAACAATTTTTACAGCAGGAGGTTCTGGTAGGCCCGTCGAGCGCTGATAAATTGTAACCGGGAAATCACAAAACCAAAAGATAGCCCTATTGTCTAGATTATCCGGGGCGAGCCGCACCTCTGTCATGGTGACTAAGGTTTCGACCAACACATTGTCGATTTTCTCCGAACGTTCTGCTAAACGCACTGAATATACAGTTGCTTATTCTATTACGCTCTGAGTAATGCAATACGCTCTGAGGAAGGTCACAACATGTTGGCTGAAACGTCAGCCAGACATAGACGCGGCTCGTCTCGGATAGCCTTGACCATACGAACTCCCGCCGCGAAAGCCTACGCAATCCAAAAATAGCCCTGCCTAAAAAAGGAAACGAACTTAAGTTATTCTTTTGAAAGAAACGAAAACAATCTGACTCACAAGCGCTTTGCTGAACGTTAAGGTCACCTCTGCAGCAATTACTTATTCTATTACGCTCTGAGTAATGCAATACGCTGTGAGAAAAGTCACAACATATTGGCCGAATCGTCAGCCACCACGACAGAGACGCAGCTCGTCCCGGATCGTCTAGACCATACAAACTCCCGCCATGGAAACCTACGCAATCCAAAGATACTCCTGTATAAATAAGGAAACTAACTTAAGTTAGTCTTTTGAAAGAAACGAATAAAATCTGACTCACAACCGCTTGGCTGAACGTTAAGGTCACTCCTTCCGTAGCTTCTAGAGCTCCGTAGCAGCCGCACCGCGTCTTGCGCTCACCTTGAGCCTTACTGCTCTGCCGCGCCGCGCCGCGCCACGCGGGTCGAGTCAGGCGACCCGCCCCCCTGCCCCCCCCCGCCGACGCTCGGGCGCCCCGACGCCTGCCTGGTAACTCGCGTCCGCAGCGCAACTTGGGAGTTGGCAACTTGGGTGTTTGCAGTCCGCGGCCGCCGCCGCCGCCGCCACCGCCGCTGCATATGATAAACACGCAGCGGCGGCGCGAGGCGGAGGCGACAACAACGGGGCCGCAGGAAGCCCCACGGCTGGGAGTTGCTGCAAGGCGGTGGCTGGGTGCTGGAGAGAGACGGAACGTGTGCTCCAGCAGTGGGCGCGCTGGTGCGCAAGAGAACTGACGGGGGTGACGGGGGAGGGAGGTAGGAGGTGTGAGAGAGTGACCTCCCTGTTCTGGAGGGGTGGGCACGCAGATGGGAGATGAAACGTGTGTCCCGTTGTACAAGACGGGCAATGTCTATCTATAGTGATGGGGAAGATTTGTGGGAGTGTGAGAGAGGCCTTCATGTTCTAGCCACCGAGGAAGGTGGGCATGCAGAAAGGAAATGGAACGTGTGCCTTAATGGTAGCTGCCCACTTGCACGGCTAGGCGGGCCGAGTCGGGGAAGAAGTGTGGTAGTGCGAGAGGCGGTGATCTGGCCGGTGAATGGGTGGTGGTGTAGGAGATTGGGGTGTAGAAGGGTGATGGCACGTGTGTCTTAGTGGTCACAGCTCCGTTGCACAACGCAGGGGAGTCTGATGGTAGTGACGCTTAAGGTGTGTGTATGAGAGAGAACCTTGGTGTTGGGTGGCAGTGGTGTAGTTGGGAGAGGTGGGGATCAGTTGTGTGTTGGTGGGTTGGGCGGTGGGTTTCAGGAGTGAGAAGAAGTGTGTAGTGTTGAAATCGTCAGCAGTGCCAAGCATGAGCCAGCTGACCATCCACCAACTCTTCTTAAGAAATTAAATTTATTCTTAACAATAACCACAATATAATTTTAATACTTCACAATATTTCCAAGTTTCCAATACATCGGGTATTTATGGAAGAATTACAGAAACCTATCACAGCTATCGTGGATCTGAGAAGCTATAGAGCTCTATTCACTTCGACCTCTCAAAGAATTCTGCTTGTTTATTTCATCAATGTCTTCTAGTTGTCGCCTAGGCAGTGCATATGACTAACAAATGACTACTACGTTACAAGTAGTACAAGTAGCCGTCGAGTGGCACTAGGGGTCCAGAATCTGGTGGAGGAGACGGGGAAGGGAGGCGATGCGGTTTGAGGGAGCTGTGGGTGAGGAGCGGTGAGGAGCAGTTGGGAGTTGGTGCACGGCGCGGCGGTCGGTTCCAAGTGTGAGATGGAACCATTGCCACCGAAGAGCCTGCGCCGTTACCCAAGGGGTTCGTAATCTGGCAGAGGAGAGGGGAGAGTGAGTACATGCTACTAAGAAGGCAACTCTAATGTACAAGTCCAACAGTGGGGTGATGATAGAATGCACAGACGTTTGTCATGCTGTAAGGAAGCACGCGTTCAAAATATACGGGCGACATAGAATATGTGCGAAGTTTGTGGTATAATGAAATGCAAGCGTTGATTTAATTTTGAGTTGTTCTTAGACAATAACAATTTAGCACAACTTATACATTTTGAAAACTATGCTACTCATAGTAGTTTTGAATGTAGATTTGAAATCAGTTTCATGAATTTATCAGTGCAATGTTTATTGAAAAAATAAAAAATGAAATCATGTTGCTAATATTGAACATGTTTATGAACTCGAAAATGTGTCAAATGGTTGAATAAATTCTTTATCCACCAGCGTTTTTTTTATCTTACCAATAGAAAGAAGTGGCACAAAAAAAGTGCCAAAGTTTTCAGTCGTGAAGAACAAAATGACACTAAAAGATTGTAGAGATTTCCAAGGTCATTTTCAGGACGATAGCCTCAGTAGCGAAGCTCACGACGGTAAAAAAAATTGCAGACATTTCGTGTTGCGTGAATATAATTGCAACATGACAGAAGAGTCACAGTGGAAACAGAAAAAAAGAAAGAACAGGGAAGATAACCACAGACGGATGTAAGTGGAAGTGACAGTATGCGACGTTGCCGTCGTGAGAACGCGAGTATGTTGGCAGTTGAATTACGAAAGTATTTGCCCGGTTGGTTGGGGGACGCAGCCTGAAAAGCAACGAGCGAGGTGGGGGGGGGGGAGCTAGGAGTGGTGGATCCGGTGTGGGAGTTGCATGAGCGTGGTAGCGAGCGTGTCTGTCGTGCCAAGAGGACTGCACACGCGATTGAATAGGCGGGCGAAACCAAAAGCAGCTCCACTGTGTGAGCTTGAGACGCAGTAACGCGCACCAGAGGTGCATGGAAAGAGCGAGGACGATTGATACTGTCGCTTACCGCGTGGCAAACGCGGTCCGCACGGCGATGGCTCCGAACGCGAGACTGTAATGAGAAGTGCGGTTAATTAAAACAGAGAGGGAAAGTGTTCTAGAGGAGTAGGAGGTAGCTGTAACGGATGTGATTCAAGGTACAGATACGAAAACAAGGAGCAATTGTATCCATTGTTCTATTGCAATTTGAATTTTGTCAACAGTGTTTTGTCTGGTGCACAACGAGTAGCACTCCAATGGAGATATGGTGGGTAGTAGAGATATGCATCAAACAGGAGAGGAGGCGCACTCATGATTTTTCTCGTGGAGGGGTGGAGGGCTGCTAGTATAGTATCCAATAGACTAAATGTTTAGTTATTAAATATTTTTTTGTGGTGAATATAAAATGTATTTTATTTGTTGACGATACTATTTATGAAATTAGGAATGAATGTATTAAACAACATTCGTTAGTATAAAAAATTAATGTATTGAAAATATATCATTGTCTTCTGAGTGTCTGAATCCCCACGAACCCTTCCTCTTGAATACGCCAGTATAATAGTAATAGAAATACAGACTAAAGCAGAAAGATCAGAAAAATGGCTTAGAGTGATCCCATCTCAAGGGAGTTCTGTGTCAGTAACAATAATGTCGGAATGTAAAACCAACGGAGTGGAATAAATTGCCAGGCAAGGAGAGTGTTATAGATGCATCATCACTCGCAACTCACTCAGGGGCAGATGGAATGTGATATGTGTCACAATAGGGTAAGTCTGGGGCGTGCAAGGATAGTAACAATAACGAAAGCGAAGTATTAGAATGACAAGAGCAGGGCCATGATGCGCGGAGACCGCACTAGTAGCCAATTGTGTCACGGTGATTCCAACATCGCAAGGCGAGAAGAATGGTAACAGAGAGCCAGTTCGCAGAAATGTCCAAGAAACCGAGGTGCATCGGACCGGGTGAGATTGCTCAGGGCATCAATTGATGTCACTGCAGTCCCTCTGACCAGGAAGTCCTAGATTCGGGTCGTGGCACGATTTTCAACGCTAGTTTGTCCACTACGGCGAATCCAGTCGCTGTCTGGAGGAGAATATTAGTGGCCGGCTGCTCTGATGGGTAGTTTTCCGTGTTTTCTCCGATCAACACCAGGCGAATGCCGGAGCAGTACCCTAACCAACGGGCCATGGACTGCACGCGATCTCACCTTCCTCTTCCTTTTACTATCCTCACCCCTTATACACACACATACACTTGTACTAACACGCGATACACTACCACACATTCCGGGAGACTCGTCAGGAGCTAAGAGCTTGTCCTGGCAGGGGCGGTGCCCCGCTGGTGGGAGATACCTGGTTAGAGAAAACCCCGCTATCCGACGGTAGGTCGGCGCCGGATCTCGCCATACAGCGGGGAAAATATCACAGCCACCTCCCGAGTTACACTTCCAGGACTAATGACCATGCTAGTTGACGTGTTCGGAATCACTAAACAATCAATCAATCAATCAATCAATACCGAGGTGCATCGGAAGACGTGACTCGCACTGGAGCAGTGGCAGTACGGGCAAGTGGTCAGTGAGAAGAAAGCCGGTGTTGGGTGGGGTTCGGTCCAGTGGAGGCGGGACTGCAATAGGAATAGTAGCAACGGCGACGCTGGCGCGCCGGCGCGGGCGAGCGGGCGAAAGCCAGGCAAACCGCTCCCGCCCCCCGTCGCGCGGCGACAGGGCTCGTGTTTGCTCTGCTCTCCCGCGACATGCATAACACATGCGGCGGCGCTCGCCCCATCCTCATCCCTCTCTTTCCCGCTCCTCCTCACCCCGCGCATACACGCGGCGGCGGCGGCGTGCCCGCATATGGATAATACACTCGTGCGAGGCCCCGGGGGCGGTGGGGGCGGGGGCGGCGCCGCGGGCGGACGAGGGTTGCGCGTCCCGGAAGCCCTCGAGCGCCGCGAACAGCCCACCGCCCCCGGAGCGACACGCCGCCCCCGCCCCGTCACTCCGCGCCGCGCCCTCGCCGCCCCAGCGGCCCCGCGACGCCCCTCGGCGCGACCACGCGGCGGTCGCCTCAGGTGATGGACCGATCAGTTCTTGCCGGTTTGTCTCGTTGCGAGGCGAGCCACAGACGATGAGTTCGGATCTGTTAGAAACCTAAATCTAACCATATGATTTTGTTATTTTCATATTCATTGAGCATACAATACTACATTATCCAACAATGAAATTTTATTCCATGTTTGTAAATTTTATGTCAAGTTGTTTGTATGATACTGTGACTGTCATCGGCGTGGCAACACGGTTGTTGCTGTGCTCAGTGAAGAACCGATTAGTTCTTGTTCGATTGTCTTACCGCGCGACCTGCCACAGAGGTTTTTTTTCTCCTTTTTTTAAAGTTTGGTCCTAATTGCTGTATTAGCAGCAGCATAATTATTGAGAAGATCATTTGATCCATTAAATATTACTCTGTGATTTTTGTATTTTCATATTTATATAATGTAAAATATCCTATTATCTAATAATGGTATATTCAGCGTTTGTAATTTTTTTGAATGACCTCTCCAACTGTTGGCGCAACTTCACAGTTGTCGTAGATGGTTGAGTGATCAGTTCTTTGCAACATTTCTCATTGCGCGATATGCCATAGACTGACTCTTTCAGAAGTTAGAAACCTAATCGGTATTCGTCAAAACCTATTTAGAAGTGCATTTAGTCCATTACAGTCAATTGTATGATTTTGCTTTATTGTCATCTAATTCGTTTGAAACATTATACATTATGCAAGTATATAGTATCCCAGTTTCCAACTTTTTCTAATACAATAAAATGGACTTGTGACGCTGTTTATTATGATTGTTATACATAACAATCTTTTAAGAAATAAATTAAATTTATTTTAAAGTAGAGACAAAGTGCAGATGCTAGAAAATGCAAGCATCATGTGCAATTTGTTGCGACGCGAAAGTTCTACATGTATTTAGATTTGTTAACAATGAATTCCGTATATTTTGTTTTTTCAGTTTTTGATTTTAAAATTGTACATTGGTGGGAATGTGCGGAGTGACGAAGTTTTCCCCTTCTCTTGGTGTTATTATTCAACAAATATTCATTTTTAAACTACATGATAATTTAAAAATCTAAAAAATGGGGATATTTTCCGTTGAGAGAAATATCTTACATTAATTTTGCGAATGTAAGACGAGTTCGAAATAAAATTTGATCTTACTTAATTTTCAAAATTAATGGTTTTAATTCAAATAAATTTATATCATTTATGTAAATGCATTTCTTTTAATTAAACAAACTTTTAAATACATACGGTGATAATTATTAGAATTCTTGTTATTTAACTATTATTCATCATAAGTGTTAATAATTTTTTTCATTATAATAGGTTATATCAGGAGTGCTTTAGAACATGTTTTAGAATTTTGAAAGTAGAGGTAAGAAATAATGAAAGTATGAAATGAAGTTTAAATTTAAGAATGCAATACATATGTGTATTAAAAGAAATCAGATATATTTAGAATTTTCATTGAAGTTAATTTGCTAAATGTATCAATCTCAAAGTTTCCTCTTCTGCTTTTTCTTCTTCTCTTGATAAAGTTGCCCATCTAAATAAATGTTATGAGTGAAATTGTCAAAATTAATTTTGTTACTGATTGAAAATAAAAATAATACTATAGACTGTTATTTTTAATGAATTTGTAATTTTCAAAAACTGATTAAGTTTGTCAATTATTCAAAAATTTCAACATTCAAAAAAAGGTTTTGAATGTTTCCTTCACTCAGTGAGTGAAATATTGCTAATTTGGGGTTGAAAAAAGATAATATTTTTTAGAATAGAATATAAAAGAGAAATTATTTTTTCCTCAATCTCACCATGGGATATATAAAGCCTGATGAGTACTTCTTCCACACCATCTTTATTTTATACCCCAAGCTGATAATTTTGGGGTGTAGTAGGAACTAATAAACTACCTGAATGTTGAATAAGTCGAATAGCAGATGGAATATCCGGGTATTGAATTTTGTTCTATTTTCTTCATAGAAAATCCTGCGTTTATAGGTAGAGTCAAGCAGAAATACTTCATTGGTATGGGTTGAAGGCTTTCGCCGTTTAGTTTTCAGCCATTCTAAAAATATAAATGAAAAAGAGTTGCAACAAGGCAGACTTTACAAAAGACGTGAGATTGGGTCTTTGTGTCGAAAATGTTCACCACAGATGTAACAATAATTATTTACTGAATTTACACATTTTCGTAGGATTTTTATTTAACATATTGTTCTCTTCAAAAGCAGAAATCGTGCAGTAATTACCACAGAAACAAGATGAAACTCTCAGTCACTGCAACAGTAATTATGTTTATCACCTACAACCAGACAGGAAACTTTGCTTTTTGTGAGTTGACAGGTGTGACACCTCTCAAAACAAAATGTCTCCAATAGTGAAAATGTTAACTCTGAAAAATGTCAGATCACTGCATTTTCAAAGCAAAAGCTAATTGGTCGTTCTTATGGAAATTTTTGAATTCAGGTGGTTAAAAAACATAATAACAAGGTATTTTTCAGCTGAAACATTTTCATCTTGTGTTGTGTGCAGTGTTATCACTGTACATCCGAGGCTTTCCAACATAAACATAGAGATGTTGGAAGGGGAGAATGTTGTATGGAATCCCGGAAGTGAATTTAGGAGAAACAACAGGTAGTCTGTGCCCAATGCTGCTGCTTGTGTGCGCATGAGCAAGGGAGATAGCGCTCGGTAATTGGAGAGTAGATGGAAATAGTTCCTCGCGTACACTCAGTGTAACTTACTCAACTTCCCCAAATGTGAAGTGTCTGGTGTTCAAGATGAAATTAGGATTACAAGAAGATTTATCGTCGTCTTGAGTGCGTACAATACTGGCAACTATATAAACCTTCGTTCCTCTAGCCCTTGTTTGTACTTTGGGCTAAAAATAACAAATAAATAATGTAGTTTTTAGTTTTTCACTTATTTAAAAGGGACGTTTCAGAGAAATTATAGGTACTATCTCAATTTGTTAGGAGAGAAGGAAATCCTATACCAACTATTATGCAGAGGAGCATAATAAATTCTCTCATGTTTTTTTAGTCTTTCAGCTAAACATTTGCTAAATATTTTGGCTTTGATGCTTGATAAAATTTACTTTTGTTTGTAAATTTTCAGCTCACAATTTTTCCAGTATATTATGTATGAGGTAATCTTTATTCTTTTTGTAAACTTTTAGCTTTCGGTATGCCACACTTCGCTGGGATTGCACAAACATTATTTAATACTTCTAAATATTTTTAATTGAAATAGCTCATACATTTTCAAAATAATAAGATATTATTCAATTGATCTTCTTCAATAAACTAAATTGTATTATGCAATGTGACCATATCAGTATATTGTAATGATCCAATACGTTAAATGACAAATCACTTCAAATTATTCAGTTATATAATTGTTCATTGTGTAGTAGAAGGTGTTCTGTGTTTCATTGTGCTTTCTCTTTGTATGTGATTAATTATCACTGTAAATTTACAACATGTTGTGGATTTGTGTTAAATATGGGTATGTGATCAATAGTATTGTCACCGATTTTGGCTTCACCGGTTCTTGATAATATTGGTTTGGGAACAACATTCGTTTCGACATTTATTACCGATAAAAAATGAAAATGATTCCAACGAGATATCGTGATATTCTTTTATGATTTCATGAAGATTTTCTGTTCTATTAGCCTGACATTACTTTTGTGATTCTTCTGACATGAGAATTTCCGGATTAGTTCGAAAGTTTTGAGGAAGGGAAGACAATCACACTTCACGAAAAACACATAAGTCTATTTTCTTTGCGTTGTAGAATGAAAATAACTGGTTTATTTCATTTTCTAATTTTCCTGGTGACTTTCGTAATGGAGGAAGTGTATTTACTCAATAACCCTGGGCTGCACAGACACATTGCTAATGACTCACTTGGGAAAGACTCCGGCCGTAAGTTTTATCAATAATCAAAATCCGTTGATCGACTTACGAAAAGATGAAAAATACCTACAGAATTCATGATGAAAAAATATCCCTTTCGCAAAATCATCTAAAAATAGTTTGCTTTTCCACCTTTTATGTTTACGTCACATTTGTCCTTGGCAGTTATTGGTTCTGCTTGTGTACCCATCTTGCGTGTATGTAGATGGTGCCAATGGTTTACACTGAGGGAATATTTTGAGCCTCTCTTTCATCATCACAAATACTTGATTGGTTACTACGTTTGCCAGAAATCCTTCAGTTATCTCCCCCCAATTGGAAGGTGCCCCAGCTGGGGGAACCTGTAATCTTCCGACTGGTCTCACGTCATGAGTGAAATTGTAGTGCAGTAATGTTTAGGTGTGTAAGTATAAAAATGAAGTGCAGAGGACACGGATGAGGAAGGAAGAATCGAGACCGTTAATTCAAGCTTTGTTTCCAGTGTCGCTCCGGAAGCCGATTGGTATTTACCCGAGAAATCACGAAAAAGGACCGATCAGAGCAGTCGCCCTGTAGCATTCTCCTCCAAAAAGAGATTACCCTAGTTACTAAGTAGTATCGGAAATCTGAGACCGTATGACCCTCCGGTCAGAGTCTCCGCTGTAGCAATAGCTGTTGGCCCAAACTAACTCAGCCGGTTTCAACCATTGAGCAGCAGACATCTCTGCTTCGCAGCGGCTCGGCGTGCTTGCTTAGTCTGTTTATGCGTTACGGACGCAAAGACAATGGCCCACTCTCGGGCGACCCCTTGATGGAACTGTTCTGTCCAATGTTCCCTCGGCCGCGGCGCGGGCGTCACCGCAGCAGCGGCGGCGGCGGCGGCGGAGGCCGGGCGGCTCGGCGCTCTACCGCGAGCCCCGCGGAGCCACCTGCTTGTCATTCACCGCCCCCTTTCCCTTTCAAATCGCCGCCCCGCCCCGCGCCGCTCCGCCCCGTCACGCCGCGCCGCGGGCTCCTGCCCGCCATGAATATGTACCCGCCGGGAGGGGGCGGAGCAGGGGCAGGGGTTGCAGGCGCGGTCACTCGCTTGCTCGCCGTTGCACTCGCCCGCGACAGCCGCGCGCTATTCTCACGCCGGGCGGACTGCCCCTCGCTCTAGGCCTGATGCCGTGTCTGCTTCCCCATGCATTGGGCCGGCTGCTTGACTAGGTTGACGTGAGATATATCTACACTCGACGGCCGTTCGGTTCGGTTTAGTGCCAATACACAAATATTTTAAATGAAAGTAAAATGTGTGTTCTTCAAAATAGCTAGAAAACAAGTTGCCCTTGCTGGCCTACTTTTTTTAATAAAATAAGTTTAAATTAGGACGGACATAAGGAAAAGCTTTCGTGTACATGTTTTTTTCCGTTATTGAAGAAGTTGTACTGTCAAAGTACTCATTTATTTTATTCAAATCATAGTAAACTATTTGAGGGATCAGATGATATTAACTTACTTCACCGTGCCTTGTGAGGAGTAATTTATTAAAAAAACCAGCAGGGAAAATGATGACAACGAGTTATTCTGTACAAACCATGTTGTCAGCGCTGTTTTTCTTCGGGTAGGATTGGAAACCGTGCTAACGTAGAATTCCTTATTACATCCAACCACAAATTATTTAACTCGTTTTGAATTTCATTTAAATAAAGTTGACGAATATTCAATGCAAAGTAGTAGGTGAAGTCAATTTAACCTCCACTTGGTATTGCCAAATTAAGAAAATGGAAAAATCATACCACAGACTAACTTCAATATTACCTTTGAGTTTTATAGAGGAACAATTCTGTATTCCTTTTAACAGTTAACTAATATTTACCTCAATGCTCCATTCTTATTTACAAGCAGCTATTGTTAGCTATGCATGTAATAAATGGTTAAGAATTTGGTTAGTGACTGGCACGATCATATTACCTTGAAGCCGAGCGTAACACACGAATAGGGAGACAGTGTGCATACGCAGCCGACTATGCAACACTACTGCTGTATATCGGGTAGCCTAATGCGACCAAGGATTTGTATCCAAATATTTGTTTTGGCTACGTTACTAATGTATTACGTTAGTTTCCTTGTGAGTTTTCTTGCAACAAATGTGAATGTAAATTTTTCTTCCGAGACATTGTCTAAACCCTGAGTAGTTTTACTTTTTTTTTAGAAGGCATCCAGTATAGCAGTCTCCCTTCTCTCTGACAACTGTTATGTGCACACCTTTCTGGATAAAAGTGTAGCTGGCATCCCAGTTAGACGGACTAAATACTTGCTGCCTCACTCTCTTATAGACGTCCGCTCATGCAATTGTTACACTCGCTTGCCAGTGTGACTGATAAACTAATCTCAAGCCCACCAACGTGTCATGCTAAGTGCTCATCTCATCGTCCTCCTAATTTGATTAAACCATGTTGAACAACACTTATCACTATCCTAACCTTCTCTTCCTCCTCACTTCCCGATGCGTATCATCTCCTTTTCGCTTGCATTTTTGTTTCCACCAATTAGTTCACACGTATTCTAACTTTCCTGTCAGCCTGCCCGCTTACTCTCTCGCGTCTGCCTGCCCGTGCTCTCTCACTACTTTCCTGCCTCTCTGACCATCCGGTATTTTGTCCACCTTTCTGCCAATTATCGTGCCACTAGTCCCCTATCGTCTACTTTCCCGTTATACCAGCCACCCACTCGAAAGTCACTATCCTCCAGATCTTCCAGTTTCCATTTTCGTCCAAACCTTTCACCCATTGACTCTTATCCGCACATTTACCCATTCACTAGACTTCTTTTTCAACCAGTCACCCATCCCATCCAGTTCCCCATGATTCTTAGTATATATGGATTCAGTCACTTGTATCACTACGTATAGCACTGTTACATTCGTTTTGGCACTTTTTTCACCGAATTCAGCGAATACTAAATACAGCATTCGTAATAATTCATCTGCTCAGGTACAGCTGTCTCCTTTCTTTATTTATTCGACGTTCTTTCTATTAGCCCACTCATCCACGCGCTGTTCTCATCCGCGAGAGTCGCTCGTGTTCCATTTCCTGAAGCGTGCACCCCGCCCACAATTCCGTCGCCCCGATGAGAGGACTTGGTCACGTGGTCTCCCCCACCACCTCGCGTGGGAGCGGACGCTTCCGGAGCCCAGGGCCGTTTTTCACATTCAGTGGTAATTACACGGCCTTACTGGATGGAGATGAGTTCGGTACTCTGCCACCGCGGGTTAATTTGTTTCCTCTTTAACTCGGGTGCTGCATAAATGTTCCGACCCTTTTCGTAATATGGGTGCACTTTTTCTCGGTCGGTACTGACTCTTTCGGATTGCAGAGGTCTGGCTCGTGTGTGGTCCGAGAGTTAAAATGGAGAAACGAAGTATTGTCCACTTTGTAATTACTCTGCTATTTGTTGGCTAATTCATCTCTTAACGAACTCCTGTATTCATGGTAGAGAGAAAAAAAAAATTCGGAGAACCACATGTTAATGAAAGTAACAACACTGTGAAGATACAAATGTTCTCCTGCCGTCTGGGTTTCTCTTGTTTGGGAAGAGGTTGAAACATATTTTGGACACACAAAAGCTTAGCTATCTAAATTCTATCATAATGACATGTATATATTAATATAGGTAGTAGATAAGATAACATATATTTTATTTATTTATTTACGTCAAAAACAGTTGAAAATTGTATGTGACGTGCTATGGGGATAAGTTATTTGAAGTTACATTTATGAGAAGCTCGTGTTTATTATTTCATTAGTGTTAACTGGAGATTTAACTGTTTTAATAAGTAGCGATATTTATAAAGTAAATTTAACTAACCGAAATAATTATAGACGTTGTCATTGCCAACAATATTGGCAATGATATATTGTTGGCAATGACAACGTCTATAATTATTTCATGAAAAATGCCAACGATAACACACCACAACACCTATATTAACTAACCGAATTCATAAAACTAACAAAACGTGATTGTGAAACTTAAAATATTTACTTTTCAAGTATTAATATAACTTTTTAGACATCCACTAGTAAAATATTTTCTTTCGGGGCCTGAACAGCGTGCTCAACGTGCAATTTTTATAGCAAGTGCTAAAAAGGAGACGAAGCTGGGCTGTTCAGATAAATCCGTGAATGAAAAAAAAGCTTCCCTATGACCCCATCAATTAATACTCAGATTAATGTTTCATTGTGTGATTTGTAAACTTGAATTGCACTAAAATGAAAGGGAGTAAGGCCGTCAAAAGATAGTGTATGCTACACGTGGTAAAAGTTATTTTATTTTGCCTCTAGGATTGAGCCGCTCAGCTTATCGGCCTCTTGACTCAACCTTCCCTACACACAAAATAAAATGTTACTTTTACTACTCGTATCATAAATAACTACTTTAACCCTGCCTGAAGAATAATTTGATTAAAATGTCTGATCCAATTTACCAATTCTGAATTAACCGGCTTCCACGGCATGTCAGTAAAATATAGCTCTTTTTGGGCTTTTGGGTGCAGAAAGTCAAAAAGGTGTACCATCTGCGATTCTTGTATGCAAAACCATAAATTTTTCAAATCCAATTTATATAGATACGCGCTATATTTGAAATTATATTTAACCATACTAAAATAAGAAAGCATATAATTATACATGGTTTTATAAATTTTAAGAACAATATCATAAACAATAACCAGATGTTAATAGATTTATTTAACTTTTTATTTGTGTTGAAATTACCCCCTTCTTCATACAATGAGATAAATAGCATCAAAATAGGATTAAGGAGAGGTGTTTACAATAATAGGTTTATCAGAAGAAGAAATATGTATGGCTTACATGAAGAATTAATTGAACGTTTTATAAAACACAAAACAGCTGGATATTATTGACCTATGTGACTCCTGGTATTATGTAGTAATAGTTTTCACCCAACGAGTAGAATGAAGTATTCTCAAAGTACTTGATGCTGAATCCAAACGAACAGTCCAATATCCTTCAGACAAAATATGCTATTCTCAGTAGAACATTTCTAAGCACAAAATTGAGATATTTTTAACAGTATAGATCTTCCATTTTTTTCTGATTGAACTCTCCTCTCTTAACGGAGTAAATGAGGGTTGTAGCTGGCGCAGTGGAGAAAATGATAATGATGGGTCGCGGTTGGTTTTACGTTCTGTTGTTCGTCATCTGAGGGGGTTCCCATTCGGGTCCCTTGATTTCGGGTGCACAAGTTCGGTGCCCCTGTTTCACCAGTATCGCTACACCCCGGATAACGAACAACTCTTACAAATAGTAGTGAATTGAACTAACAATAGAACGTAACACTTCATTGGAAACGGAGAGAGTTCCAGCTCCGTAGTAAGCGATTAACAGAAAATTAAGTCATGTTAATAATCATTAACATAACAGGCCGATAAATACTATATAATAGACATGTGGGGTGTTTAAAAATCGAGGCGATATCACAGGTTTGTAACAAACCAAATCTGGCTTTAGTGTTGTCTGTCAGGGGTCGTTTAATTTTTTCGTCATGCCGCGTTCTTACAAAAACATCATATAAACAATAAATAGTGCATCTTAGAAATCAGTGTACTTCTACGCCATCTTTAACTACAACGAATTTGTTTCGATTGATCTTAACGGACTGTTGAACCTTTCAAGGACGCATGTCGTGACGGGTGGCTTTTCGTTCTTCTGTTTGCGTTAAGTCCATATAACAGAACGGTAATATGAAAAAAATAAAAGAATCTAACGATGTGTGGCGCGACGTATTACACCCGTGCACGTGGCGCCGTACACGTGTCGAGAAGCGTCCGCTCTCCTGCCCCGTGGGGGACCCTCCGTTTGCCTTCACCTTATGCCCTGCCGCCCGGTTCATAACGGCGAGCCGGCCGTTGGGTCGCCGCCCCCGCCCACCGCCGTTCGCCCCGAGACGCCCTCGCCCCGCCCGGTCCCTGGCGTTAGTGGCCGCTTATCCCGGACGTGAGGCCGTCCATGCACAGATTACGCTGCACGCGGACGCCGCCCGGCGATGGAGTCCTCGGCTCCAGGCTCTCCTCTGCCCTCACCGCCCTCCCCGCCCTCACCGCCCTCAACGCCCTCACCGCCCTCATCGCCCTCC
>BOPP01000072.1:1012418-1024981 GCA_017312745.1 Gryllus bimaculatus | reverse complement strand
CTCACCGCCCTCACCGGCCTCACTGGCCTCTCTAGGGCGATCCCACGCTTCCCGCGCCCGGCTTGAAGTCAGCCATGCACAAGTATTCTCGATAGAGAGAAAGGAAAGACATACTATTATTATGAGTATGAAATTTGCTGTCATTAGCTGAGTCGTATACACCATGCCTTCTTAGAAACCTCAATAGAAATACTTCAATTAAGCAGAAGTAACTACGTTCGAAGGGTCTGCATCATACTATTACTCAAGTTCATTTATTATTTAATATTGTAATTTGTATAATTTAATGTTTATAATAAGTATACCTTTTAAATAATTATATTTTCTAATGAAGTTTTGAAATGCCAGTTTGTGAAGAAACACGAAATTCAGTAGGCAGCACCACAATTATTTAGTCAATAAATCATTGCTAAAATCCTTTCATTAGTTATAAACCATTGCTTCAAACTTCGAATATGATTTTTCTAAAATGGCCTTCCTGGCATTGCTTCTCAGTTGTACACCCATTTCTCTCGCACCTCCGCTCGCCCTTTCTCTCGCACATCTTCTCTCCAGTCCGTTTCTAAAATGCCGTCATTCAGTTCCTGCACCGCCACATTTCTACCATTGCTTCTAGCACTGGATTGTTTCTCCTGGCCCTTCCACGGCCACTCTACCACTAATTTACTCTCATCCATGCCCTCTCCTTTGTCGCTCCACGCACATCAGACTACGTTCACATCCCTACTTTGCGTGATTCCTTTTTATCATTCATCGCCCTCATCCAAACACCAGCTTTGCATTCTACCGGTATGTCACCACATGTGTGATTTGCCTTCGCCCTTGGGCTGTGTCTTCAACAAACTCCAATCTTTCGCCAAGCCTTCAATTGCATTATCAACCCATTGTATGCAAAATCTTCCGCTCCTATTCTCTTTCTCCGATGAAGCCGTATCCCACGCTTTCTTCGTAACTCTCACATCTTATGCACTTCTTCCTTTCTCCCACGTTCGCGCCCTATCGCCTACCACTCCCACTTTATCTTTGTTTATAATTCAACTTTACGGGAACTTTGATCTCTCCGGTGCTCACCTTCAAACTTTGCCGCACCGTCGCTTTTGAATCTCCCTTGAAAGTCACCTCAAAATCTACCTACATCCTCCACAAGCCTCATTAGGACTCTCTTCTCACATCTCACGTCCCTCTTTGCCGTTTCGACAGTGGCGGCTCGTGCATAGATTTGCACGGTTGCGTAACCAGTAGATAATTGAAAAACATCAATTTGTATGTTGGAAATATACATTTTCCATCAATATTCAAGATATTACAGCAATAAAATGTATACGAAATTATTTTGAAACCATAGAACGACCAACTAACAACACCATGTCACGCTCTTGTCTTATTTCTGCGTTTACTCTTTGACCGTACGAATCAATACGCTTCAACATAGGGCTTTCGGTGGTGCAACCAAATGGGTGGGGAGTCTTGTCACCTAGCGCTACGCAGTGTTTGAGACAGTCCGAGAGGAATACAACTATTTGTCTTTGTAATTTGAATGGCCACTGAAAATCAAAGCTAGAACTACGTGCGCGGGAGGTAAATATTCGTAAACGGAAACTGAAGTATATAAGTATTATTTCAATACAGATTTATATGAAACTTAGTTTTAATTAATTCACATGAGTTGCTTACACTTTATTGGATATTAGTGTTTTGAATTACGGAAATTACAATTCCGTAATTTTATGGAGCTGCAACCTCCAGTTTGTTCGAGCTTCAGCCACCACAACGTTTTGTTACCTCACATTCCTCTTCGATATCATTTCTGTCCATACTACCACCACCACCACCTCTACATATTCTACCCCAAACCTTAGCCTGAGACCAAAGCGAACCATCATGTCCCTCATTCTCATCCTATCCTCTTCCTCCATCCTCCAACCCTCCTCCGCCCCCTTTGTCCGCTATCTTCGCAGTTACCGGTTGCCACTGGCCACTTTCATGGCGGCGGAGAAGCGAAAAAAAATGTGCGCAGCGCGCGGCGGCCCGAGAAAAGTGTCCGGCGAGCGTGCGAGCGCGCCTTGCCGAGTTCGGTGACCGGGCCACGCGCCCCAGCGGCAGTATAGAACAATCTGGGAGGTAATAATGCTGCAAAGAGCGCTCATAACGACGCAGTCGATGCGATATGAACCGAGGCGGACTGCGCGCGTTTCAGGAAATTACACAAAGGAAGGAGAAAGCAAAAGGTGACGTAACAAGCGATTCGTGTGTTCTGGGGCGGTGGGGATGTAATTTGTAGTATGTCAAGATATTAAAGTTTGCGTAAAGGTAGCGGTTCCCAACCTTTTAATTGTGCCTCTTGTTTTTAATTAATTTTGAGGCCTTTTATAGAAATATACTATCATAATATACCAGCACACACACACACACACACACACACATATGCGTGTGTGTGTCATGAAAAGACAAATCAAAAATTAGCTGTTAAGATTCAAAATTCACAAAATATGGATGGGATTTATGACCCCTCACGAGAGAAACTATGTCTCGATTAAAATGTGACAGTTTCAGTTTCACGTCACTTTCTACGTATAGTTTATTTCAATACTTATTTAAAAAAGACTGACGTTAAGAATGTGCGGTCTCAGCGAGAAGTGATCGAAAAGCCCATCAAATGTACCAGTGTAAGTTTAATAACTCTTGGATATTGATGCCAAACATTTACCTATAAAGGAAGCATTGATGCTCTCTAAAAAGTTATATTAGAGTCTGGTCATATGGTGGTTTAGTTAATGAGTCTTCTTCATTTGATGGTACTTTCACTTTATACGTGTAGCCTTGTGCTTTTGACAAGAAGATTTTAAGATATCTGTGTAGCCTTCGACTTTTGACTACTAATCTTCGGTCCATTAATACGTTATTCAGGTTCCATTGATGGTTCGCGGCCTTAAGTTTGGCACTGTGTCAAAGGCTTAGTGTTTGAAATATTAGTTTTTCAAAGTTTATTTTTCAGTATAGTGATATTTTTTCAGTACAGTGATACACACAATTGTTTCCTAAAGAAAGCAAAGTATTTTAGTTGGGTGCGGTGTTGATCCATTGTTAACTTTCCATTAAAAATACGTGTATTGGTTTTTAAATAAATCTATAAAGACAATACAACTTCCAACTTGAAAATTGATTATTTTTTGCCTGAATAATCAAAATACTTCAGGGGGAAAATTGTCAAGAAACACAGAGAAAACCGTTAATTGTTTTTCTTCGCGGAGATTGATAAAAAAATCGTTATTTTGTTTTGTCTCCATTTCTTTATTTCATTGACCTGTAACGCGAACTTTAAATGTGGTTCAAATACGGCAACACCTATTCCCGACGAGAAATATCTAAATGCGAAATGTACGTCGTGCTAATATCGTAGGAGATCTACTGTAAGGTTTTTATTCACAAATAGAAACTTCAACATTCATTACACATCAAGATCGATGTTAAAAACTTTTCGCACCAGCATTAGCACTCCCGACGACATGTATATTGAACAGTGCTAGAAAGTCACTAATGTAAACGTTTTAAATCTGTCAGACCATCTATTGAAATATAATAGAAATTGTGTATAATATTCGAAATTTTTCTAGTTTTTACCGAACGCGGACATTACCCACTAGACTATTGACCATTGACCACTAGACACATTTCAAATTCTCTCCTTGGTTACCGCTGTGATCCGGACCAAGTATTGACTTTCACAATCAGTACACTTTTTTCCAGAACGTTTATTATTGAAGCAATATGATTTGTTTTTTATGTCCAGTGAAGGAAAACAAATGGTAGAATGGTGATATAACAAAATGATAAATAGTTGTTGGTAAATTACAGATAATTGGTAGGGGTATTTTCCAAGAATTTCCATTTTCCAGAATTACATTTATTCAGAGAAGTGCTCTATCAGCAGAACCAATAATTGAAAATGGTGATTAATTGTCTACAATACAATTAAATTATGAATCGGTTTTACACAGTATCTGTCTCAAAGTATTCTAAAGCGTAATCTGGCTACATTTCAGAATCGAAAAAATCTGAGATACAAATTCTGGGATACGTTGCTCCTGATTGGTTCCGATTTAAGTCTTTTAAGTCTTCTTGGTTAGAGAAAACATTGCAATAACCACAATTTCTACAATATACAATGACCATCATACCAAACTACTACGAATAGAATATTTCATTTCACATTTTTTGGATTTTTCTTATATATAATCATGGGTCACTGTGTAAGATTTTACTGTTATTTTAAACGTAACAAGATGTAACAGGGCGTGCATTCCATACATTGTAACCATTGTTTTGAGAGTGAAAATAATGATATTGAAATAAAATAGAACGTTCCAGACGGCCTGTCCTAAAGGGTAGGGATACTTTTGAAAATTATAATGTAAAACAGTCATGAACATCTCAATTTGTAGATTACGGCATTCAAAACATCTCCTAATCTGATTTTAAGAATCTATGAGTTGTGTGTGCTGGTAACATGTGTTTTCGAATAGCGTATGTTGCAAGTTGCATGGGCGCCTGCTGATTTTCTTCAATTATAATATTCGAAATTCTAGTTGTTCGATGCTCGGTTGATAACTCCTTATCCAGCAGTATAAAATGTGAATTTTTGTCTATGTTGTTGTATAAATCGTGTGAAAGCGTCATTTTTCCTTGGCGAGTTCGAGGAAAATTCGATATTGACAATTGCATTCGATGAAACCTGACGGTTTGAAACTGCGCGGTCGGACAGCTCGGAGGTTGACGAGCGTTGTTTGAAGCGCCTTGTCCACCGCCAACTGCCCGAGAGACAGACTACGAGATTGCGGCGCGGGACCGAGAGGGAAATTTCTGAGGCGGCGGCTCTGAGCTCCCTGATGGCGCCAGCAGCTACGGCAGCAAAGCCCATTGAACGATTCCACGTCGGCTTTAACGAGGGCGATTGTCCGCTCGACCAGCACTAGCGCCAGCAGCAGCAGCGGCAGCGGCAGCGGCAGCGTCGGCGGGGTCAGTGGTGACGGCGGGTGAGATAGTGGAGATGGCGGCATGGCGTTGGGATTGGCGGCGGAGGAGGGGGGTGACTGCGGTTAGGGTAAACGAAGGATACGAAAGATGCGTTTAGAGGTAACGGTAACAGCTGCAATGGCGGAGGAGGATGCGAAGGCTTTGGCATGGCGGAGGAGAATCGACTTTTTGGAAACGCTTATCATTTTGGGAATTTGGCGCAAAACTATATTGTTGGAGCGGTTTCGATTGATTTAAAATATTACGAGGTTCCCTGATAGTTCACGATTTTCATTTTATTCTAATTTCTCGCGAGTGTACTACCCGAGATCAACTGTTTTTAATTAAAGCCGCTAAAAACGTTTAAAACATAATAATGGAAATAAGAAAGTGGAAGTGAATAATATTAATTATTGTAAATACACGGAACCCTGATATCCGACAATGTGATTGAAAAGGAATGTAAATTGTTTGATTTTAGATTTTCGTAACGACTAAAAGTGAAATTGTGTCAATTATTACATTTACCTCTGCAATGGCTTTGAGGACAGTTGAGAGTTAGGTGGCGGCAAGTTTGTGTATAAGAACCACTAAAGTGGAAAAACGGTGAAAACACAAAAGATGAGTTTCGAACAAAGTTATTTTGCCTGATCTAATACACAACATACCAAACACTCTGAACTTAACGCTGCGATATTGTCAACCCCGACACATTGAGAGCGCGCATCGAATATGTAAATCATGACCACACCAATAGAAAAATAAAGCTACAAGCTTATATTGAATCGTCGAAGAGCGTCATAATATTCTTTGAAATTCGGCCCATAATGTGATAAATAACGCTCTTACAAAGAGTTGGTATGAAAGATACAAGACGTTTTCTGGAAAAGAGACACACTGTCAGAGGGCGAGCACTTCTCGGGTGCTGATGTAGAGATAGTCAGCTGGCTGACTATTCGGCATTTCCAGACCGGAAGTCGCGGCGGGCGGAAGTCTCTAGCGCTCGTTCCCGCCGCCGCAGGCGGGCAACCCCCCCCCCCCCCCCCGGTCATCCCCTTCCATTCACGCCTGACGTCGACCGCCGATCACCCACCACTCACCACCCTCAACACACCATCCGCCCGCACGATCGAAAGTCAATAGTAATCCTTGACTTCAAAGCGCCACACCCCGCCCACATTCCTACCTCCGGCCGCCGCCGCGGGCGCCGACGGCAGCTTAACTAATTCTGTCAATCATCGCAGCGCCCGCCTTTGATTCCATTGGGGCCCCCCGGCCGCGTCTCCCGTCCCTCTGAATAAATTCCTTTCCTTTATTCCGCGATATCTCACATTCGCAGTTCATAACTCCTTTTGTACTTTTATTACTGCTTCCTGACGGCGCCGCGGCGCCCGACGCCACTCTCGCCGCCCGCATGCCGCCCGCCGTCGCCCACGCCCCGCCCTCGCTCCGCCCCAGCCGCGCCGCTGCCACTTGCAGATCCTGGCGCCGCGTTCGCCTCTTTCTATTCCGCGCCTCTCGGAAGTCACGCGTTGGCACCGACAACGTCGCGCCTCAATTCATCCGGAAGCGTCAAGCGCCTTCAGCCAGACACCTAATGTTTATGTAAACATCTGTGATTTGCGTTGGATGTTTTCTACACTTTGTTTTCGTTATTGGTTTTCTTTGCAGATTTTCCATTTCCACCTCGGACCTAATGTAATTTTTGCCACTCCGTGTCGCTTTTCTTCGTTTAAAGCGCGTAAATATTTGTGTATTCTTCAATGAAAAGGTGTGTTTGCTTTTCAAGTGATATGAAGGTTTTTGAAAGCGAATTTATAACGTTTGTTAACTTGGTATAACTCTCTGTTACCTCACCTGTTTCCGCCACTCTAGCACGTTGGTGGCAAAAGCGGCGATTGTAAAGACATCTCGTTACAACTTCGCCCAATCCAGGAGTTCGCAACGGGGTCAGTATCGACTCTTGGAGGTCATTGAACTTGTTGAAGGTCAAAGATGATCAAAAGGTCGATAGGGGGTCTGTAGCCGAAATGTCTGTCGTCGAATATGAACTGGCTATTGATAGGTTTAATCAAGATATAATTTTTTATTCGAAAAATACTAAATGAACTTGATAATTCATTATTATTAGTTTTTCAGAATCGTGGTAGCGTCTTCAGGTACAATATTCATTTCCAATTCAATCAATAATTATAATCAATAGACAATTAACATTATTAATATGTCATATTTATAATTGTTTTCTGATGTCGAGCATGAATACATGTAATTATTAATTTCGAATTCACTCCTCTTCTTTCGGATCCGTTATTTATCCTTACGATAAACAGCGTATCTAGTCTGGTGTTCCGCACTGGACTTACGTGTATACGAGACATAGAACTAAGTGTAAATGAGGTCATTTCAAATCAGGCGTACTTATCTTTGATTAGTCAAAGAACAGTATCTGTCCTGCGCATGTACTCTTCAAGTCCTGCTTTTCCAGTCAGAATGACAGACGTCTGGGCGACTTGGACTGCTCGTAGTGGATGGTTCACATTTATTACGAGTATTTGTCAGTTGTACGGGGCTGATATAATTTAGTTGTTTTGTTTCTGATTGAGAGAGGTACATGTAATGAACCGAATTCTGGTGAGGGCGAAGCGAAGCGAAGCGAAGAACCAGTAATTTTCGTTATTTTGCTCTGAAAGAATGTGTTTAGAGTTTAGTTTGTAAATAAGCATTCACGAGCTTAAAGTCTGTATCCAAAAGATGGGAGAGGGAAACGTAAAATCAGACCTCATGCTGTTAAGTACGAAAGTTTTATAGGAATAATAGAACACAGAATCTTTTCCAACCAAAATTGCACACCGCGTTTGTGCATCTCAGCTTCCTCTACCACATCCATAATATTTTCCTTCTCCGCCTCCACTGCCACCGTACCATCCCCACCACGTTTGTAACCGTGTACACCTCAGCTGCCACCACCTCGACCAAATCCTTCTCCGCCTCGTCCACCTCCACCGCCGTTAGAGCAACGTCGTCATTACCATCCCCACCCCGTTTGTAGCCGCGTACACCTCAGCTGCCACCGCCACCTTGGCTGCCGCCGCCGCCGCCGCGGCGCCCGCCACAAAAACGCCCCCAAAGCTCTCGCACGCGTCGTCGGGGAACTTCCGGCGCGGCGACAGCCGGCCGTCGCGTTTTTCCCGCCCCCGCGCCGCCCGCTCCGCCCGGGCGAGATGACGGCGAGATGGAGACGTCGTCCCCGGCGACCGCTGCGCGCCGCGCGGCCGTCGCACGCAGCTGCGCACGACTGCCTTCACCTCCTCCCCCGCCCGCGCCACCGCCGCCGCGGCCGCCGTGTCCGGCGCCGGCTGCTGCAGCCGGACGCCGCCCGCGCCGCTTAAACAAAGCTCCGCTCTCTCGGACTGTCGCCGCTTGAGACTCACTCGCCCCCCCCCCTCCCTCGCCCTCTCGTGCTCTTGCCATCCTGTCCGCCCGCGCCACTCACTCGGCGCTTGGGGGCGGGCCTCGCGCTCGCCGCTGAGGGCACTTCGCGGCGCGGTAGGCCGGGAAGAAAACGTTTTTTTTTTACCCAGATGCAAATTTTTGACGATTTTCTTCAAGTACGTTTTATAACGTTTGAAATACTTTGTGGTGAGCAGTCTCGTGATAATTGGTTTTGTTACTATCGCCTTGATTAGCACTAAGAAAATGATAATAATGAATAAATGAAGTCGTTTCTCATATGTGGTATTCATTTTCTCTCATTAACAGAATTTCACAGAATATACACTGTTTGCCCGTGCTATTGTTGTTGTTGTGATGTCGTCGTCGTTGTTACTATGTCTAACGTACGTGATCGTAAAAGTTTTCATTGTCGCTCCTTCCTTCTTGAGTGTACATAAAAAATTTGTTAAATGGGCTCTCAATACTGCCAGGAAATTTTGACTAACTTATTCGACACTAAGAGAGAGGATACAACGATTTATTTTTATTTAGGCTGTTTCTTGTATTACTCATGCCTGAGAAGATTTGAGAAGGGTAAATATTTAGAAATAAGAATATATACCTTTTAACGAACTCACCTCTTAAGAGTTGGTTAAAAAATAACCATATACTTACGTTTTAACAAACTCTCAAGATCTAGAAAATGCTAGTGAACTTTGATTCTTTGGTATATTTCCATTTGGTATTCAAAAATATTTGTCGCTTTTTCATTTTTCAACAGTAAAAATACATCCTGATGACCAATCTGATAACTGTTCAAAAAATTCGCGATTCTTTTAGTGAACAAACATATTGTGATATTGGTGTCATATAACCAAGATAAGTTCAATGCAGATGATGTTCTACCGTCCGTCATTTAATACCGTTCGTGATACAATCCGTCATTTTGTCAAGTACCTTATTTATTTTTTTCTACTTCATTGCAGTATTTTAGATGCTAAGTCAGTCACTCATATGCTCTTTGGAGGATTGCTTTAAGTCACGTTGCTTTAGAACTGATACCACGATAAAGACTAACGCTAATTTAACTTCCATTCCAAGAGTACATTATGAAAAGTTATCTTAATATTTTTAATATTTTTTTTCATTTTCAACTCACTTGAATTTTTTTACCTATAATATGGTGGCCTGTTACCTGTACCAGAAAAGCAGAACACTGTGCCATATTTGTACCTCAAAGTGCTTAATGATTTCACTCTTTTTGAATTTTAATATAGAATATTTCTCCACTGACTTACAGGCATGTTGTTTCCACAGACCTTTCTAGATGTTGTGTATGACAGTGTGCAAAATTAATACGAATAGAATATCACGGATAATGTACTACCGTTTAGTGCCCTTCAATAACGTTCCTCCCCAGAAACATTGGAATGCCTACTTATATTGATATTTATACAACCTTGTAGGCCCCGTATTAAAGTTTCTCATGTAGCAAAATATATTACTGACGCTTGTAAAAAAGGAAAATGAATCGAAGTCACGGTAGAAAATTGTTTTTTTTCTTTATCTCGGATTGCAATCAATGTTTGTAGGCTTTTAATTTAGTTAACCTTTGAAACATTGAAATTCGTTTTAAAATTTATAATTTATCGTCTGAGTTGTTAAGTAAAATAACAATATTATCGCCCTTAATGTTAGCAAATGTTTGTTCAATGATATATTACTAATACTCTGTTACTTTAAAAATTCTTAGAACCAATTAACATCTACAATACTAACTAATGCTAACAATGCTGACTTATCTTCTATAACTATACTAATTAATTGAATTACAAAATTATTGAAATTTTATTTGTACAATTATTTTAGTTTTTCCTTAAATGCAGTTATTTCCTATGACAGTTTTAAACAATATATTTATCTTTATTATTATTAATATTATTACATACCAGATCTTAACATTTGCGAATAAAAGGTTATAAAATGTATTCATACAGGAGAACAAATTGACAGTATTAAAAATATATCAATATATAAATCAAAACGAAGCCTCGATTATGTGTAGTCGTTAAATTATTTATTGCAATTCAACAATGTTTACTTTAGGGGAAAGAATTGTTGATTCAAAATCGATTTGTTTGTCTTTTCTGTGAAATCGTCGGTGAATCGTAATAAATTAGCGCATCAAATATAGTAAAATGTTTGGCATCATGAACCTCCCCGGAAGATAAAGTTGGAAGTAACGTAATCGAAACTTCCGAGATAAGATAAATAGATTACGATCTTCTCCTTCAAAATATTTCCAATACCTTCCGATCCTGCTATTTAATCGAAGGTATCCATCATATCTCTTACGTATGTCTACCACTTCCAAAATATATGGCAGTCAATTATATGAACAGGAGGAGGACGAATTACTGATCCCATATTGGTCACGCTTCTCCCCTTCCGCAGAATCGTCGATTGGTCGTATATATGTCAGCCCGCCAATTTAATAATAGGTTTCCTAGGTAGCTCGCAATGGGAACTCGCGAGCTCCGTCTAGCGGCCACCGCGGGAGATATAGCCGGGTGCGGCCCGCCGTGCGCCGCTGCGCGCCGCGTCGCATATTTCTGCAGACGGAAATCGTCTGTAAATTATTTACGAGCTCGGAGCGAACTCTCAAAGTTCGCTCAGAGTCGGATCCGGTCTCCATATTGCATTAAGTCGACACCGTAAATCTTTCTTTAATAATCCCGCGGGAAGCCCTCGTCCGCGCCTCCCATATATCCCGGGATATTTGCGCGGCGTCGCGCCTCTTTTGTGAGGAATTCCCCTGGAGTGGAGATGGAGCAGAACGGGAATTGGGGAGGGAGGGAGGGAGGGAGTGGGAGGAAACGAGAGGGGGCGGAGAAGATACGGGAGGATGGGAAGAAAAAAAGAGATGGTAGAGGACAGGAAGAGACGTGAGGGAGCGGAAAGAGACAGAAGGGAATGGAAAGATATGGAAGGGAAGGAGAAGAGTAGGAACTGGAGGAGAAGAGACGGGGAGGGAAGGGACGTGGGGAGAGGGTACGGAATAGACGGGAGAGGACGAGAAGAGGGAGAAAGTGGGAAGGGAGGGATATGACTGGAAGAGATGGATAGGACGGGAAGGGAGGAATAGGCCGGGAAGAGGCTGGAGGGGACGAGAAGACACGTAAAGGGACGGGAAAAGACGGAAATGGACGATAAAAGACGGAAGTGGATGAGAGACGGCAAGGTACGGGAAGAGAAGTGGACAGGTGGAGGCGGGATAGGAAAAGAAGAGATGGGAAAGGAATGTAAAAGGCAGGAGAGAATGGGAAGAGACGGGTGAGAACGAGGAGAGGCTGGTAAAGACGTATGGAGCAAGGAGATATGGAGGGGATAGCGAAAGGCTTGGAAAAAAGGGAAGAAATGGGGGGGAAGGGATGGATGGAAGGGGGCGTCTTATGGAAATGGCATGTGATCTTCAAATGGGCCTCGGTTCTGCTTTTGGCGTGCAGTGACAGCTGAGGAAGTCATATTATTACACAAGTTTTATTAAACGAGGTAACCAAACTACATGTGGTACCAAATGGCCAAAAAGTTTCGAAATGTGTAGTTGTTTGCTCTAGGATTTGTCTATACTGTTTTGTGGTGCAATAAAAGGATGTACATCTACAAATTACATGGTAGTGTTTCAATAAGTGCGTAAAATAATTTGGAGTTGTTATGAAATTCACTTATTGTGTATCTTTCAAACTGAAAGTATCATTACTGTAATGAAACATTGGATCTAAAGTAAAATTGTGGTATCGGACATTACTAAATATTGTTCCACAGAACCGAGAAACATCAGAACGAAAATAGTTATCACTGTAGAATAATTTGCATTCAATTAGTATATTTGTTTACGTTTCCGATTGGCGTGAACCCCAGTTTTTCTCAACAAGAGTGTGAATTAAGTTTGCTAGCTGTTTTTGATCAATTTTACTTTTTATTCAGTTTTACATTCAAAATTGAACTCTATAGTTGGGTAAGAGGGTGTATATTAACATTTCATATTTGAAAAGCATTTCATGATAGGTGTACTAGATAATGTTTTAATATATATATATATATATATATATATATAT
>BOPP01000072.1:995414-1012394 GCA_017312745.1 Gryllus bimaculatus | reverse complement strand
ATATATAGGAAACAACGTACGGCCGTCATTACAACAAAACACTGACTTCTGTGTTGTTTGAAGTATGGATTTCTTCATGAATTACTTCTACATTCATCAAGGCAGAAGTTATCATAGATAATACCACGCAAACATTGAAAATGTCAGATAAATTCTAGGATCGCTTAGTGGCGAGAGAATGTATCTGGAAATTTATAATGCACGTGTGGTATTTGATAAGACTATTCAACAATGAAATTATCTCTGCAAGTTTCATAATTCGTCAATTATTAATTATATTTTATTCGCACACCACGTGCACACGTTAGCGCTTCCTGTGTGATTAATGTGTTGGACTTGTGATTGGCCAGCAAGGAGGAGGGGGAAAGAAAAGTAAGAAAAGAGAGAGGTAAGAAAAGGTGATAATTGTTTCGAGATTATTACCGGACACCGTCTTGGTTGGTACTTACATGTTGTATAGTTATACGCTATTTGTGCTCATTTCACGAGTCACACAAATCCCCCTTTGTAGGAATCTCAACCCCAATGGAAACTGGTAGCAAAATATCATCTAAAACTTTGATAAGAAAATATTAGGCAATGCGTTCGCTCTTTCATGAAGAGTACAATTCATTTTTATGGGGGTTTTAATGTTATTAGCTCAGTTTTGCTAAATCGAAATGCATTTTTTAACTTTCAAGATTGTTTTCTGATTTCGTAGAACGAAATAATTATTGATTATTTACAGATAATTTCAGAGATTGTCAATGAATATCGAGTGGGTATTGTTCACGTATAAAAATAAAACGCTCAATTAATAAAATTGAATGTAATATTCAAATGTAGCTATTTGAAGGAAAAAATGCAGCATGCAGTCGTTTATTCCGTGGATGCCAGTACTTCGCCTTCATTTCCCTAATACCGCCATTAAAACTGCCGGCGCACTTACCTGTTTCATACTTTCCATTCGCGCAGGTGCGCGTGGCATTACGTCCCATTCGTGCTTGCAAATCGCACGGTATACAGAGCTCCTTAGTCTCTTTGGCGGCGAGGAGGGGTGTGAACTGCGAAAGCAGTTCTCTCAACTCGGAGTTTAAACATTTTTAATGGGTCTTTTCTAAGTTTCTTCGTGGGCTTTGAACTCCGCGACTCCTCCCACTCTTCTCACCCTCCCTCCCATAATTTCATACTCCACCCCCCACCCCTACCACTATCTTGCGCTTCCTCCGCGGCCGATGTCAGGCACGCCCCCCTTCTCTCCACCCCCCCAACGAACCATCCCAGGTGGGGGAGACGCGGAAGGCGGAGGAGGAGGAGGAGGAGGAGGAGGAGGAGGTGGGGTGGGGGAAGCGCAAGAGACTGAGGAGGTCTTCCCTCGGCTCGCTCTGACAAATGGGGGCTTTAGAGCGTTCTGAGCCCAGAGTCAACTAATTGAGGAGAAGTCAAAAACCACCCTTTCCAGGCACCGCCTACCCCTTCGGCTCGGGGTGAAGGTGTGGGGGGGTGGGGGTGGAGCGAGGCGCTGGCGGTCGGGTGGTGCACTCGCACCTTCTCCATTTCTCTTTCGGGCCTTCTTATAACTAATTCAGTATTCGGGCCACAGAGCGCCGACTACGTCCTGCGTCTTTGTGTGTGTGTGTGTGTGTGTGTGTGTGTGCGAGTGTGTGTGGCTGAGTGTAGGAGAGCACGTGCACACAGCTCGCGCCTGTCTTTTCATGGTCTCCTCTCTCGCTCCGGCCCCTCTACCTCCGAGAGCTCTGTTCCCATACAAACATCGACATTACGTTGAAGATGAAACCTCATAAATAAAGATGGCAAAGAAATTAAATGTGCATTTGAAGCGGACGTTCATTTGGGTCTTATTGACTGGCGCTGGTGGTATTGGTTACGCGGCGGACCTCGTCTGTGAGTGAGTGTGTGTGTGTGTGTGTGAGGGGTTCGGTGTGCGCGAGTGTAAAGAAGAAAGAGAACGACAGCGGGGAAGGAACTGCGAAAGCCAAAGGTGAGTGAGAAGAACGGAGTAAGATTGCCTGTGGGAAAATGGAGGACTAACAAGCGGGGGAGACGAATGTAATGGAAAGGGGTTTTAGGGCCTGTTTTTTGAAAGGTTAATGAAAGGAAAAAGGAACGACATCAAAACAAAGGGGTTGAGGGACGCGTTTGGCTGAGGTGTTTAAGTACACAAATGTCACAAATGAAGAAACGAGCAAAATTAGAAATGGTGACGGGAGAAAGTTGTAGAAAGGTAAGAACATCAAATGAAAATAATTCTAAAGCGAAAAAAAGGAATGACTGACTAACTTTTGATGTTAGCGGACAAGGATCGCCGCGAAAGCACAGTAAAAAAGGAACATAAATAAAAGTTATTGGAATGAAGAACTGGGTTTGAAAAAAGGAAGTCAAAATTTATAATCGTGATTGATTAGATCAGTTGCAAACATGTCCGACATGCGTTAGTGAATCAACAAAAACATAATAAAGAAAACATCAGACAATTTGCTGATCCATTGAAGATTGAAAAGAACTATTCAAGAAGATTATAAAGGGCGAAGTAGTTATTGGATAACAACTCAATTAAAACCCTTCACATGGGGAGGGAAATGCTAACAAATTAAAAAAACAATTAAACTATTTAAAAAGCTTCGATGACAAAAATTCTGTTTTCAATTGAAATATTGTTTTTTATAACACACTTTTTGCTCTCATTTAATAAGACACTAAATAAAATAATTAATTTAATTTAATACAATAAAATAAAATATAACATCCAAATTAAAGCCGAGGGTGATAAGATTTAAGAGAACGGTAGAATGTTGATCAAAGTAAAAGTTCAATCACTGTCCCATTGCACAAACCTTCGGCCTTTGTAATTGTGTGTTAGTACTAATATAATTGTGTGTGCTTGTATGTGTGTCAGCGTTTCTGTGTGAGCGCGCAAATTAATAGCCATTTAACGAAAGGAAACAATTTAATTGGATTTCTCTTCTTGAGTTCTAATTCGAATGAGATGGACCTACCTACATCTTTAAAGAAGCAAAACTAGACCACGACGCCAGTAAAGAGAGGTGTATTGATAAAAGTACAGATATTTTGGTAACTTTGTAGCCACATTCCGCAGATTTCATTAACAGTACGTGTAACACTAAATAATTATTAATTTATATTACCATTAAGTAAAATAATTTCTGTAATGTGTTTCTAAGAATACGTTTGGAGAGGCCGTAGCAAACTTCAGCAAACCATCTCTGTGCGCATATATATATATATATATTGTATGTGTGTCAGCGTTTCTGTGTGAACTATATATACATAAGTGCCTTTTTATGAAACATTTCTCGTAACGAAGAAGGTCGCTTATAATGCTATCACGAATGTTTCGGATGAAAGCGCGGGACGATTCTCAATTTATGAAAAACAAAGCGTTTGGCGCTTTTTTGTCAAATTTGGAAAGAGAGTAACGGAGTCATGTTGGCTGGCGGTCGAGTTTGGTACAGCCCATTTTAAACTTGACGAAAATTGAATGGTTGTTTGAAAACACAAGGCAAATTATCGACAAAAAGGGCTTCGCAAAATAGCGTACTGAATTGTACCCAAAATAGTTTATACGTTTACACAAGCTTGATTGTAATATAAAAATATTAGTTAACTCTTAAGAAGAATATTACAGTTTATTCTTAAAAGTGGTCACCGAAGTGTCTATGTATGTATGTATGTATATGTGTGTATGTATGTATGTATGTATGTAGAGAGAGAGAGAGAGAGAGAGAGAGAGAGAGAGAGAGAGAGAGAGAGAGCTAGATAGATAGATAGATAGATAGATAGATAGATAGATAGATAGATAGATAGATAGATAGATATTATCGAGTTTTTTGAGGGATGTTTGTAAGCTCGTCACTCATGGTATCGTACAAGCTATATATAGTCCATCCTGAAATAAATCTGTAATTAATAAGCTGTCAGTTGGCCAGAAAATATTTCTGGCAATTGTCAGCTATGACAACAATTGTGTTTGCACAATTCTTCTTATACAGTTGCTTAGTTTTATCGTATTTTAGTATTACCGTTACTGTATACTAAATCAAATTGAAACCAAAGAGCATTAGTAAAAAGTTACACGTCGCTTCTCTTCTGCGTGAACCAGAAAGGAAAAGGATTTGAAAAGCCCAAGGCTTTGTTAGCTTCTGGTCGTTTCAGCCTGATCACAGTTTGTGCAATTCATATCTGTCAACAAGTTTCGGAGAATTTCAATAGCAATCGCCATCTGCACTTTGCAACGCCAGCGCACAACAAAACAAGAGATGCGAACACATACTTTCTCGCATTATCTGGAACTTAAACGATTTTTGAAAATTAAAGATTTCGATGTAGATCTTGCGCCATTTTTATAAGCGACGGGAATAAAAATTTGGAAAAATTTGAGCCGATTTTGAGAGAATCTTATTGCCTTTATTTGGCACAAAATTACGAAAACTACTCATGTTTAATTTTGAAGAACAGATTTCATTAAGAGCAAAAATCTCTACCTTCAGTATAGTATGATCTTTACGCATCTTTAGAAGCGCAATTTGCTCAAATGTCTCAATCTTTCAGAAAATTGAAAATTGAAAACTGTGTTTAGATTTTACGTTAAGTATCCGCAAAAATTAAAACATCGGTTATAAATTCAAGGGACCATTGCGTCTTCCAGATCGATGAGAGACTATCAGTTTAGGTGACAATTGTACTTACACGGTTTAGTCGCTAGCACCACTGATAATTATCAATGGTCAATTACAAAAAAAACAAGGTTACCACAGCATACCACTGTCGCTTAGTATCATCACTTCGGGAAATAGTACCGTCGGGGTCAACTGCCAAAAGACACTTAATTACTCTGACTGGCTCCAGATAGTAAATTTATTTGTATTTTTTTATTTTCCAGGAAATAACTGTTCAGGAAAAACGTATTTTGCAATGAAGAATGTGTTAATCTTCAATTAATGTTTTTACGATGCATTCTCCATATGTTGCCAGCATAGCGTATTGTTCTATGATTCTAGCAAATTGTTCATATTTTTATGATAATATTTTCTACCAGTGCGCGACATTCCGCGATATAAATGAACGTAAAAGCTAGAGGTAGACGTGGGAGGAAGTATCTTCGTAACTAGGGCAAACTCTAAGAATAGAACAATTGTGGAAGCAGATCGAAGCAGCACGGAACCGAATTCCTGGAAGCGATTGCGAAGACAGGTCGCCCGTGCGGAGACGGTTCGCGGAGCGCCATTCCGTGGTGTGTCGGGACTACACGAAGACGGCTCTAGATTGGGAAACAATTCCGTGGTGGTAACAGATATCTTGGGGTAATCCATACTATGGTAAAGGAAATAATCCTAATTTTCTGTTTTGTTTTGTATTCCTGTATGAAAAGCAGTCATTTTTTTAAGTCTGATTATGACTAACCTTTCTTCTCCTCTATTCCCCCCCTTTCCCTCAATTGGTAGGCTTCCTCTTCTCCCATTCCAAAAGATGGCTGCCACCTAGCTGTAACCAGCATGTTTGGCAGTTTTCTTATTTTTTTGACCATGTTGTGAACATTCATGGGTGATCCACGTTGCTTCGGCTGTAAGTATTTTCAATTTGGATTTATATGATATTATTTGTTTGTTTTTTCCACTAAATTCACTGTACCCTTCCGGTTGTTTTGTGTGTGAGTGTGTGTGTCAATGTTTTCATTTCTCCTTGCTAGAGATCTACTGAGGATGGGAAAAGTATTTTCCCGAAATTTAACTCTGGAAGATAATCAATAGAAATTATTAAACCTTTTGTGGAGATTATTTCCTCTACCATATTGTAGATTGGGAGACACTGCGGTTCACGGAGGGGGTAAGGCTGTTGGCCAACATTAATGAGCGCCGGATCTACTCAGCTACCTAGTTGCGTTGTGTGTGCTCCGATGCATCATCCGATGTTATGTTATCCAGCCCCCTACCCACGCACTCGATTGAATGTTATCGAAATATTGTGCATAAAGTTGAGAACTACATTTTTGCCAACGTTATGAAATATTTAAGTTCATCAGGGCTAGAGATGCAGAAATTAAATATTTCGAAACGTTGGCATAATTGATTTGTTTCTTTCCTCACACTGACCAATCCCGTGAACCAATTTGATTATTCATTAATGGTCGTTATGTATACAATGGTAAACTACATTTTGGTTAGAAATCCCCGTCTTTCGTCATGTTTGAATGGAACCAAATATTATTAACTTATATTTGAAGGTAGTATACTTAATTACAGCTTATATTATAAAAATAACCCTAAGGGGAAGTATGTCAAAAAGTGTTCTCAGAAAGCTTTAAAGTTGTCCTCAGTTTCAAGTGCCCAAACAGGCATAAGCGATTAACCGCCAAACGATCCTAACAAGCGCAGTAAAACTTAATCTCCAGACGTTAGTCAAAGAATTCGCATCGTCTTAACCAACCCCCATTCCCAAAAGGTCTACTGCTTAATAACTGCAGACATCGTGACGAGCAATTACTCAACTCCGAACAACCCCGCGTAACACCTGGCAATGCGGGTGGGATTACGGAGCTGTGCGTGCGGGGTGAGGGAACGGAAGGGGGCGTGGCGGTTAAAGGCGGCGCAGTGGATCCGCGGCTTCGCGCGTGTACTTTACGGCTGTTTAACAGCGCGTCACCGCCTCGCCCAGGGCGGTTGTTACGACGCGGCCGGAAGGAGGGGGGAGTGGCGGGGAGGGGGGGGTTGTGGCGAGAGGCTGGTGGCGTGCGCGCGGCCCCGTTGTTTGGCCGCGCCGTCCGCGGAAACCAAGTGTCCGTGTGATGTGCGGAACCGTGTCGCCACGCCCGCCGCCGCCGCCCCCAAAGACGAATTTTCTGCGGACTCGGGCGGGACCCCCGCGCCCGCGCCCCCGCGCCGCCCCCGCGCCGCCCCCGAGGGTCACGAAGTGCGTTGGCGTGTCCGCGGGGTCGGGCTATGGCCGTCGAAGACTCGAAAGCGATTTTCGACGGAATAACATAACCTCTCGTTTTCGGCCGGAGCCATTTTGTGCGTTTTTCGATGTCGGCCATTTTGTGAACACTTCGCTGACAGCGGTTTGTTACAGAAATGATGGGCAGAGGTTTAAAGAACAATTTTTAGTGTTCATGCTCTATTTTTTAACTTAATTAATATACATTTCCTAGTTTTATAAATGAAAACAAATCTTGTTTCTGTGGCTTTCGGTTTTGTTAATAACTCTAAACATATGTTGGTGAAATATGATGAATTGAAAGACGTCAAAAGTAGCGTGAGAGGAAATTAATGCCTTTTTTATCCTTGGACATTTAGTAATGTAGGTTACCATGCTTACAGTTCGAGGATGTTAGAAATCCTCTCTTTCAGTGTTCTTTGGCTACTACCCTTTTCGATGGACCTTTGTAAAATTATTGTAACGGGTGTCTCTAGATGGTTTTATTATGACTGCGGACCGATATTGGATTTTTTGAAATATTGGACTTCAACCGGTTTTTTTATCCTACTGTTAATAACTGTTATTATTTTTTTAAATAAGGTAAAGTGAACCTTAGGACCGCCCTGAATATGTCAAGGCAGGTTAAAAGTCCTCAGCTGAGCTGGGATTTGAACCCGGGTCCCTCAGGTTAGCAAATGTGTGCCCGGTTTGAACACGTCACAACTATGCTGCCGTTGCATAACTTCTTGCTATTTTTTAAATGTTACCCAAATTATTCCTGTGTTCTCTCTGACTGGTAAATTTCCCCATGTCGTGCTCTGGTTTATAGCCACTGCAATATGAAATTTTATCATTGCTGCAAATGTGGTATATTTTTTCGAATATAGGATACAGAAGTTTTGCATCAATATTCTTGGAACATCTGTCATTTTACCCCCTCTGAGAAGGCATACGTCTAGTCTTCTCGGCTTTAAATCACATAATAACATAATAAATCACATAATAAATCACAAAACACATAATAAAGTCGAATGTAGTAAAAGGGAACTTACAGTTCGATATAACTTTTTCGCCACATGGCAATGATCTAAAGAGACGCTCGAGATACTGCCGTTGCTTCATGCTTGAAATGGAAATGGTCGTATAAAAAAGGGCGGGTTCTCACGTTTTGCAGGTTACGACATTATCTGAAGGACAGACACGCCCACACAATAATGTCTAAAAGCATTATTTCCTTTGAATGGCGCCGTAATTTTGATAAATGTATATCATTGACATGAAGGAGACTTTAATGAGACAAGATGTGAACAACACATTATTGGAATAAAAATCTTGTTAGGAAAACGTTGCAATGGTTGTTGTAACACTTGTTATGGTTTATGTTTGATGATACTCTATATTTCTCGCACTAAATGCGTCATTTGAATTAGCATGTTGAATATGTTTTGGCGATGGAGTTTTGGTAAATGTTTTGTAATAGAAAAATTACTGTTTGAAAGTTTGTTGCTGTATTTCCGAATGGACGAAAATGAAATAATATAAGGTTTTTGAAATGGAAGCAAATTAATTTATAAGATAATTTAGATGAGGATTATAAAAATATAAAAACCGTGGGTTTTAATTTGAATAATCTTCTTTTTTTCTTAAGAACTATTCCAATACACGTATCAACTCTCTTCCCAAGGATGATCACAATGTGTGAATACAAAGTTTGTTCTTTTTAAAATATTCGTTGAGCAAATTAATTCTTGAACTTAAAATTTAATCCGGGATGGCCATTTGCTGTGCTCTTCTGCATGCGGATGGTTCAAAAAACTTTCTTGTCTGAACACCGGTGGTTGAGAACCAACGCTCGGGAGGACTTGAGAATTAGATCTTCGAAACCTGAGGGATTCATTATTTTTGAATAACTATAACAAAACTCTGAAAAAATAAACCACCTGATGTCCTTCTACAGAAGGGTATCGAAAAAGAGTGTCATTTTCTATCAGTGATTTTTTCTTCAATCAGTTCATATATGAACATTAAGATTCAGTTTAAGAATTGTTTTTTTCTGCAGAAAGTAATAGTTGAGGGCCTGCGATGTAGACATAGTTTTTAAAATATTGATCGTTGGCTCCGTTTTGAAAATATTATCCAAATAGCATTCCTTTCTATAATGTAACTGAGTTTAGATGAAAGCCCGAATAAAATATTTTTTTAAATTAACTTTTTTGTTTAAACATAGCCAAACCTACTTAATAAATGACGTATCCTTGATAATGTGTTCATGTAAATCGTAGTGCTAATGTAACGTGTGCTGATTAAGCCAATATTGTTTTTCACTATGCTAAAAACGTTTGAAAATAATTTATATGTCCCAGCAGCATGTCTATTTATTTCTTCTTTCTCTGCGCAATAGAAATACACTAAATGTCTGTAATCAATATTTTTAGTAGTAATGTTGAAAACTGATTAAGAAGAAACATATGTTCATTCATAAAGTTAGATTCATTCACACATAATTTAATAATTTCATTCAAAATTATATTAAAAGTTATATATATATATATATATATATATATATATATATATATATATATATATATATATATATTCATGTTCTTTAATTCATATTAATGAAATAATATTTTTTAACAATCCATTTATGATTGAAACACTAGCACTTGTATAAACATGTTGTATTGCAGTGAACGTACAGAAATCACAGATCTGAATAGTTGAATTTATATAATTTACTCGAGCAGTTTCGATCATAGAGTCAGTAATGGGTAAGAGTAAACGAGGTGTTCTGTAGATTGGAAGGGATAAATTATTCATATTGATGCAAATTGAAACAGATTTATTAATATCGAAGCAAATATAATCCTCCCCAATTATATACTAATCTAGGAATTTGCCTAGATTGACTGGGAAATAGATATTGATGATTAGGTCTTGTCCATAATCTTGACTACCATATCAGAGGTTCCATACTGGCATGAATTCGAAAGCAGAGTGGTTTCTGATGTCAAGTGACTCTTTTCTCTTATTGTGTTCACTGGGTCATTCTAAACACATAGTCGATTAAAATAATAGCGCAATGTATGTTACATAATTTAGTGATACACATGGTCAGGGTATTCGATATTCGACATGTACACACTAATGTTTATAAAGTATTTTTAAAACAACTAAGCCTTTGTGTATTTGTATGTGCAAATGATTTGATCACAATTACTAGAGTTCCCCGTCTGGTGTATGACATTCTGTGACTTCAACTCAGTATAAATTTATCAGAGTGGAATTAGTATAAATCTTCAAGATTAGTTACAAAATGTGTTTCTGTACACAATATTTCAATAACAGAATTTATTGAAGAGAACGGGAGTAAAAGATGGTAAACCTCAAAGTTATTGTTTTTGTAATATTCTAATTATTGTGCGTAGTTGTCACCGGCTGTTGTCGTAGTGTTAAACCCCTTCCGGCAAAAATGCTCAACTTGTATATATCTCGCAAAAGATTTCCCGTGGGATACCATGATTCACACCAGAACCCTTCAATTCATTTAATATATAGCTTTTTCTGACTCCATTATTCAATACAGCATCATAACCTCTTGTTAAAGGTGAATTATGAAATTGAGATACAGCTTATGGAGAGATGATATATCCAACGTTCTGAAAGTATGCTGAATGGAATAAAGGACATTAAAGATTTTGAGCGATTTTTATTCTCACGACACATTCAAATGACTCGATAGATTTTGATAAGATAATAATAATAATAATAATAATAATAATTATTATTATTATTATTATTATTATTATTATTATTATGTCATTATTTCTGGCGAGGCTCAGGCAGCAAGCCTGGTCTTGCGCCTAGCCACTTAACTTTTTACATTTACGTAATAACTATTGAGGTGTACTGGCATACAATGGTAACTGACATTTCACGTTACTTACAGAAGTACAATGATCGTATTAGCTAACAATTTCGCTAATAGAAATATAATCTTACGATTACTACTATAAACATTGTCACAAATAACTGATATATTACTGACGACAGGTAAAATTAAAGCCTAAGTTTTGCAAATCTCTCCTAATTCTAAAACTTGTTGAACGAAGTCCACTTGTGTTTGCCTCTTAGTCACACGATTGAGAAATCGATTTACAAATGACGTTTGGGAGTCTTCCAGGAGTCTGCCTTGCCCGACTGCGACATATGTACATCTCCGGATGCATCCACTTTAGCATCTATTTCTTTCATCACGTCTAGATAGCTTGTAAGCCTTTTATCGGTCAACTAGCTATTGTAGACGAAGAGTGACCACTTCTCATTTAGTGGACACTTCAAGAACATCATTTCAAAAAAAGAATTGGAGGCCTACGACTTTCTTTACTCTTTCGGAACATTGGGCTTGGACGTGAATCTTGAACTATACCGACGTATTAAATACAAGTATCCCAAAAACCGATTCAAACTACAATAATCCTCTATTACAGTCAATAGATCAAAATTGAGTCATTCTTCAACCTCGCTTCATTTACTTTAACACAAAGTTAACGTTCTTCCGAGTAATAAAATGGGCTTGGCTTATGTAGGGCTATTCCCAAAAAGCTAAAAACTATGTACTGTATAATTGTCGAACCAGTAGAACGAGAAGAAATAAATTTAAAAAAGACTTTCAACTCTTGAGGAAGGTGGACGATCTCTTCTTGTGAGTTGTAAAACTAATATTATTTATTTTCCCATCTTTTTTATGAAAATATGCTGAAAACGTCTTATTAACATTTGCGTTGAAAGAATGTGACATTAACCGGTACGCTTTTGGACTTCAACTCTCTCAAACACCTTCACGAGATAAAATATTGAATGGTCATTACTGAGTCAAGTACTGATCATTACCAAAGTTGTAGTGTTCGGAAACCAATTAATAAAATATAACAAATGGAAAATGGACAATTGTTCGGCAAGGTATCTACTCAGAATGTGGAATACTAATCCATAATGAGATTCACATAAGAAATATAGTACTTTTGCCCAAGAGTATTAAGAAAACTACAATTGTTTTCCCTGCCTTCATCCACGCACACACACGTCACCAAGGGAAAGGGAAATCATAGGGGTAGAACCTACATTATATCGTTGGGAAAGGCAAAGCTCGTAATCTCATGAGCGCTTGGTCAGGGTTAGAGAAAGAGAGAAGGGCCTCATCTAGAAAGCACTGACACCGCCTGTACACCAAGGATACACGAAGGACACGCACAAGTCACAAGGTGAAGGGGAGATAAATAGAAGTAGGATTGGGATTGATGCTGATACATGTTAGAACGACGAAGATACCAGCCTGCCACATCACGACAAACATTAACATCTTAGATGCGATTTGAATCTGCACCTTAAATAAAACTCATACTCAAGCACAATACCCCAAATTCTAGGGTCATTAAGCCGACAAGGAAGACAAAGTGTAGTTTTGACCCAATCACCAACATACAAATTCGTAAGTTCGTTAAATAGTAAATAACACTTTAAAATTCTTAATTCACTTCCCCTTTTTATAGCAATATTCTCTCACAAATTCGCTTCTCGTAAACCTGCAACAAGTAATAAAGGCACTTAAACAAATTGAAATGCACTTAAGTTGCTAAAATAAATGGATAAAACACAAAAATGCAAGAAGCATAACCAGATGCAATTGCCTCGTAAGATGGTGATAACCATTCATTTTGATTGGGAGAGACCCACAGTACCATAACACTCACACAAATATCGCAAGCTGAAGGTGGGATTCGATCCGCGACCCTTCGCTCGGAATCCCTAACTTGCCTACCTAACCGGGAAATATAAACATTTACTGGAATTCATGTGTTTCAGTATTGAACAATAATATCTTCTTCCCTTCTTGGTTACTTCTGCGAAATAATAATAAGCATTTTGATCTAACAATCCGTTGAAATTCCAAAGATTCTTTTGATAAATTCCACGTAGTTTTCGCTCTTGTGTTTAGTCATCTTGTTTTCAAAGGCATTCCACAATGAATGAACCGTGGTGTAAATATTTAGGTGATATTTTCAATTCACCACCAGTGAGAACGCAAGCTGAACTTGAAAATCACATAGTTTGCATACAAGAAAGTATTCAAGAAATACATTTTAAAATTTAATTTTAAGTAAATTAATATATTTTACCATTTATTTGCATTCTGTTTATGTACTTTTTGGAGTACATTTTACCGCTCTTCATGAAATCAAGTGTATATCAGTTTCATGCACAAGAAATAATATTCATTATTACAGCGAATGTTATGAAGGATATAGCCTAAGTTAATATAATTCTATTAATTATGCAGTTCATGAATACGTCAAAATGTGAAAAAGGCGGCCGAATTTAGATAAAAGGAGTATATTACACATCGCAAAACTTCCATTATGCCGATCGAGATGGCCAAGGAGACTTAGTGCGTGTACCGACCCAGCACCTCTTTCTGAAGGGTCGAGTCTCGACTTCAGCATGGTTGTTTGTCCCTTTGTCTCTCAGGAATGTGTTTTTGACGCGGTGGGCCTAGCGTTCTGATGGCAACAAAAGAGAGGAGCCAGCAAGTGTGTTGGTATCTTGTGAATTGTCGAACATGCTACCCATCATAACGTAAAGGGTAACCGGCTGACGGCTGGATAAAAGCCCTAGAGGAAAAATATCACTATGAGCTCGTTTGTAAATATACACTCGGGTTTTCTAGCTCATAATATTCAACGAACCTGCAAATAATAGTAATTTTTAACCTCTTTATGATAAATATTAAATAAATCCTATTTATATTTAATAAGTAGTTATTCAATAATCAGTATTTGTATTAAGTACTGTATTTAAAATTTGCCTAACTTTGGTTAACGAAAACATTGGCCAACAAATATTCCCCTACACTTATTACACGCCTCACTTGTGTTCTTGTGTTTACACCGTGGTGTGAACGCATGCAGAAACACAGAACATTGTAGGGTAGGTGTGGTGTGTGAGCCGTGAGGTTAACCCGGCAAAGTGAACGAAGGGTGGAGCACATTGTGACGGATTCTGATCACAGGCGCCGCGACCGGGTCCCCCCCCCCGGCCCTGCCGTCGCCGCAAGGAAGCGCAAAACATATTATCGTAGTAATTAGCGGCTGAGCCTTGCCACCGCCGCGGTCCGATTACGCTGGATTAGGCCGCCAACTAGGGCGACTTAATCGCTGTTTAATATGCATGATAGATTAATAATCACGAGATAAATCTGCGTTTTAATTAGCTGGCAGATAGAACAGGTGTTGCAACCTAACGACCCGGCGACCCGGCAGTAATAGCGGCGCAATCGCGGCTGGGGCTTCCGTCCTCGACTCCGCCCCCGCTTTTCCGGCCCCCGGCCTGCCCCCGGCCCCGCCCCCCAAGCCCTGCCCTCGCCATCTTTGCCCCGCCGGGCTCCGCGAAGGCTTCTTGATGCAGGTCAGCCGAAGCGGTGAAATCGACGTGCAGAATCTTAGTCAGGATGTGTTCTTAAACCCGTGCGATGTTTTCTTGTCATAATGCTAGCGATGTCATGTTAAGGATTTTTAGTTTATAGGAGACTGAAATGTTCAGTATTAGAGTTTTATTAAACTGTTATTTGTGATAAAACTAGTTAATACACCTATTTTAAATAAATAATAGTAAAGTCCCACCATGAAATGTTATAAATATACGTATAAATGAAGTAAATATATGTAAGTGAATAAAATATTAAAAATTTGGGCAGGTCTGTGTATCATGTTGCATAATCTATGTTCATATTCTTGCTAGTTGTATTTAATGTCGACAATTCGTGTGTGTTAGGAAACACTGGTGTCGCTTAATGACACAATTAAAAGAATTACACAAGAAAATTTTTCACTGTTTGATTTGAATAAAAGGTTTTTCTGAAAGGGTTAACTAAGAAAAACATGGAGTATATTAAACTATACGTCAATTAAAATACATCGATTTAATGCCTTCAGACATGAGTATTGTCAATTCTGAAATGATGTGTATATTTCTTCCCCCACGAATTATAGAACTTATCAGATTGCATGCAACAAACATATCACCATTTGCGTATCATGATAATGTGACAAAAATCTCAATTGAAGGAAACCGCTAGTATTACCGCATATGTCGTGAACGAAGATGAAAGAGTAAATAAGAAACTAATGCAAACATGATGTAAAACGTGCGTCGTAAAGAAAGGAGAAAACAAACTATTCCATGAAAATGTTATCTACGGTCTCACTTCCCTGTTATCATTTCTCGATTACCCTGTAGCATGTGGTAGGTGACGCGTTGAAGTAGTAAAGAGTAATGAAACTACACTTTCAACTGTGTGCGTTGCGCGTTGCATTTGGCGGTAATTGGACGTGAAGGTGAACGACGCGTAATATACGAAACTCAGTAGTCGATCGATGTTCGTGAGATTGAAAGGCTTAATGTCCAAAACACAGTTCATGAAACTGAACTCTTAATGAATTTCATTTGCATTCATATTCCTGAACTGGGTTTCAAACATAGACTCCCTTTACTTTGAAGCTTTGAAAGTTTGAATACATCAAACAATTGTACGTAATGTAGTGATTAACTTTTTACTATCATTTATTTCTTTCTCGTGTAGACTTACGTAATATAGAAAATGTGTTGCAGTTTTGTAGCAAAATGTTCGAGAGGAAAAAAAGATTTGTGGCCCCATGATAACCCAAAAATGGATTTGTCTTGTTCCTATACATACTAGATTAGTTTTCCGAAGTGTAGTACAGTTAGAATTTACGTTCTGTGGGTCCTTAGTTTAGGAACTGCCAGAAACGGGTATATCTCAATTTTAAGTACTGCGTATTATCGCACGTTCATAAAAAAATCTTGATTGAAAAGTTACATTCTCTCGGCAGGCATCCTTCAAAGTAACTTTAATAACAACACCATAAACGATTTTACCACATGCGCCATAGCCATCACGATAGAAGAACACTTCTCTTTTCACCATACTCAAGCTGTCACCACCCCATGGTCGTCTCCACCGATCTTCAACACTGCCATCTGAAACATTTCTCTCCACCCTCCACGCCGTACACTTTCCTCGCCAATGCTTAGCTGCTTATTTTAACTCAGAGACAGCATGACTCTGCAACTTCTCTGAGCAGGAGGTTCTACGGTTCGAGTCCCGACGGTGGCTGCTACATTACTAGGTCGAGTTCAGCCGCTGCCCGCAGAAGAATTCTAGCTGGCAATTGCACTGATCGATAGTTTTTCGTGGTTTCTCCGATCAACTTAGACAGATGATGGAGCAGTAGCCTTACAAATGGGCCAAGGACAGCGCGTGATCTTTCCTTCCTATTATTGTCATGTCCTGACTCTTTACACACACACACTACACTACCACACGTGTCAGGAGACCAGTCGGGAGCTTAGATCTTTGTCCCGCGGGGGCTGAGCCCTATTGGGGGAGAATCATGGAGAGGAAATCCTTCGGGAGTCGACATGTATGTCGGTGACGCATATCTCACCATCCAGAGGGGAAAACTGCCACTTCCCGTAGTAAAACGTACACTACACTACCGAGAATAATGACCGTAGCAGTTGACGTGCACGGACACGTCTATATATTAATCAATCGCCACTGCCACGGCACATCGAACTCCCCGCCATCTCCACTTCCATCACCAGTATGAGTGTCACCGCCAAAAAAAAACTATTATTTATTTATTTAATAGGTAATTATTACAGACAAATTAGCTTACTTGATCCTATGTGGCTAGGCCGAAGACCTTTAAGCCATTACAATACCTACATCCTTTCGCGTTCTAATCTTTCGAATTCTGGTATTCACCCCAAACTATCTTTAGCACCACCTCCACCACACGTCTCCACCAACAGCAACACATCCTCTCAACATCCATCGCTGCAACATTCTCCGCCATTTCCGCGTCCACAGACCGTCGTCGCAGATTCCTCCGCGGCCGGCCTTCCCAGAGCCACCGGGCGCTGCGCATCGGCGCGAGCGGCGTTGCCGCCTCCTCTCACCCTCCC
>BOPP01000072.1:950392-979452 GCA_017312745.1 Gryllus bimaculatus | reverse complement strand
TTTATGTGTGTGAATGTTTTAACGTTTATTAGGTTTATTAGATTAAGTAGGTTTAAAGTGTATTAGGTTTTGTTGGAGCTTCGCTCCTATTCTAGTTTTCAAGTATTATTACCCTAAATATTGGGTGTTGTTATCTGATAGAAAATGCGAATTTAGCCGACCCGATGGCCGAGATCGCTAAGGAAGTAGAGCCCTAGCGATCTCGAACCGAAAGACCGCGAGTTCGAATCCCGGCTCGGGCATGGTTGTATTGTGTTCTTCCGTTCACTCCGTATCATCATCATATAGTGTCATCCTCAGTGTTACCATAGCGTAACAAGCAATAGCGGTCGCTAATGACCTAGAAGTTGATGCGATCTTAAATAACAAAGAAATACTTTTTATTGAACGTAGCTTTAATATAATATCTGACACCTTGTACGTGCTACTAAAGAAAAAATCATGAATGTAGTCTGTTTACAATGATTTTTGGTATAAAATAATTCCGCATGGTTTGTGAAGTATTGGTGTATTAGTCATTACGAAGATTGCGTTTCAATGTTTTTAGAAGTCTTTAAAGATATTTCCGAGCTTAGTATTTAGTACTACACTAGTACTACTTAGAAATACGTTCCAGTAAAAATAAAACCGAATTTAAAATATATTGAACGTTACAATACATTGTCAACTTTTCCCAATGTATTCGATACTCTGAACGTCTTAGCACAGAAAACCGATCTTAGGAAACAGCATCTTCTCCTGTTTTCTAAGATATTGCAAGTATATTTACTCTCCCACGAATTTCAGAAAAGTTGAGCCAAAGAAACTGTTAAGAATACTATTCACATAGCGAGACGGCTTCGACTCGTGTTTCTCGCATGTCTGTGGGCTATCTATCGTCACGGGCCACTACCCTTGATGGAGTAGTTTTGCACGTCAGTAAAAACCTGATATAGGAAGGTACTTCTGCAGCTTTATGGTTTCCCCATTAAGATGGCAAGGTCTTGATGTCATAATGCCTCCACCGAAGAAACTTGCTCTCGCGTAGTTGCCGCATAAAACCTGAATCCAAAACAAGAAGCGTATTCTGGTCGTTTGGTGAACGGACGAACGGCCGTTACGTCGCGTTCGATCACGCAGAAAGCATTGTATCTTCAGACGGATCTCTGCCGTAAACTGCACAAAACCTGGATTGGAAGGATAACTCGAGCGAATGGCTGAAAATTGAATGGAAATCTCTGAGAACTTCCAAGGACTACTATTGTTTAGATAATAAACGAATGGAAGTTTCGAAATATTAACAGAACATTTTATTGTATAACTTCTGTAATTTATATTGTTTCTTCTGCAGAAAACGTTTTCCGAATTCAATGTACGTAAGGGAGCGACGTTTCCATGAAGTTTGAATGGAAGTTGCAAAGTTGTATTTCGGTAAGGTTGATATATAATATTAAGTATTAGTTCAAAAAAATTAACAAACAGTTTTCACTTTAAAATCTTATTATGTCTAATCTTCTGTATATGAGTAATTTATATTACCCTCAGAAAATTCTTAAACATATTTCCATCACAACGTATTGAATGCCTTAGCTATTTTTTATACAAACGCTACAATTTTATTTGTACTTATAATTTTTAAGTCTAAAACTCTGTGGTTTAAATATTTTAAAAAAATAGAAAATATCATCTCTGTTTTAGCGCATTCAATTTATTTCAAATAAGTTCCCTAAAAAAGATCAATGAAAATTGTAAGTGTGTACCTCAATGTATTAAAAGCTAACTTAAATTTAAAATATATTGTCTCGTAAATAATGTTGTTTGTTCAGTGATAGGTTTTAATATTTCTTACAAACGTAGAGTAGGTAAATATTTGTAACTGTTCCTTATAAAGATCTTGGTGGTACGTGGTTCGAGATTGATATTTGGAGAAAGGCACTGTTGAAGTTTGATTGCCCCTTATTGTAATGCAATATCAATCCATAAAAAAGGGTCGTAAAACCAACTTCAAAATTAATTTTAAGTAACCCAAATGGTGTAGAGGGTATAGTAAACATAATCGAAGTAAGATATTACTAAATATCACGAACCATTCCTTTAAATTGCATTTTTTTGGTCACCAACTAACGTGTATTGTGTGTCGTAACCACTCAACCTTCTAAAGGAAAGAGTATTAAATCTTAGGCCAGCTCGTGATATTGTTAGATTTTCTTGTTTCATCCCCTTCTGAAGCGCGTCGCCGTACATTTGTGCTCTTATATCAACATCATACGACCCTCGTGACGTTTTCTTACGGCATTTTTTCTTTCAGGGGATACATTTTCGGAAGGTGATATACGATGCTTTTACGAGGTAGCCGCCGTTTGTCCCTCAGGTATCCGCACGAAGAAGATGCGGGGGCAGGGAGGGGTAGGTGGGGCGAGCTGAGAGGGAAAGGGGGGAGGTGCGGCAAGAGCAGTGCGTGGGACGCAAGGAACACAAGATGTCTGACGGCACGGCGCGGTGCAGCCTGGCGGCGCGGCGTTTCCCCCGTCTGCCACGATTCTGCTGCCACGATATCGTCGTCAACCTTCGGACCCCCCCCCCACCGGGGCGGAGGCGGTGGACAATACTAGTAATTAGATCGTAACTTGTGTACGGGTGGATTGTGCGTTGCGGGCGCTTTCGTCCGGCTGGGTTCCGCTTTATTTGCTCTTCATTATGTACCTGCACCCCCACGCGAGAAAAATGGATCCCGACGGTTTCCCTTGTTGCCCTCACTCCCATTCCCTTCCCATCCCTCCCCTCCCCAAGCACCCCCTCCCTCGCCGCCCAACCAGCTCTCAGTCCTCAGTTTGCCAGGGCGCACCGCCTCCACCCGGCCGCGTGAGCAATTGTTTCGATAGGAATTTGAATAGCTGGGCACCAGGAGAAAAAAAATGTAAACAGTATCTCGACAGAGAATGATAGTCGCAAATTGTCTGGTATAGGGATTTACTGTCGACAGATGCAAATGATGTTGGCGCGTTATCAGAGCAATGATTCGTTGGATTTAGATCTGCCGTGATGTACAGGGTGCGAGAGAAAAGACATCGACGCGACGAAAATGTCGTTACAAACAACAGCGTTGTTTATAAGCTGATAGGATGCTGCTAAAAAGTGACGGAAGTACTGAACTTGTTTACGCACGCGCTTTCAACGCCCAGTAATTAGCTGAGAAGAATTATGTTCCGGGCCAGAGTAACGGAAATGGTCAAGCTTTAATAAAGTTTTCTTTGCCAGTAGCCTATTACAAGTCTCACAAAATATGTTATATTTTAGTGGTATCGTCTCATTTTTGTCTATGGTTTAATGTCTAAATTAATTTTATTTTGCTATTACGACCAAACTCAGAATATTATTTATTCTCAGAACATTATTAATTCTCAGAATATTAATAATAAATATTCTAATGCATATAAAAATACAAGACTTTCGACATTAACTTTCAGGAATTTTTGTTTTTAATATGTTAATCAGTGGATATTACGAAGCATATTCAAAATGTGTCTCAGTAACTAGCTGTTACTGAAGATATATTTATTTACTGTATGTCAATTTTACATGAATACATTGTCACTCTGACATGTGCAGTCCATAGAATTATTCTGGTGAAATAAAAATGTATTCATATTGTACGTACATGACTTGATTTTTTCTTAACTAGAGTTTGAAAAGAAGCTGAAAACGAGTCATGTTTATATTTACTTTTTTACGTAGTCGCTGTCTGGAGGAGAAAACTAGGTTCCGGCTGCTTTAATCGGTAGTTTTACGTCGTTTCTCCCATCAATACCACACGCATTCCGGTGTAGTACCGTAACAAACGGGCCAATATCCAAATATTTCCGCCTTCTTTTTTGCCCCGCCCTCACCTTATACGTACACACACCCTTACATGTACTACACTGCCACACATGTCAGAAGGGCAGTCGGAAATTTAGAGCTTGTTTCGTCTGGAACGGCATCCCGCTGGTGGGAGACCTTGTTGGAAAAACGCCGACCAATACGTCGACGTTAGATCTCACCATCCAGCGGGTGAAGATCACTGCCACCTCTTGTAGGAAAAAACAACAACATTCGTACACTTACGGGACAAGCTGGCCGCAGCAGTTGATGCGCTGGAAGACTCGAAATAATCAATCAGCTGAATGCGAATTTTACGATCCGCGCCCTACTCACCTCATCTTACTTCTTCTGGCTGCGAATGCGAATTTACACTACGAAGAAGTACACGTTACCAGCCGTGATTCGCTGCCCAACACCCGACGAGTTGATGCACCCGCGGATGGGGCAGGTAGACCCTTGCCTCAGCGAGCGGGCGGTGCTCACGAAGAGCCACGCGGTGCGGAGGCGGCACAAAAGACGAAGAAATAAGAGAAGATAAAGATAAATTTATTTGAACTGCAAATGGGCACAACCCAGTGGCAGATAATTACATAAATAAAATAATATAGCTAACATGTTAATTATATAATAATAATAATAATAATAATAATAATGATAATAATAATAATATGAAAACTGTCTAATTCGTAAAACATTAAATTACCCTAAGAAAAAGAAACTTCTATAATCTAACTCCGCATTAAATGTTTGTTCAATTAAGACCACACTGCACTGCGCTTCACATCACATCATTTCATCACTTCATCTCACTATAATCCTTTAATCACTTCCTTCATAATTTCTCCGTTCTACACTGTACGACACCTCACTTCTCAATATATTCTTTACGTATCACTAAATAACCTACTATACTCAGTTAAGTCTCTCATTTACTTAGTAATACCATAAGATAATTTCCTAAACTGTTGAACATTCGAGGAAAGGGTTCAAAGTTTTTTTGCAGGCAATCTATTCCATTCCGTTATCGTTCGATTTGTAAAAGAATGCGGCCGATGCAGCATTTGACATTTGATGCGATGTTCGTCTCGTCTCATCTCGCCACGAACAGCCACGCGTCACTCATTCCGAGTATTTATGCGTCTGTTTTCGCTCTCGCAAATGAGACAAAAGAAACTCGCCTTTTCTGTTCGACATTCCCCGAAAGTTTTTCATTGTAATAATTTTGTACTCTCGCTCTCTATTTCGTTTAATATTTAATAAATGCATGCTTACATTAAAAACTATACTTTATTTATGATAAATAGAAGCTGTAGAATAATATATAGTGTCGGGTTACATAAATTATTTCAACTAAGGAGGCCTCCGCACAATAGCAAAATTCTCAATTCTCATTTACAACAAAATATTTATCATGTATTGTATTCATAGATTCAATAATGGGATGTCCGTCAGCATTGCCTCCAGTCTCTCTGTTCTAAACAGTGAGATTTCTTATCTGTTTTACCAGGCGTAAGCATAAGACTTTTCGGTTTCACTAAGAGATGAAGCCAGAGAACACCGTATGAATTTGACACTCCGTCAGTTTGTTCGTCTGACGTTAACCTACCCACACCCACACACGTTGAGTTCGCCAAACATTAGCGTATGTATTGTTTAGTGATCATGTTGATGTTTATGTGTGAAAAAGAACTTTTGCGGCTCGCATTACGATTAGAACATGTGAGGCATGGTTTTGATAATTTAAACGTGCTGATTTCAAGGACTACAGAAGTGCGAAGACGAGCAATTCCAGCCATTATTGGATGATGACCCAACTCCAACTCAACAGCAATTGGCAAAAGTATTAAATGTATCAAAAGAAACAATCAACAGACGTTTACGATCAATGGGGAAGGTCAATAAACTCGGTAAATGGGTCGTTCACGATTTGAATGAACGGTAAATGCACGACAATGTGCCTTCTCACACAGTGAAACCAGTGAAAGACACCTTGGAATCCTTGGATGAAAAACCAGGAAAGACATCTTGGATGTGTCATCCTTCCAAACCCCGCCACACTCCACCGGCCTGGCGCCATATGCCTACCTCCTTGAATCAATAGGACACGCGCTCGCAGAGCAGCACATCAGCAATTTTGAGGAAGTTGGAAAAAGGCACGACGAATGGTTTCCCGCAAAAGACAAGCAGTTTTTCTGGCATGACGTTCCTGAAAGATGGACGAAGTTTGTAGCCCCAATATTTTGAATAAACAGAAAATGAGTTTCCCTCGGAAATTACAAGTTTTCTTTACCACAAAAACCGGAAAAATCGTAAGCATACACCTAGTACATTCAGACCTACGTCATTGTTTTGCATTTCGTAAATATCCCACAATAGTCTGATACAATCTCTTTTCATCATCTATTGTGATGCCTCAGCCACAACTTATTCGGCCGTCTCCCCTTCAAAACTTTTTCTCATATTTTCGTACGTATAAGATTCTTTGTGTAGATACTAGTGTACACAGTTTGAATGTACAAATTCGGCTTGTAATGAAAACAGCATCTAATTTTTTATCTTATTTATCCTCATTATTGGTAACTTCTACACTATAGCAGGACTAATTAGAAATATTGTTTTGACTGCGCATGCGCGAGGAGGCGTGACTCCCGCCATCAAACGCTACTTCCCCTGAAAATATCGCTCTCTCACTCACACTGCGCGCCAACCGAAGTGGCCGGCAGATGGGAGGGGGGGGGGGTCTGAACGCACAGGCCGTTGTGGCTGAACGCGCAGTAGTCAGCTAACCTAATCAAAACACTGCTGTGTATGCACAAACGCTCACCCTTAATATATTAAGGTCCGGTAAAAGATACATATGTATAGAAAGCATTGCCCCTAGTCCTCAGTTCTATACCTTTCGTCTTTACGTTTTGTGAGGTGTGGTGGGTCTTAGCGTAAGCCTAATTTCAAGTGAAGTTCACTGGCGTAATAATGTGTTTGTTTATAAGATATCCGTTCTCAGGTAATGTGACCTCAACATCAAGCTCACATCTTTCCATCCCGATCTTAATTCCATCGAATTCGTCCAAACGAAGAAGGATACACTAATAATCGTGTTGTTAAGCAAAGCATCGTTACTCCTCTGCGAGTTAAAAAAAGTGTATGCTGCCCATTTTTTTCTGAGTATTGCTCATATGAATGAAAGAAGCGAAATAAATGAAAACAGACAACATCATGGGCGAAGAAGTAGCAAAATTATTGATTCTTTACGGGACAATTCCTCTGAGAGTGGCAATGACGAAATGGACCTGAAATGGACTGCGAAGGCTGCAGTGACATTGATGACTAATAGTTCCTTCTCGCTGGGGAGTGGCGACGAATCACGCGCGCGCAGTAGGCCAAGAAATCTGCCACCATAGCAGTAGTGGGGGAAGCCCACGAAAATAAGCTCCTCCCAAAAGTGAAACTTTAAACTAGTGCTCCTATAGTAGCCTATTTCCAGCAATTTCTATTTTAGTCTATCTGAAATTATAACTCCATTGATTAGTAGACCTTTAAAAATTGTTTTTCACCGTCTTCCTAATTTTTTGTGTAATGTTTTCTTCGTCGAAACGGTGGTACTAGTTTTATATTTCGTATACGATTATTACCGATATATCGATTAATTAATTCACTCTTTTATATTTTAACACAATTTTTGCGTTATAACTTTTCAACTTACCCCCAAGTATTGTTCCATTGTTGCCAGAGAGTTGCAGTCACGCGTCGTCTTTTTTTCGCGCTGTGCGTGTCCAGTTACGGATAAAAGCCGCTTCGGTCCATTGGATCAACGCGGGCGGGCCTAAGGGAGGGGGCGGCCTGAAGGGGGGAGGAGGACTAGTGCAGACTGGAGTATTGGGTGCGTTTAACGTAACGTTCGCAACGGTGTCTGCCACATCGGCACACACATCACTGACCCCGTGGAATTTTCTATCTGTCTGCTTCGGAGCGGGAGGGGTGATTGATTGATTGATTGATCTTTCCGGGTCCATGAGCTGATGTGGTAATTAGTCCCGTTAATGTAGTAATTTCTTTTGTTTCTTCGTGGAGTTCGTTCTATGCTGGATGGTGAGACTCGTCGCCGGTCTACATGACTGCTTGCGAGGGATCTCCCTTTCCGGCTATCTCTTCTAGCGGGGCACCGCCCTAACCGGGCGAAGCTGTACGTACGTTCCCGACTGGTCTCCTGACATGTGTGATAGGAAGAAAAGATCGCGCGTGGCCCGTGGATCGCCTGTTAATGAACTGCTCAGGCATTCATCAAGATATCATGGAAAACTGCCGATCAGATCTATCTGTCGATAGAATTTCCTCGACACAATGGCTGAATTCGACCTAGAAGCTATCTAGCTACGAGTTGTATTGAAAATTCGCTCTAGCCGGGCTCCAATCTTCATGCTTGGCGATTAGTACTGCTTCAGAAAGGGTGGCAATACTGACTTAATGTTAAACTCGCTCTGTTGGGGGGGGGGGGGCATCATTGAAATGAGTTGAAAGAAATATCACTTCTTCTAAAGTTTTAAGACGATTCATGAAGGTGTTGAGCAAATTATAATGATTAAAAACTATGTACGGATCATACTGTCAGCATAGAGGATCTTGCCGTGCACTATAGAGCACTAAAAATGTAATTTGATTTTTAATGTTCCTTTTTTTGGTATTGTAACAGTTTGTATTGTATTCATAAACCTAGTACATTTTCAACTTGGAATCGAAAATTTTGGTTCCTTCTGTGGTGTGCGTCTGCGATGCTGTTGCGCATGCGCGTCCGATCCCAGCAATCGATATACAAATCGATTTGAGCTACAGCCGACCCTGCGAGGCGAAAGTTGAAGCCAGACCTCTGCTACACGATACACCGGTAAGAAAAGGTGTGATTTCGTATCTCTACTTCAACAACCGAGCAGGAGTACTTCTGTTTTTCTATAACTGTTCTGGAAGAGGTAAGAGGAAAGCAGACTTCCGAATTATATAAAGTTGAGATGATTCAAAGTATTTGAAAAATATTTTTTAAGAACATAGCGTGGAAAACTAAAAAAAAATATTTTGTGCAGGTTGTCCAAGCGGGATATGTTAGGCATGTTCTGTCAGTCACAGTAAAATGAAGTGTACAATTATTTTTGATGATTTCTGTAGCCAAGGAAGACTTAGATAGCGACCTCATTCGAAATTCGTTAATACGCTGCGGACGAAGAGTCCAGGTAAATCTACGTAAAACCACAGATCATCCAGTTTATTCCCTATCGTTAGAAAATGCAGAGTGAACTTTGTGTATTGTAAAAAAAATTCCGTTTTACTCTGAGATAATATATACTTCGATTTTTAAAGTGCTGCTGACTTATGGTCATTGATACATATCTTGCCATATGAAATGAATTTTTTTTTATTTAATTCACAAACGACCTTCTCAACTGGACTCGTGGCTTCAAATATGTGCTTGCCACTCTTAAAAAATATTTATTTTATAAGACAGGAGGTGTAACAATGACATACTGTCATCGGCCACTTAAACAATATCGAAGAAGAGACAGTTTTGATGATGATTAGTAACCGATGTTGAATATTCGCGAGGCCAAACACGTGATGGTACTAGATTCGAATCGCAGCGTTGCGCGTCTGTGCGCAGGTCATGCATCGAACGGTTCCTTCTAGACAATCTGAGAAAGAGAAAAGTAGTTTACGTTACAAGGGCGCGAAACCGGTGATTCACGCGTTGTCGATTTTGTCGTCCTACAGTCACAAGGGCGACAAAGTCTGAGCAAACCCCAATGCGTCAAGTAAAGCAATATAAATTCAATATCAAATAACTATAAATTCCTTAATTGTATGAAAGTAAATGAATTCCATTAAGTATCGTAACACTATTGTTGGTAAATAATAAACAAAGACGTCGTGAAGATGAAAGACAATGGCGAATCATTACAGATGCACCGCACACGCTTCGCAAAGTTTCGCACACTGTGAAAAAGTAGCTTCTTTCGCACACGAAAACCAAGCACGAGAAATCGCGTTTCGTGCACGACGTGTTAAAAACAGTATTCAACTAGGCAAAAGAGAAGTAAAACAAATATGATTGTAAGAATGAATGTACAGCATTGGGCGAACGTAAGGGACATTGCATTTAGATTATGTTGTTACTTATTAATCATAATTAGGGAGAGGATTTTTATGCCCTAAAATATTTTGAAATATGCTATTAACAATATGTATTTATGATCTAAAAAATACGAAATATTCCCTTGATTAGAAGTAAAAAATGAACAATATTTCTTCTCCTGTATAAACCATTCTTGATAAAATTCAGAAGACGCATTTTTGATGGGAAAAATATTTCAAACATAATATAATCTAACTTACTTTGCGAGAAAAATAATTGAAGTAAATATTCACCATATTGAAGTACAGGGTATGTCTTGCTGCATTTATTCTGCCTTGTTGAAAATATATTAAGAAATATCCTACATTTGTCGCAAGTATTTCATCATGTATATAAAAGAAAAAAACGCAAACTGTGGCAAGCTATTCTAATCCATGAACACAAATCAATAGTATTTTCTATCAAAAGATGAAACGTTTTAGAGATAAGTCTCTATTTTAACGAAAGATGCAAAATATGCGCCTAATTACACAAATATACATCAACAGGAGAAAAAGTCGGCCAAATGTACTTAAATATGCACAAACATGTTAGTCTTCATAGTATCCAATACTAACCAAAGGTCAAGAAATTTCACGTAGCTACGCCCTGAAGCAACGGGAAAAAATATGCAAAATCTGTAAGTCATTCTGTAAGTCAGTCTGACAGACTGACGGACTGTCAGACAGACGGACAGACGGACTGTCGGACAGATTGACAGATTGACAGACGGACTGTCGGACAGACTGACAGACGGACTGTCGGACAGACGGACAGACGGGCAGACGGGCAGACGACAGACGACTGACGACTGACAACTGAACGACTGACGCTGACAGACTGACAGACTGCAGACTGACAGACTGACAGGCTGACAGACTGACGGACTTGACGACTGACGGACTGACGGACTACGGACTGAGACTGCGCGACTGACGGAACTGAGACGGACTTGACGGACTGATTTGGGACTGATCGTAGCTTGACGGACTGCGGGACTGACGGACTGACGCACTGACGGGACTGACGACTGACGGACTGACCGGACTGGACGGACTTGACGAACTGACGACTACGACTCACGGACTGGACGGACTGACGGACTGACGGACTGACGGACTGACGGACTGACGGACTGACGGACTGACGGACTGCAACTTTGCCAGAACTTTGCCAGTAACTTTTGCCAGTTAACTTGCCAGTACTTTGTCAGTAAACTTGGGCATTCAGTCAGTCATTTCAGTCCAGTCATTCAGTAGGTTCGGACGTCGGTTGAACATCGGATTGGAACGTCGTTGACAGTCGGCTTGTTGGACAGTCGGTATTGGACAGTCGGCTGGACAGTCGGGGTTGGACAGTCGGTTGGACAGTCGGCTTGAACAGCGCTGGACGGTCGGTTGGACGGAATCGTTGGACGCTCGGTTGTACGGTCGTGGACGGTCGGTGGACGGTCGGTTGGACGGTCGGTTGGGACGGTCGGTTGGACGGTCGGTTGGACGTCGTTGGACCGCGTCGGATTGACGGTCGGTTGGACGGTCGTTGGACGGTCGTTGGACGGTCGCTTGACGTGTGGACGTCGGTGACGGTCGGTGACGGTCGATTGGACGGTTCGGTTCGGACGGTCGGTGGACGTCGGTTGGAACGTCGTCTGGACGGTCCGGTGACCGGTCGGTTGGACGGTCCGTTGGACGGTCGGGGACGGTTCGGGTTGACGGGTCGGTTGGACGGTCGAATGGACGGTCGATTGGACGTTGCGGTTGGACGGTCGGTTTGGACGGTCGGTGGACGGATCGGCTGACGTCGGGTTGGACACGCGTCGGTTTGGACCGGTCGGTTGACGTCGGTTGGACGGTGCTCGGTATTGGACGGTTCGGTGGACGTGGGTTGGACGGTCGGTTGGACGGTCGGTTGCACAGTCGATTCGTCAGTCGGTTCGTCAGTCGGTTCGTCAGTCGGTTCGTCAGTCGGTTCGTCAGTCGGTTTGTCACACAAGTATGTTGCTATCAAACCGGAACCAAACATTATATATTCAAGTATGTTTCTTCATTAAAACTCCGTTTGTTAATAGGCAATTAATAGGCGTTTGTCAATAGGCTGTGCCTTCCATTCAAAGCAACTTACATTTATTATGTACGAACATCCTAGGACACTACTCCTTCTGTGCGACTAAACTGTAAAACTTTACATCTTCGGTTCGGAATGCGTATGTAGACAAGTACATAAAATAAGTTTTTAAAAAGATTTGTTTTAGATTTGAGGATGGGTCGATTATAAGAACACCAGTAACTTTTCAATAGTATTTCTTTTCATTGAAATGCACATTTTTTGAACAGTTGTGCGTAATATAAAAGAGTAGAAAGAAGAATTTTCATTTACAAAGATTTTACTTATCTACTCTTTTGCCTTATTGCCTCAATTAGCGTGTAATTACTCTTACTGTTTCTGTCCTTTGATATTGATGTAACAGTTAATCAATTGCTTATAATAACATGATATGATTAAATTAATCTGTTTTACTGGTCGATTGGCAAATGAACTGCTGTAGCTTCACGGAAATGAACACCGTAATTAAAATACTGATTCATTAATTTAATAAGTTAAATGCAGATGTAAGACCTCATTTAATGTTAGAACAGATGATGAGATTCACATTTCGCTAATTGATGAAATGCACTGCTTTTCATAATTTATTCCCACAATGACACCATTTTTTTTCTTCAAATGAATTTTGTTGAGATTTACCGTAGTATTTGTCGTTGTATTGAGGTTATTGACGTGTGAATATTGCATGAAAACGCAGACCTCTCTTTCAATAGCTCGAAAAAAGAGTATTTGTTGTGGTATTGTTGTTTATTGTATAATTGTAATCAATGTTAACATACCAAAATTGAATGCAAAAATGAATGTATTCAATGCTAAAACTTGATTTTGCGAGTATACGTGCAATGAGAATTATTTTCTTTCAGCGCTTTTGTATAAGTATAAAGAGCAAACGCGAGCTTTTTTCTTTTAGATATTTTTTTACGTAATATATTATGAAGTCTTATGAAATAGGAAATGTTCATAACTTATTCGCCAATAACTTTTAATTACCCATCGCTTTTGAGGGGCATAACTTATACCATTAACGTTTCCCAAAATCGAGCACGAAAATACACTGTCATTCCCGTGCTCATCTCTGATTCCCAACCTCTTTCGGACGTACCAGTAAATATAATCAATATAATTCATTAAATCTAAATCTCTTTTAGAGCCATTGAAAGAGAGGTCTGCTTTTGCACGCGATATTCGCACGTCAAACAACGGGACCTAATATTCATAAAAGGGCACCATTGATTCGCAGGCGGGTGGCTGGCTGGCGGGCGGGGATGCTGTGTGGGCGGTTCGCGCATACCTGGTGCTTAATTAGAACGAGCGTACAAAGCGAACGTGCAGCACGCACGCTGCTGGCAGCGCTCCGGGTGGCCGCTGGACAAAACGACTGCGCCGCGGTGGCGCGACCGTCCGGCACGCGCCTGTTAACGCAAAGGCATTCGGCGAATAGTGAATGCCATCGCTACCCGCAGACGTGCTGTGGGGTGTGAAGTAATCTTCTGCGAAAAACCGCCGTCCGACTCGACGTGGTTCTATCTTTAGAGCGTTTGGAGCATTTGGAGTAAGACTTAGGAGGTACTTGCCGCCCCCGCCGCAGTTGTGATTCTCTGAAGCCACCAGGCGAGTGCGACATTCGGCGTCTGGCGTTGCGTGGAGGCGTTTGCAGGGAGCTCAGCTCAAAGAGATATGGGGTACTAGACCACCGGGGGGCCTTTCTTTCAAACAAAACTTCGATTCGTCCCAAATACATGGAATGGCTTAGGAGGCTTAAAACATCGATTGGTGTCACTGCAGAGCCTATGACTGGGAGGTCCTACGGTTCCACTCGGAGCGGTGTCAAGATTTTCTACTCTTGCTAGGTAGAATTCAGTTGCTGTCTAGAGGAGAATGCTATCGACCGGCTGACCTGGTGCGTAGTTTTTCGAGGTTTCTCCGATCAACACCAAGCGAAAGCAGGAGGCGTGCCCAAACAAACGAGTGACGGCCCGCGTGCGACCTTTCCTTCCCCTTCTTTGTCCTTTCCCCACCCCTTATACACACACACACACACACACACTAATATGCACTACACTACCAAACATGTCTGGAGCTTAGATCTGCGAGCTTAGAAATGCTTTCGAGAGCGCGCTCTTGGGCGGAAGATAGTCGTTGGGTAGCCAGGATCCAGGGACCTGGTGTGAAGACACTGTTACACTGCGGTCACTCCTGCGGCCGCTACTAATATTCTATACCACAAAGTATAGAATACTATACTTGCTACACCACTTGACTTAATTATTCTCTAACATTCATTATAGAAAGATGAAAGTCAATGGAATGTATCAACGTACGGGAAAGTGGTGAAAATAAATAACCTTCCACTTATTTACGACATTCATTTTGATTGAGAATGGTGAAGGGAATTCATTATGATATTCTGCAGTGGAGTGAGACTTTCTGCACTAACGAGTAGATCTACGTTATTTGTTAATGCATTTCGTTTATATCTTCCTGACAATCCTTTTTTTTGTTATCCATCGGCACTTAGAGCTATTGTGCTATTCTGATTCAGACTTGTACGATAGAGTCGATTTTACCTTTTGGTATTTTAAAAGTGATAAGTTTGTTGGTTTCAGGAGTATAAAATGTATAAGGAAATTTTCTATTGATATTAAAATTATCATTTTCAATTGGTTATGCCCAACCGAATACGAGTGCCTGTCCTTATAGCTTGCCAGAAACAAGATTTACTAGATTCAGGAGAATATTTTACAAAAAAAAAATAGTTTATGTTGTCTTTCTTGTTTGAACTCGAAATGTCAAATAATATTTTCTTTGACGAACCGTGAGTAAGGTAAATTCTCGTTGGATTCCATTTTCACTGATATTCTCTTGAGAGTGCGTCTTCGAACAGGAAGTGAAATTCAATCAAATACTAGTGATTGTAGTATTTATTGCTATTAAAACATGTTAAATATTAATCCAAAATATGTAATCAGAGCTTCGTAATTTAGTCTATAATTTAAAAAAAGTCATTGTTTTATATTTTTTTGAAAAGCAAACAAAACAAACGTAGTAATAACATACCAGCCCTGAGGAAGACCACGACAGGATGGTCGAAACGTCGGCAACTCAGCCTTCGACGCGGCGTCACCCGGACAGCCCAGATCACCCACATGTTTTATATTGCCCTGCTGAAAGATGACATGTGGAGCTGCTCGTAGGAGGGGTAGTACCACGGGCTCTAAAATCTCCCTAAGGTTGCTGTCTAGATTCCTCTCAATACGTATGAGGCAAGATTGCACATTATCACCAATGGCGCTCCAAACCATCAAACTTGGAGGTTTTACGCGAAGGCACGAAACAATGTAGGCTGGCTGATTGCGATCACCACGGCAGCGTCGTACGTTCGCGGCCATCGATGTAACACGAATTGAAGCGGGACTCGTCTGAAAACACTGGAATTTGCCTCTCAGCACACAAGTGATCACGTAAACGTGTCCATGGCTGTCTGAGGCACTGGTGGTTTCTGAACAACGGAATCGGAGGCAGTGGTACGCGTGCCACCCGTCCAGCCCTGTGCCACTAGTCCAGTAGACAGCGTCGAACCATTGACACAGACATGAGCACATCCGTTGCAGTGTTCCTACGTCGAGTCAGCACTGTAAACGCCGTTCTGTCGGTTACGTCCATGCGGAAAATGTGGCGGTCATCTCGCGCTATGGTCACATTGTGTGTTCCAGTACCAGCTCGTTGCTGTGTACGACCCTTCTCTATCCACTGTTTCCACACACGCATCGCGAGTCGCAATGACACGGTACGACAAACACGCTTCCCAGAGACCGATCATTCTGTCCCGTTCGAACTCCCTCAAATACTGACATTGCCTCGACGAGGCATACCGGCACTTGCTTGCACGTTTCCACTTCTTTTAATGGATCTCCACCAACTAACGTGACCTGTCAGACAAGGTGCTGCTAGTCTAACGTACACACTATCGTCTTTAAAATTTAATCACTTCTTATGGATAGACTGTTCTACACATCCACCGTTTTGTAGGGAATTCCGACCATTCCACCTGGGTGTTGCACTTTTCACAAAGACCAATGTATATCTAATTCTTTATAGCGAAAAGTGTACTTTATCTCAATTAAAATCACCAACTCAATTGAAAGGAAAGAATATTAGAAAGTAAGCCATTTAATATTACATTGGAAAGAAAACATAACAACATTCATATAGTTCTAGCTTTAATAAATGTTTTGTTTGTTTCAGCGATATTAAAGTCTATATAAATAGTGGGCTCGTGGCTAGTTTGTGGTCAGCGTGCTCTCTTTCTACTAAGTGGCCCCGGGTTCGATTACGGGAGGAGCCAAGACTTTAGTGTGTGCTTTCCTTGCAATGTTGCAATATATGCTGCTGTGTGACGATGAGGAACAGGTTGAGAAGACCGAAATAGGGCGTGGGGATGTTTACGAGCTAACCACACGTACCCTCTTAACCCGTGGCCACGAAGCAGGGGCGTCACCGGTAGACCTAGAGACGTTCATGGGCTGTTGCGACAAGTATATACCTACAAATATAAATAGTACGACAAAGTTCATTTTGCCGTAACTAACTTTCCGAACAATAAATAGGAAATGTGAGTAGTAGGTTTCCATGTGTAAGTGCTGAAAGAATATGTTTTCATTGAGTGAACTATTCTATTCCTAAGTAATTGTCATTTTCCCCTTCATTTGTTATATCGAACAATGCTAACCCTCGGTGTAAACACCGGTGCAACTGAAACTAAATTAACCCACTAGATTTACAAGTCGTAAACAACGCATCACGGGAAGAACAACATCGCGTCGTACACCATCACCTTGAAGCAATAAGCACTCTCTCTCTCTCTCTCTCTCTCTCTCTCTCTCTCTCTCTCTCTCTCTCTCTCTCTCGCTCACTCACTCTCTCTCGCTCTCTCACTCTCGCGCACTCGTGCTCTCTCGCTCTCTCACGCTCTCGCTCTCTCTCCCTCTCGCGCACTCGCTCTCTCTCTCGCTCTCTCTCGCTCACTCACTCTCTCTCGCTCTCTCACTCTCGCGCACTCGTGCTCTCTCGCTCTCTCTCGCTCTCTCTCCCTCTCGCGCACTCGCTCTCTCTCTCTCTCTCTCTCTCTCTCTCTCTCGCTCTCTCGCTCCCGCGCTCTCTCGCACACGTACATCAAGCCTTTCGTGCCCTCAGGAAGTGGATCATCTCCCGAGAGGTCTTCACCGGGATTGACTTACGGCTCACAAAGAAAACGCGGCGGGCGATTTCCGAGCTGCGGCGTGTAGCGACCGGTGTACCGCCGCGCGGATATTCGGCTCGCGAGGGAGTCTCCTTGAAATTGAAAGTGAAACACGCGCGCGCACACAAAGGCATATTACGACGTCTTCCGATCCTCGGCTTCCGCTCGGGAGCGGCGCCGCCGAGTGGGGAAGTAAAGGAAACGGCAGCGGGAGGGTGGGGAGAGGAGGGGGTGAAAGAGAACGGGGGTTGAGAGGGATGGATGAAGACGGTGAGGGTGAAATCGAGGGGGAGAGTTGTTGGTTTTTTTTTCGGAGGGATAGGCAGAGCAGGACGGAAGACGTGTGGGAACGTTGAACTGCAAAGAGGAGGATTTTAGTGAAAGAGAGTTGCTGGGTGAGACGCAGAGATGTGGAAATGGGTTTGAAAGTGCGGTAATGTCGTAGGAAAGAGCGAATATGGATCATTGTAGACATACACGTGTCATGGATCTGTAAATGGAGTGGGAACGAGGTGAGAAATCCGGATGGATTGAGGGCGAGACGAGGGCAATAGAAGAAGGGAATCACAACGATATTGTACGTTATGTGCACATTTGAGGGTGTGTGCGGTCGCGATTCAAAAGAGTACACGTGGGTACCGTGGAGTGCTTACGCGATGGCGGGGAAGCGGTAAGACGTGCAGCCTGTGACGTCAGCATGTTGATATCGGGACAGCGCCAGCCAGAAGCCTGAGCCGATGCGGAGGCGAGTAAGTCATTAGGGGATTGCTTGAGACGGACACGGTCAAACCATGGAAGCGGAGAATTGAAAAGGCAGCAGCGGGCGATGCAAGGAGGGAGTGGGCCAAGAAGCCAGGGATGCGGCTGATGGAGGAGGCGGATGGGCGAGCGACAGGAGAATCCAAATCAGTACACGCGGACAGAGAAGGATTGGTGGGTAGAGGCAGTGCGAATATGCATGTGTGTGAAGAGACCAAGAATTGGGAACGTAGGGTGAGAGGTTATCACGGGTGTGGAGCGGGCATTATTAAAATACTTGTATTTTGAACATGTATTTTAAATAGATTTTGTATCTGAAAAAATGTATCTTCTAGTTATTTGGACACTTATTTTAAAGTTATATTTAAATACCTGAAAAAGGTGAATTTAAAAAAATTCTTAAAATACTTTAGTAAAAATAAAATTTATGGATATAATTTTTCCATTGATATCAAAGTTTGTGGAACAAACCCAGATATGCCTGAATTTCTTTGTTTACCTTGGTTGATTTTTATTATTTAATTTTATTAAAAATACTTCTATATTACACTTAGTTATTGCTCAGAACTGTCATTATCTGATTTTGTGTTTCAATTTTATTTACTGTATTTTGCATATTTCAAGTATTTTAAATACGTATGTATTTAGCTAATCAAAAATTAATATATTTTGAGTATGTATTTTAAAACCTATTTACAAAGCATTTTGGCAAAGTATTTAAATACTAAATTTGAAGTATGATGCCCAACCCTGGGAGTGGGTGAGATGCAAAGCGGCTGCGATGGCATGTCATCGCATGGGCATTGGCATGGGCGTGGTGGATATGGGAGAGGGAGGGGCGAGAAGGGTAGGGGAAGGGGGAGGAGGGGAAGGGGCGGGGAGTCCGTCGGGAGCGCAGTGCGGCCTCGGTGCGTGAACAAATAACGCGCGAGCTGCGAGAGCGCCTGGGGAGCGGACGATGGCGGAGGCGAGTAGCGGGGCGGCGCGGCGCTTCGCGGGCGCCGAGTATGGCGCTCCAGGACCCGGATCACTTTGGAAATTTTCCAGATCCTGAAAGAGCCCGCGGGAGCGCTCGACTCTCCCACGCGCCTCCCCTCCTCCTCCTCCTTTCGACTGGAGATTTATCCAAACGACGGCGTTCCGGACGCGGCATCTTGATAACGCAGTTTATGAGCGCGTTCGCGAACGGAGGAAGTCGCGTAATACCGCATTATAAAGGGGACTTACGAGGGCGGACAGGCCGCGGGCGGGATTCGCCACTGCGGCGGCTACGCGGCGCGAGGTCTGCCTTTCGATGCCCGCGTTGCGGACTTCTCGCGCGAAACACGCGTGCGGTGGTGTGCGGTTAGCACAATGGTTCAAGTTTAAAGAACACACATTATTCCAATTATAGTAATCAGGAAACATGTATGGATGCATGTGTCCGTGATGTCACGGCAGTGCCTTTGACAGGTTCAAGGGTTCGATTCCCGACGGTGGTAGAATTGTCAGCTAGGTCGAAATCAGGTGCTGTCTCGAGGATGATTCTAGCAACCGGGCGCTTTGATTGGTAGTTTTCCGTGGTTTCTTCGAACAATACTAGTCAAATGCCGGAGCAGAACAATTACAAATAGGCCAAGGACCGCGCCATCTTTCCTTCCTCTTCATTGTCCTATCCTCAGCCGTTACACACACCTACACTTACATGCACTACACTACCACACATGCTGAGAGACTTGTTGGGATCTTAGAGCTTCTTGCGACTAAGGCGGTGCCCGGCTGCTGGAAGTCTGGTTGGGAAAAACCTCGCGATACGACGTGCAAGTCGGTGCAGGATCGCTCCGTCCGGAGAGGAAAGATTACGGTCTCCTCCCGCGATGAAACACAAACTCATTCGCAAATTTTCGGGATAATGACCTTAGTAGTTGAAGCGCCGGAATCCCAGATCAATCAATCCATGTGTCTGTGAGTTACTAGCCGTTGAATCTCTCCTGACCCATTAATTGGCATAAGTGAACTCGACTCTTATTGGTCCACTAGTGGGAAAGTAACCATTCTTTGCCGTATCCTTCAAGAACATTCCAAAAGAAATTTCAAAAAATTGCGTTTCCGGTGTGTCAATCGCCTGAAATGCTTTTTGGATTCTTTTTACATACCTACAGGTCTAGAAAATAGTTCTTTTGATTCCTTTCGTCAGGACAAATCGATTTAAAGTATTTTTTATCCGCATCCTTTTAAAAATTAGAAGTTATCTCCGTATATAGTTACGTAAATAACTTCCATTATTTCTTAATGTAATTACGTCAACAATTCCACATCAAATTCCCACAACTCAAGTATGAAAGTAATCTAGAAAACGCTTATTTTGAGAGGCCAAAGGGAAGGTACATATATTAGTAATACGCTGTGATTTACTCTACTCTATTGGGATGAAAATTGTTGGTTATCCTAATTCATCAGATTACTGATAATGAAAACTAATTTTGTAATGTAATGTAGTAATTAAAAAGTAGTATTTCTGTGGAATCTTCTGAAATCTATGCCCGAGGTTGAATGAGCCAGACAACTGTAGTACGTGTAAAATGTATATTTAAAATAAACTTTTATTGCACTCACAAAAATGTTTAACATAAAAATACCTTCCGGCACAACAGTAAACTAGTGGCCAGACCAAGGATAGTGTGCGTTATTCATGTACTGTTTTTTGACAGTTCTTACACTTTTTTCCCGATGTTTCATTTACGATTTCTAGGTATTTCTGTTAACATTCATATATCTATTTACAACCTAATGATTCCAGTATTTAATTCCAATAGAATGCTAAACAAACGAGTATAGAACAAATTCAACGATTTATTTTCTAGGAACGAACCTTGTTGATTAAAAGCTCGAAAATTGGCATAGTTCTCGTTCTCTCATAGTAAGTATAATGCTCGATTTTCCAGCAGAAAACTTCTCTATGAATATAACTATTAAAATATTTAACAAATATAATGTTTCGAAATGTCTACAATTAAAAAATGTACTTCTAATTTATTTTTGGAATGCTTTTATCATAAGCTTTTCTGAAGTATATTATTAACAAATATTGTTAAATATTCAATTTATGTAATATGACAATTATTTAATATGACAATTTATTTAATAAGACAATTATTTTGACCGATTATTTTAAATATGTTGTCATTTGTAGGTACCAATTACTAAAAATCAATGTTCTTGTCAATTTTAGATAAGTATTAATTAACCGAACATAAATTTACACTTAGATATCTTATTGTACCTATTATGATTGTTACATTAAAGTGTTTATTTTTCACCTTGTAGGACAAAGCGATATTTTAATCTTCCCGGTTGCCCGGATTTCGCCGAGATGAAGGGTGTGTTATCGATGTTTCGTCCATTTTCAGCAAACCACAACATGAAGGTCGAAACGTCAGTTTCACAGCCTTCAATGCTGTGACAAGCGGACAGTCGAGAGTATCCATATAATTCCACTTGCAGAAACGTACGACATAGAAATCGTATTTGAATAAATTCGAAAAAAGGGTAAATGGAGTTTTAATTTTTTATTTTTGTTTTTGGGTGCGTTAAATCTTATCGCACTAAGATCAGATGATCGAGTTCGCCTACCAAGCGAGGGTATTGAAGTATTGCAAGTTATTTTCTAATTCTTCAGCTTAGCTCTTTATAATTGCATAATCATGTAATACAGTAGGTAAAAATTGTGCAAGGTCTTATTTTTTTATTACATATTTTTGACGGGGGCTTTGACAAATTTATTCATTATTCGAAGCTCTACTATTCATATTTGTTTGATGCTAATACCGATAGCCTGCGTTACAACCAAAAGAAGTTTGATATCAAAACACGATCTATTGTTGGCAAGACTTACTACCTATCATGCTATGTCACAAAACTTCGTTGTGAATGAGCATTTTCATATTTTACATCCTCACACATATTACACCATCCTACGTGCGTATTTATTCTTCCAAGTCCATTATTGATTTATTTATTATGATCGTAAATACAACTTCTAAATATTTGTACACACATCGGCAATATTGTTTTTGTTCTAATTTTTTTAAAGATAAAAATAAAGATAAATTTATTTGAACTGCAAATGGGCATAACCCAGTGGCAGCTAATTACATAAATAAAATACTTCATAAATGACATAAATATTTTTTATTAATTAAGCCATATTCAATTTACAATAAAATAGTAATTGATAACTTTCACACAAGATACTAAGAAGGGGTCGCTGGAGATTCCATTTCACATATTAATTTAAAAATTTACATTCATCCTTTTTTTTATTCTTATTCTATTATCCTGATGAAAAAATAATAGCATAGAGAAATCGTGAATGCTCTCCTTTTTATATTTTTCACCAAGTTCTTTGAAACTTGGTCGGCGGACCCTGAACAAACCCGCCTTGATATAAGGGTTACGTGAATCTTGCTCTTCTCCTGTTGAAACCTTCGATGGCTCGAAGTCCTCCCGCTCGCTGCGAAGGTAGGCAGCTGCATGACGGAGTAGCACTCGCGCTGGCGTTCTGCGTGCCAAACGAGGTTAGGCGCCGTGTCACGTGGCGCGGCGCATCGATAGGTCGAAGACAATCGCCTCTTCGCACACGCGCCCGTGATGAACAAGGCCTCCTGGAGAGCACTTCGTCAAGGAGCTTCGTGAAAGGTTGCGCTTGATTGAGAAAACAGGCGACGGTAATGGAGTGAATACAGACACGCGGGAGTGGGGAGGGGGAGGGAATTCTCAGAGGAGAGGCCTTGGAAAAAGAGGGAGGGAGGGAGTTTAAAATGCATGAACCACTTGCATTAGGTATTTTGGAAAGTATTCTGAATAAAGCAAGAGTGTAAAGTAGGTGTAAACACATCTACATGAGTACAAGTAATCTGATTAACTCAAAACAGGGATAAAAAATCTCCTCACATTTTTCGCAGTATGTGCGAAATTAAATAGTTTCGCGAAATGCAAGTAATTCCTAAAAAATATGTTCAAACAAGGTTAAATGAAGAACGTTAACTGTCAATATATTACTTTAAATGTGTCTTTCCTTGAAAATTATTCAAGCTAAAGTGTGATTATATCAAATTAGTTTATTAGCAACCCTTGCAGTTTTCTTTCTATTATTATAAGGGAAATACTTCTTCTTATTGAGGAGTGGAGCATTAAACTGTGGCATTAATTATCAGGTTTAGAAATGATGCATAGAACTGATCCATATCTAATACTTTTATGCTCATATGCTTTGAAATAATAATCGGGGTTTTTAAGCAACATGTACACAAGACTACAGGAAGGGGTAACCGCGAATAAAAGATAATAATGTAATAATAATGATTATTATAAAATTATTAAATATAATCATTATTATTAATTATTGTTATTATTAATATTATCATTATTAATTATTGTTATTATTAATTATTATTAATATTATCATCATTAATATTATCATCATTATTATTATTATCAAAAATATTCATAATTGAACGTACGTAAAAACTAAGGTGTACTAAAGTCCTTTTTTGCCACGCTTTATGATAATTATTGTAAAAAAGTAAGGGATTCATTTGTAAGTACAGAGCAGCATTTTTTCATCTTGGAAGACATTTTTCTCATCTTGATTCTCTATATCACGTAACATATAAAGAAATATAAATTTATAAAAAGAACGAACATGTGGAGTGGTTGTTTTGTCAAGTTGTTTTTAGATGAATACTCTGATAATATCAAGCTGAAACCTCAATGAAGTATGATAACAAGGACGTTTCCAATTGATTTTGGTATAAATGAATATTGTGACGTCAAAAATATATTTTAATAAAAATTAAAAAGAATGAAACTACTATTTTATATTTAGTGAACTTTATTTGTATCAAAATGTTTCAATAATTGTGAATACCATGAATGTATAAGTTGATATTTCAATAAAATAATAAATGTGTTAAAATTTTCAGTGGCAAAATTTCCCCTTTTGAAATCTCCTGTAACCAAAGATAGGTTCCAGCTAGTACGCCTAAAAGGGGTTGCGTAGAATATTATCGCAATTTTTCTAATTGTGATTAAAATAGTACACAAATATGTCAGGTTACTCTTCAAGTACATTTTAAAATCTTATTTACGTGCAAAGAAATAATATTTGTCTTGTTTTGATTTTAATAATTCTCATAGCACAATATATACCATTATTTGCATTTTCATAATTACCTGCATTCTTACCTAATGACTTTCTTTTCAGGTAAATGAACCAGCAGTGAGCTTGGTACCTACACAAACATTGTGTTCATCAATGTGAGTAAATAAGTCAAATATTTATTTTTCATTTTATGTGACACATTGGATTCGGGGCTGCGGAAATGACTGGCGGAAGATATCACCATTTATTATCAATAATTCTCGACCTCCTCAAAGATTGTTCAACCATACATAATACGAGACTAATCTTGTATGTTAATTTATGAAAAATATAATTTACTTTTTAAAATTGCTCTTGTGTAGTCGTGCTATCGAAACTAAAAACCTATTTTTTTCGGTATAATGATATTAAACTTAAAAAATGTCTTAGCTCTAGTGTTGTCAAAGCTACATGCTCTGTCTGTTTTATTTAAATATCTAATCTCTGCTAATATCTATAAATATCTGCTAAGAACAAAACTATATATTTGTAATCAATTCTAGTGAAATAAGTTATTTTAGTGGCTTATATATGTTTTTTTCTTGATTGTCCTCTTGTTTATTTTGATAATGTAACTTTCCTAGAAGTGAATTCACAAAGAGTCCACGTAATTCAAAGAATATTACATTTCCAAATACATTCGTCGCTTACAACCCTAGAATATACACTGTGAAGTTAACTCGATTTTTAGAACAAAATAATCACGAATTCAAATTATTTACGCACAAGATGATGTACGTAGTATATTATTCTCTATTTAAATATTATATTACAAACGTTCAATATAATCATATTTGGACAATTGGCTAGGTATTATAGTTTCACATTTTCCTTTACAATAAAGGCAATATAATTACAAATAAAAAAAGGGAAATACAAACAAAACAGAGCGTGAAACGGCTTTTAAATGACTGTGATGCATTGTTTTTTTAAATAATACATTAGATAAAAGAAAAAGTGTTTGAGAAATACGTAATTCTGAAATATTGACGTATGATGATGCTGGTTAAAACCATGGAAGATCTCTTCACCCCCACGCTAAATGATCTGCTCAAATAGCTGATCCAACCACTCGATTCTCTCGGGCTGCTTTCCTTTTACTCCCGCTCTAGCCCTTTCATTCACTCTCCATCCAAAAACCGAGCCACGCCTCACATCCCACGTTCACTTCCGTTCCATATCCCAGCGCACACGCTTACCCCCCCCCCCGGTTTCGCTCAACGCTCCACGTCCAACGCTCCAAACACAACGGTCCACACACAACGGTCCACACACAACGGTCCACACACAACGCTCCACACACAACGCTCCACACACAACGCTCCACACACAACGCTCCACACATAATGCTCCACACACAACGCTCCACACACAACGCTCCGTACACAAGGCCCCACGTCCAAAGCCCCACGCCCAACGCTCCACGCCCAACGCTCCACGCCCAACGCTCCACGCCCAACGCTCCACGCCCAACGCTCCACTCTCAACGCTCCACTCCCAACGCTCAATGCACAACGCTCAACGCACAACGCACAACGCTCAACGCACAACGCTCAACGAACAACGCTCCACGCACAACGCTCCACGCACAACGCTCAACTCTCCAGGCTCCACGCCCAACGCTACAATTTCGGCCGTATTTGCTGACATCCCTTTTCCACACAGCCACTACTATCATCTCCTACTTCGCCAGAATTGACGCCGCCCAGACGGCGATGCCAGCACGGTCACCACCATCACCACTCTCCCCACTACCACGTAATGTGTTTATTACACTACAATTTACGTAGTTGACAGTCTATGACCAAAAGAAACTATATTCTATACCATTTTGTTAGACTGTCTCAAGACTTACATCATTTCATAAAATTATTTTTTATAATAGATTAGCCAGAATCGACGTTTTATAGGGCATATTAATATAAAGTTGTTTTCGGGAAAATATCTGTCCGCTTATCTGAGGCCTACTCTACTCCTAAACCATTTCCTCCAATCCTGGTATTCATGCCATAGCTCTGCCATCGACTTTTCTTCCGCCATTCCTACCGCCAGCACCATCAAAACCACTACCGCCACCGCCGCCGCCGCCACCGCCGCCAGTGCCACCACCGCCACCAGCTCCGCCGTGTGCCATCGTCGCCGCCACCAACTGCCATTGTCGTCGCCGCCACCGCCACCACCAACAATACCACCACCACCGCCGCCACCATCACCGTCACCGCCCCACCAACACTGTTGCCGCCACCGCCGCCACTACCTCCACCACCGCCTCCGCAGCCAGAGCGACCGGTCGCTAACGACGGTGCTGTTTCTTGCCCGCAGCGATAATGACGTCATAACGCATTCTCGTAATTGCGCGCCACTCTAGCTCGCGCGCGGCCGCCGCAGCCCTTTCGCCGCAGCCCTCCGGCCCCGGGGTGCGCGCCCCACTGGCGCTGCCCTTCCTGCGGTGGTCGCCGTTGCAGTCGCCCCGGCCGCTGACGAGGTCTGTGTGTTGAGAAAATACTTGGCACGGCGCTGTCGCTGTGCAGCACCTAGTCGTTTTCGCTGTCCTCGCTGCCAGCGCCGGTTGCTTTGTTCCGGTGCTTTCTCTTGTCTCCCTGTTATGCCTCCGTTGCCACTTGGCTCGTGCCATCGCTATCGTGTCCTGTACGCCCTCTCTCCTCAAATCGCCAGACCACTTTTTTTGCTGTTTATTTTTCACCCAATATCTGCGTACATTTTATTTAAATTAAAGGGTTGCATTATTCTCCTGTCCAACTCACATTCTGTTTTGCTAGTAAATGTTCCGTACGTGTTGTCGTTGCCCCCTCCAGGTTATCTATATCATCTCAAAATTTTTCTCGTATATCTTCCATATTTTTAAATCTAACCGCTATATATTTTTGGCGCTTTCTCCTTTTTGACTTAAGTTATTCCTCTTGCATTATTCTTCTTTCTCTCTGCTTCTTGAATGACTTATCTTTCTTTCAATTTTTAACTCTGCCTTCTCTTCTCCATTTTCTTTAACATTGCCCACTTCATCTCTCTCTCTCTCTCTCTCTCTCTCTCTCTCTCACACACACACACACACACACACACACACACACACACGCATATTTTTTCTCGCATTTTCCTTTCTACTTGTCTATCCCTTTCTATCACTCCTCTTTCCTTCTTACTTCATTCTCACCCTTCCCATCTTCATTCAACTCATCGTCCCTGCCATCTCCACTGATCCTGTCAGCATAAGTCAACACGGCATCACGGCTGAAGTCGTACCTTCGTCTGGGCCACTTCCGCCTGCATGCCGTCTCCACCACCGCTTGCCGCACCGCAGCCTCGTGCGACCTCGCCGCTGCCCTCAGTAATTAAGGCAAGTTTACGGTTGCAAAACAAGGGGAAATCTTAACTTTTACACTTCGCCGTCGTCGCCGTCTCCTTCACCGCCTTCACCGCCGACGCCAGGGTTGCCTTTTTTGCGTGTTTGTATAGAGTGGTGGAGTGTTTATTGCTAGCGGTTTATGCCCTCGGCTAATTCGCCAACTTGCCGCCGCCCGCCTGTCGGCGCCAGCGGCGGCGCGATATTTCTGCGGGCGCGCCGTCAACGCGTTTCGACTCGACCCGACGAGACGCGCGTGCGCGAAACGAGGCAGCGAGATTTATTTAGCCCTTGTCCACTTGGCGCGTTGACAGCTCGTGCAATGGGAGGACATTTATGGAGTCTTATTTCACTCCCTGAGGGGATCGGAACCTACTCTCGCCCGGAATCTAATCATCTTATCGTCCAAACAGCTCTCTATTTCTATACAGCAGTATACATTTAAAAAAAGTACGTATATACAGAAACCTTCGAACTATTTACACAAAGTTAATCAATGATTCCAGAAAAACTATTACTATAATTGACAACAAATGTTACGCCAGGGATAAATATTGGTAATAAATGAGTTTTACCATTTTACTGCACTCTACACCTTCAAGAAACTGTATATTTCGTCCACAATTTTAAGTTATGAATCAAATTTGAAATGACATTTTGCTAAATGTGTGAAGCCTTGTATCATTAAAATATAGTATATTATCAAGTAATGATACTTCAAATACTTTAAACTTGCTTCTTTCCTTATACAGTTTTCTGTCGACGCCCTTTAATTCATTTGGATTCATAACTTTTTAGAAGTCAAAGCTCTCCTCTTTTGGTTCAAAAATTCGAAACCAGTCTTCAAATATGAGCCAAATCTTATGACCAATTCTAACCAAAATGAAGTATTTGTTTTCGACCACATCCAGCGGCGCACCATGCGGACGAGCATACTTATTACGGTGCCCGGAATGTTTCAGACGCTCTCACCGGGTCACGGAGTAAGAAGCAGCCCATCAGCATGCATGCAGCGCAAGAGGCTCCCGAATATGTAGCGTATTCCCAACCAGAAAGTAATTAAGACGCTTAAAAGTTGGTAATTCATTAGGCAAGCCCGCAAAGCGCGTCGAGACTAACCCCTCGGTAATGTGTATAATCCGGCGCAACTTGGCGGCGTCTAGCAGGCCCCGGGGCCCGCCGCGCATACTGAGCAGAAGACGCAGAGTTTGAACTCCGCGCGTGCCCGGGAGGAGGCGCAAAGAGAGTTGTAGGCAATGAGCAAGGAGAAAGCACAAGCAGGTGGCACGCGACGTTGCTTTATATTTGTTGCATTTGCTGCTCTAAATTATACGATTCTTGATTTTGGAAAACAATAATAATAATAATAATAATAATAATAATAATAATAATAATAATAATAGAAGAAGAAGAAGGTGAT
>BOPP01000072.1:936523-949851 GCA_017312745.1 Gryllus bimaculatus | reverse complement strand
TGTAGCGTGGTCAGTAATGACCTATACGTCAATAATAATAATAATAATAATAATAATAATAATAATAGCAGCAATAACAAATAGTGGGTAGCAACAGTAAAAATTCTGCAGAAGAAAATTACCCGAAATGGTATTCCAGACAGTATTCGGCACACTGCTCAAAAGCAGCAATTAATAAAAAAATTGTCTTATAATATTGCAACAAATTAAATATTTCAGAAGAAGCAGTCTCTACACAGTATGCAATAACTTGCAACAATTATTATCATAATATATAGGATTCCTTAACGCAACACATGAATAGTGAATAGCAATTATTTAACGGCAGACGGCTTCTTCGTTGGAGCCTTGCTGTCATATGACGTTAGATGTGTTGTAAGTCATCACCAGGTGATACACACCAGGTGAATTTCGGAGCAGTTTCGTCAAAAACCAGTTATGAACGTCGCGCGATCTTTCCTTCGACTTTCTCGTCGTATCATCAGCCCTCACTTTCACACATACCTACTTTTCCATTCACTTTACTAACACTCATGTTAGGAGACCAGTCGAAAGCATAAGAGTTTTTAGTGCACGGTACCGTGCTGAAGGGAGATACCCCGTTGGAAAAAACCCTGCACGCTGACGTGTAGGTCGGCGCCGGATCTTGTCATCCAGAGCCATCACCGTCATCTCCCACTATAAAACATGCACTACATTTACAAGAATAATGACCTTACTAGTTGACGCGCTCGGAAACCCAATCAATCAATCAATCAAACTCCTGTCTAAAATAATACCTGTTCCGCTCGTAGAAAATTTGTCAGTGACGGTTGCACCAAACCGGTTAGGAATTAGAAGAGGAATATTTCGAACAGACTCACTCAGAAAGTGTAGTTCTTCCACCGGCCTATGGAGCTGGAGTCGAAAACATGTGATGCGAGAAGAGGAACAGATAAAAATAGTTTACCTCCAAATTATAAAATCATCAGATGGTGTTACTTGTCATGTAAACTATCATTAATATTAGTAAGAAATTTTCAAAGCCTTCAGCGTTCAAGATTCATAAACATCACAATTACCTGTGAGTTTTTTTTTTTAACAAAACTCTCAACGTCCACGAATCGAGAATGAATGCCTCTAAAAGTGCTGAGATTTTTCTATTACACAGACTCAGATCTTCTCCGGTCCCTTTTCTTTTTATTTTCCCCATCCGTCAGCAACACGCCTTCTCTTTTAATTACCCTCGCATATCAGGGGGGCGCGTTCTACAAACGCTTCGAGGCGAGATCTTACGCACTTTAACCCATTTCTCAAACGAGGAGACGGAGGGAGAAAAGGGAGGAGAGCAAAAGAGAGCGAGACGAGAAAGCAACTCGCTGCTCTCGCCGTAACAACGAAGTCGACGCTTCTCTGTTTTGAGAGCAGCCGTTAAGACGCAGACGACTACAGCGATGTTCTTGGAAGATGAACATTGTGATGCAGGTCAAACGTAGGGAGTAGGGTAAAGACGCGAAATGTGAGGGGAGGACGAACAAAGTGCGTAAAATAAAGATCGGAGATCGTTGGAATATAGATAGTTTGAGAAAGGGGAGGGTTAAAACTGTTTCTGAACAAAACTTCAGACTGTGTTAAATGCAGAAGTTTCGAAATTGATTCGGAGGGAGAATAAACTATGTGCAATGATCTATGGAATATTACATAAACAGATTTTTCGTTCTTTGAATAATATCTTGTTAATATAATTTTTATTACTATTAATATTGTTGTATTAGTAGTAGTATTGTTATAATATTATTAGTAGTATTGTATTATTATTACTAATATTATTTTTATTATTATTATTATTATTATTACTATTGTTACTATTATTATTATTAATATTATTATTTTTTATTACTATTATTATTATTATTATTATTATTATTATTACATTTGGCCAATTTTGTTGTCGCCACTGAAAATATTGAAATTCTTACTTGTAAACCTATGAATGCCGTTAGTTTATGCTATTAGGTAATTTTCTCAAGATTTTATTAATATAAATGAAACTACAACTTTATTTCAACCTTACAAGAATTTCATTTATAAAGACGTAAAATATAATATATTGAAACGATTGAAATACAATTAAACCTTGACAAATGTATATTAAATAACTTGGTAGTTGGAAAAGAGACGAAACAAGATGAGAGGCATATACAGTATGGCCTCATTAACAAGAAATTCAAGGGACTGTAATAATTAATCTATGTTTCTGTTATAAAATCGTTTTATCTGATTTTAATATTTTATATCCGTATTACTGTTTCCTTTCCAGGCCACACAAATTGCCTGTTGCTTTAAAATTCGTGCTATGAGAGTTCCTGCAAACAAAGATTTACTGAAATCAATTCTCTTTATACAAACAATATCAGAAACAGGTTTCTACTTTTATTTTTTGTAATATATACATCAATTTTTATTATTTGCAAGTATTATTATGGTCACACTGCATAGAATCAGTTTTATGTTTTTACAAACAATCTCTTTTGGAAAGTTTATTACATAAGAAAAAAATAGTTTATTTGTAGAAGTTACAAGAAAATATCCTGTGGGGTACTACTAATCCTGCAAAGAGGGTTTTTTTATTTTGTGCGGGATGAATGCCGAAGAGTGGAGAAACCTCCTTCGAGATTCAAAGGAAATTTAAGTGAAAACTGAGGGGAAAAATATCTTGTTAGCCACTATCAAGCTACGAAATAGCTGTACGATTTTATTTAAAAATGTGTCTAGTTGAATTATCGTGTTGTTGTTTTTCTCAACCTGTACGTTGTATTTACTATTTTCTAATATTCCTGTGAATACAGCGCCTGCCGTTGTAGTACCTATTAGCTTAATTCCAAGACAATCGGCTGGAATGACTTCGTGACAGCAGTGCAGTTGTTTCAGCAGCATCTCGAAAGATCCAAGAGTTCAGACCCCGACAGGGGTGGATTTTCACACTAAGTATTTAGCTCGGTCGAATTCAACCATTCTCTGAAGAATTCGTACTGCTGGTTCGGTAAGGTAAATACCAGGTAAATACCGGAGCAATACCTTAGTAAGATAACCACAGATTGTAAGCGATTTTTCCATCGTCATTCTTATCCTCTCTTCTCCACTTCGCACATGTTTATACACCTGCATGCCCTACTCTGTCACACAAGCCGGGAGTCTAGGCGGGAGCTTCAAAATAGTCCGCGTTGAGCGTTGACCGGCTGCGAGAATCCCGGTAAACCGACTTAGAGGTCAGAGCGTAGGCTTCCGCGGCGGGAGTCAGTATTTACTTCGCTGTCCGGGTGACGCCGCGTCCACGGCGAAAGTGCTGACGTTTCGGTCGCCATTCTGCGACCTTCCTCAGGGCGTAATGCCGAAAAAAAAACTTAGAGGTCGTCGCCGAACCTCACGTTTCAGTTATATCAGGCCCCTTCGTTTACGGGATAAACGGTCATGATAGCGGACGCGATTGGAAACACAAGACGAGTAAACAATCAGTGCCATTACGCGCACGGGGTACGTCTGTCAAAGGGCCCGTGGGCTTCCTTGTTCCGCGGGCAGATACCATATTCAAGGCAGGTCTGAGGTCGGTCGGCCTGAGGTCGGTCGGCCTGAGGTCGGTCGGCCTGAGGTCGGTCGGCCTGAGGTCGGTCGACCTGAGGTCGGTCGGCCTGAGGCAGGCATCTGAGGTTGGTCTCCACGTCAGTTCTAGAGACGATTGCGAAGATCGAAGGGCATTAATAAATCGACATATGACGAGAAGGCTGCTGCTTCCTTTTCCCCCGCATCGGTTTTCGTATCCGTCTTTCTCCGTCTGGCAGGCGTTGTTCTCAGTGTTCCAATGACACTCCTGGTCGTGAGAGCACCGTTTTTTCTTATTTTTTTTATTCTTTGGTCTTAATATATCCAAAATATCCGGTGTCAAGTAACATACGTTAGAATTGTACGTAATGTAAAGTTAATAAAAAGTAAAGACTATTCGTTGGATGGCATCTAATATGTCTCTGTTAAATGTTAGCTGATTGAGAGATATTGAAGGACGTTTGAAAGAGAAGAATTTAACAATGATTATGAAGATAAGGGAAGTAGGAAAATAAAACTAAAAGAATTAAAAGTACCACAGAAAGTTGTTGTTTTTAACACTGTAAAACTGTGAAGTAAATAAATGATTTCTTCTAAAAGGAAAATATTTTTAGTGATATATCAGTTTTCATCGCGCTATGCTGGTAGGTTTTGAAATTCATTCCAATATAATTTACTAATCCTCTTTTGAAGTTTGCTATATGCCTGGCAGTTTTCTTTTGTGATAAATAAAGAATTTCTTTCTGTTTCGATTATTACCAATGTGTATTGGATGTCTATTTTCCCTCATTTACATTTCAGCTTATACGTTAGTTGCTTTTTACACCCGTCCACTGTGTAAAACTTTACACAAACAAACCATGAATCAGAATTGCCTACAACATTTTAGGCTTTCATATATTTATTTATATACATTACAATTTATCCTATTACGATATTTTTTATAATATTATGAATTTTTTAAGTCATCCTTCACAAGTAAAATTCGTTTAATCTTGTTACGAGAACGAGAGCAATCCTTCTAAGGATTCACGAGATAACATTCTAAAAAAACCGGAATGAACAAAGTGTCTTATATTTGTGCTCGCGGGATTTCTGGTTTTCCTCATGAGGCGTGACAGCATTTGAAATTATAACGAGCCTTCCTATTTACTGCTGGGCGCATCTTCATATACAATTTGGTTTGTAGACCAGCTTGGCGCTTTTCGAAGACCACTCCGCTCGCCGCCTCCCCTCCTTCGCCCCCTTCTCGGCCGCCTCATACCCTCGCTCACTCGCTCCCTGGCACTTTCGCCGCCCCCGTCCCCCTCACCCCTCCCTACGCCCCAGTCTTCACCCCTGTACCCTTGGCCGCACTCGCTTCGCCGTTCCACTGCCCTTCGTCCCCCCTACTCTTCGTCCCGATCTCCTGCGCCCCCCTGCATCGCTCCTGACGCAACTTGCGCCAACATCCCTTCCCCTCGACCCGACCCTATTCACCCGCTTGGGTTCGAGCACCCCTACCCTCGGTTTCCTCCTCGCTTCCCCGATCACGCCCTCTCCCCCTCGTCTCTATCCCTTACGTACCTCTCTCCAAGTATCGAATTTTTATGTGCCCCGTCCCTTTCATTGTCCCCTGTCCCCCTTGCCGCCGCCCGTCCCCCTTCACCTCCTCCCTAGTCCCCCTCATCACCCTGTCCCCTGTGCCCCGCCTCCGCCTTCGCCGCCGTTCCACTTAGCCCTCTCGTCACGCCTCCAACCGTCCCGATTCTCCCCTCCTGCCCCCCTCATCGTTCCTGACGCAGTCTTGCCGCCACTCCCCTTCACCCTCGACCCGACCCATATCAACCGCTTGCTACCGACTCTCTCCCTACCCTCGCGTTTCCTACCTCGGTTGCCCGTCACCCACTCGCCCCTCGTCTCTATCCCTTTCGTACCTCTCCCAGCCCCCCGTCCCCGTTTCATTGTCCTGTCCCCTGCCGCTCCCCGTTCCTCCCCCACCCCTCCCTAGCCCCCTCATCAACCCCTGTCCCCTTTGCCGCCTCGCTTCGTCGCTTCCACTGCCCCCTCGTGGCGTTCTTTCCTCCACCCCGTCACCGATCTCACCTCGCCCCCTCATCCGCTTCCTGACGCAACTTGCCAGCCAACTACCTTCCCCCTGCGACCCGACCCTCTACTCACCGCGCATTTGTCGCCTCTCTACCCTCGTCCATCCTCCGCTTTGCCCGTACGTCGCGCCCACCTTCGGGTGCCGCCCTCTCTCGTACCCCTTTTCGTACCTCTCGTTTGCGCGCCGTCCCATTTACATTGTACCCTGTCCACCCTTCGCCGGCCGCGCGTCCCCTCCACCCCCTCCCTAGGCCCCCTCTACCCCTGTCCCCTGCGCCTCGCGTTCGGCCGTTCCAACTTGCCCCTCGTCCCCTCCACCCCGTTCCCGATTCCCCTCGCCCCCCTCATCGGCTCCTCGACGCACTTAGCCGCCAACCCTTCCCACTTCGACCACGACCCTATCACCCGCTTGTCGTCCTCCACTACCCTCGTCCTCCTCGCTTGCCGCGCGGCCTCGCCCCCTGTTCTAATCGCCTTTGCTACCTTCTCTGCCCCGTCCTTGTCATGGTCCCTGTCCCCCATTTGCCCGAGCCCCGTCCTCCCGTACCCCTTCCCAGCGCCCCCTCAATCACCCCTGTTCCCCTGCCGCCTCCGCCTTCGCCGTAGTTCACACTTGCCCCTCGGTCCCCCTATCCACCTCGTCCGAATCTCCCTCGCCCCCCCATGCGCCTCTGATCGCACTTGCCGCCGCACTCCCTTCCCCGCTCGACCCGACCCTATCACCCGCTTGTCGAACCTCCCTTTAACCCTCGTCCTCTTCGCATTGCCTGTCGTCCCTCGCCCCCTCGTCTCTATCCCTTTCGATACCTCTCGTCGCCGCCGTCCCTTTGCAGTTGTCCTCTGTCCCGCACTTGCCGCCTGCCCGCTCCGCCCTTCGCCCACCCCCGTCCCACTCGCCCACCGCCCACCTTCCGACCCCGCAGGCTAAGTCCCGACCTCCCTACTGCCACCCCACCAAGCCGCCATTCACCGCTCTCGTTCATCCCCTGCTTGTCTTCACCACTCCTGTCAAGGATCCCCAATAAACGTCAGTCTCCATTCCCCTTTGCACTCCCTCGCCCCATCCTATCTCCATCGCCTCCCTCGGCCCGTATGCCGTGTCTGCCCACGCCTATCTCGATCGCGTTGTGTTCAACCATCTCTCACTCGGCTTCCCCCTCTCTGCGAATGTGCCCCTGATTACCTCGCGCCTACTTATCCTCAACTCCCCTTACTCCTCGCTCTGCTACCCCCTGCCTCTCCGTCCCGCTTCCCGCCTATGCGCCGCTTGGCTTGTGCTGCGTCCGTCAAGCGATGAACCCTGAGGTCGGGAGTCCGGCATCGGCAGTCTCAGCTGTAGGAAGGCTGGCGAGATGACACCCAGATGATTCCATTTTGCCGGAGCGTGACTCGCTCTGCAGGCGACGAGAACTTACCTAAGCTATAATATGTTTCGTCCAATTGTTTCGTTAGGTTTTGGTAAACGTTCTTATGCAAAAGACTATAGTAACAATATCCTTAGTCACAATATCTATTGACTATGTTGACAAGATGTGCTTAAATTCCAAATTAAATGTCATTGGCGTTTAGAGCACATCTGTCTATTTTTGAATAGTCTCATAATATAGTCTATGTCATGTATAGCGGCCATCACCGTACTTACAGTGTGACTCGTTTCATTTTTAATTTTTCTTCTTCTAGGGATTCTATTTTTGTCCTTGACGCTTAATTTAATTTTATTGACATTTTCTCATTTAGCACGAACTCTTCGCCGTTGTTTTTGTCCTTGTTAAAATGGCTTGCGTTTTTTGTGTTGTATTTTAATAGTCTATTCTCCCTTTGAAAAATGCTTAACGTATCACTGTACTTTTGTTTACACTCGTTTAATTATATTAAACAATATAATGCAGAGAAAGCATCAAAATCAGCACTCCTTAGCGCCTCTGGAGCTTTTTCAATCCATTACTAGATATTCAATTTATATAATAAGAATTAACCTAACTTTTAATCTGTTCGGCCTAAAAACCAAGTTAAATTCTATCGTGCGGTTCTCCTGCTTGTCATTTTGCTTGCATTGTCCTAAGCAGTTTCCTTACTCCATCAGTCTGATCTATTATATAAGAGAGATAATACTCATTTTTTTTACAAAGTTACGTACGCTTAGCAAGACCTGAAAAAGTTGCGCTTTCGGTTAATTTAAAACTATCTTGTGCCTTTCAGTAAAGCGGCTGGCTTCGTTCTGTCTTCATTCAATCTCATGAGTGTGGCAACTACTGCAATGTGGCCGTAGCCTTATCTCCCTTCCTATCTGAGTTACCCTCTAGTGTGTAGCGTGTCTATCCCTATTTGGGCTGCGACATAAAAATTCCTCTGAGTTTATTTTTATATAACTTTAATATCCTAGGTTGTTGTTACTCGCATGTAATATATAGACTGCAACGAAAATCGGTCCAGAGAGAGAGAGTGCCGTGTAGAGAGAATCTATGAGGGGTTGGGTTTGAATGGTGTCGCTTATTTCTCATATATATTTTATGTATTCAAAGCATTTAAAAACACAGTACGAAGTGCTACGTTTAAGTTCAAAGAGAAAAAATACATATAAAAAAAGTACAAACAAAAACAAGCAATAGCCTCATTAAACTCATAAACACAGGCGAAGAGTCGTCTAATGAGAAAAATGTCAAATAAAATGGTTTAATTAAGCCGTAAGGAGCAAAATTAATCCCCGTAGAAGAAGAAGCAAATTAAAAGAGAAAGATACCATGACATGCTGACTATAGTATGAGACTAACTTCAAAAATAGGGAACAGATTGGCTTAACGCATGAACATTCTCAAATTGGATGAGTTTCGCACATTTGTACCCACCAATGGTCATAGAATTATGCCTCAAAGTATTTTAACTGTCTTTGGCATAAGTAACGTTTCCCCAAAAACCTACGAAACATTGGAACCGAAAAAATTTAGCCCTGAGTATTGAGCACCTCGAAATGAATCCACTTGTGTCTCGCAGCTTGCACCTCGCCTGGATCCGAGCCGTTACTCTCCGACTTCGTTTCGCTTGACGGAGCTACACAAGCAGCGGCATTGGGCGGGCGGACGGATAGAGGGGCAGGGGGTGACGCGAGCGAGCGCTCATAGGGTGAGGACCAGTGCTGAGCGCCATGGGAAACTGCGAGAGAGGGAAGCGAATGGGTGGTAGATATCAAAGCAGAAGATGGCGGCGGCAGAGAGCCAAGGCAAGGGCCGAAGGGGAAGGCGTATGGAGGGAGGTAGGTAGTGGTCGGCGGAGGCAAAACGGGGATGGAGGACTGACGTAGGGGCATGACAAGGAGTGGGTGCTTGAAGACAGCAGGGGATGAACGACGTGATGGCGGCTCGGGTGGCCGAGGTGGCGAGTGGGAGGTAGTGTAGCTGGCGGGGGTTCGGAGGGCGGGCGCGGCTCACGAGTGGGACGCGGAGCCGGGTGGCGAGGGGGAACGGAGGGCCGGGCAAGGAGGGACAGGGACAATGAAAGGGACGGGGGACGACCGATGAGTACGAAAGGGGATAGTAGGGACCGATGGGCTGGCCGAGGGCCACGCCGGCAAGCGAAGGGGACGAGGGTCCGGGAAAGGTGACATAGCGGGTGATAGAAACGGGGTCGGGTTCGAGGCGGAAGGGGCAGATGGCGGCAAATGCTCGTCAGGAGCGGATGCGAGGGGGGCGAGGGAGTATCGGGGTGGGACGGCCGGATGGAGGGGACGAGGCGCAGAGTGGAACGGCGAGCGAGTCACGGACAAAGGGGATGTGGATGAGGGGGTCCTAGGAGGGGTGAGGGGGACGGGGCGGCAGGGGAGACAGGGACAATGAAAGGGACGGGGCCACGAGAGGGTACGAAAGGGATTAGAGACGACGGTTTGCGAGGCGACGGGGCAAGCCAGTAATGAGACGAGTGTTAGGGAAGGCGACAATTGCGGGTGATAGGGTCGGGTCCGAGTTGGCTGAAGGGAGTGCGGCAAGTGCCGTCCTAGGAGCGATGGAGGGGCCGAGATATGTAATTGAGAGACCAGGGCGAGGAGATTCGGACGGGTCCGTAGAGGGGCACGAGGGCAAGCTGGAACGCGAATGCGAGGCGGCAACGGGGACAAGGGCGTGATGACGGGGGTCTGGTGAGGGATGAGGTGGGACGGGGCGGCAAGGTACAGGACAATGAGAGGGACGGGGCACGGATGGTACGAAAGGAAGAGACGAGGGGCGAGGGGCGACGGGCAAGCGAGGGGACGAAGGGCTTGATGGGAGGGCACCAACGCGGGTGGACTGGGGAAAGTCGGGTCCGCCACCCCCTCGCCTGGGGGAGGGTGGTAGGTGGCCGGCAAGGTTAGCGTACAGCGAGCGGATGAAGTGGGGCGAGGAGATCGGGTGACGGGTGGAGGAGGCACGAGCGGCAAGTGGAAGCGGCGGAAAGCGAGGCGTGCCAAGGGGACAGGGGTTTCCATAGGTTGGCTAGGGTACAGGCGTGAGTTGGAGGACGGGGGCGGCAAGGCGTGTGAGACAGGACCAGATGAAAAGGGACGAGGGGCTGACTGAGAGGTACCGAAGGTGATAGAGACTTGAGGGGCTGAGGGGACGGGCAAGGGAGTGAGGACCGGGGTAGGAATGGCGACAATGCGTGGGTGAATAGGGGTGATGCGGTCGAGGTGGGGAAGGGACGTTGGCCTGGCAAGTGCTCCAGGAGCGATGAAGGGCGGCGAGGGAGATCGGGGCGGGCTGGAAGGGGACGAGGGGGCAAGATCGGACGCGAAGCGATGGGGCAAGAGCCGGGGGACAGGAAGGGTGTATAGGCGGCCTAGGGAAGGGTGAGTGGGGACTGAGCGCGGCTAAAGGGCGTGGACAGGACGAGCAATGAAAGGACGGGCGCACGAGAGGTACGAAAAGGGATATATGACAGGGGCGATTGGCGACGGGCAAGCGCAGGAGGGACGAGCGGTAGAGGCGACAAGCGGGCTGATAGGGTCGGGTCGAGGGGGAAGGGTAAAGTGCGCAAGTGCGTCAGGAGCGATCTGAGGGGCGGCTGAGCCCAGTGAGATCGGACGGGTGGAGGGGGACGAGGGCAAGTGGAACGGGCGAAGCGAGGCGCAGAAGAAGGGAGCAGTGCTGGGTGAACGCACTGGGACGTAGGGGGCGTATCGCCTCTGAGGGGGACGGGCGAGCGAATTTATAGTTGCGCAGAGAGCCGCGGCAACGCGTGAGCCGTTGAGGTTTATGACGAGTGGCCGAGAAAGGGGGCGAAGGAGGAGAGTGCGAGCCCCAGAGCGGCGAGCGCGGACGTGGTCTTTCGAAAAGCGCACGCTGGTCTCCTTACAAACCAGAATCTGTATATGAGATGTCGCGCCCAGCAGTAAAATGGTTAAGGCTCGTTATATTTCAAATGCTGTCACGCCTCATGACGCGAAAACCAGCAAATCCCGCGAACGCACAAGTTATAAGACACTTTGATGTCATCCGGTTTATTTTTAGAATGTCTATATCTCTTTGAATCCTTAGAAGACTGCCTTCGTTCTCATGTAACAAGATTAAAACGAATATTTAACTTCTGAAGGTATGACGTAAAGCCTTGGATATTCGTTATATTATAAAAAATGTCGGTTAATAGAGAGTAAATTTTAAGGTATATAAAAAAATATATGAAACCCTATAAATGTTGTAGGCCAATTCTGATTCATGGTTTGTTTGTGTAAAGTTTTACACAGTGGTAAGCGGGTGTAAAAAGCAACTAACGTATACAGGGTGAATATGTAAGATGCGAGATGATAAAAAATACAAATTGTGTTAATGATTGCTAAAAACAGAAAAGAAGTTACATGTTTTATACAAAAGTAAAAGTACAAGGCAATATAGCAACTTAAAAGATTCGATTAGGAGTAACGAAAATTGATATATATGAATGAAAAGGTAATTGTCAAAAACACCTACGTGAGGCATACCGCGATTGAAAACTGAAATATCACTAAAAAATATTTTCTCTTGCTAGAGAAAGAGTGTGCGAGTGTGCGTGTGTGTGCGTGTGTGCGCAGTTTGTAACATATGTTAAAAAAGCGAAACAACTTCTCTGTTATAAACTGTTTATATCTTTTTATTTGCCCTCACTTCACCTTATCTTCAAATCTTTCTTAAATTCTTCGTACTTATCTAGACGTCCTTACATTTATCTCAAATCAACGAACTGAACGATTTAAACAGAGAATATTGGATGCCATCCAGGCAACAACGGATAGTCTATAACTTTTGTACTAGACCCCAACCGTGTTACATAACGTACTAATTCGTTTAACGTATGGTTGACTTGACACCGGATATTTTGGATATGTTTTAGACCAAAGAATAAAAATCAAACAAGAAAAAACGAGTGCTCTCCACGACGCCAGGAAATAGAGCGTCATTGGACAACTGAGTAACCAACCAGCGAAAAGCCCACCAGACGGAGGAAAGACGTAGATAACGGAAAAACTGATAATGGGATAGACAGGGGAGAAAGAAGCAGCAGCCCTCTCGTCTATGTCAATTATATTGCCCCATCCGATAACTTGCCCTATGTCGTCTCCGAGCACTCTGAGACGTGGATACAAACATCAGATGTCTGCCTCAGCCGACCGACTAACTGGAGGTCCGACCGGAACCTCAAGAGCGACCTGAGCTCAGGCCGACCGACCTCGCGAGGAACGTGACCGAAGGCTCACGCGACCAGAGCCTCAGGGCCGAGCCGTAACCTGCGTCGAGGGGTGAGAGACCGACCTCAGGCCGACCCGAGCCGTCACACCTGCATTGTGACATCGTGGTATCTGAACGCAGGAACAAGGGAAGCCCACGGCCCTGTTGACAGGGAACGTTAACCCCGGTGCCGCGTGGCCCGTGGCATGAAATTGATTTAAACTTCGATTTCACTCATTGTGTTTCCCCAAATCCGCAGGTCCCCGGGCCTACCAATGAGCCAGTTTATCACCCGTAACGAAAGGAAGGTGCATTCCTGATGATAAGCCTCGAGAAGCGTGTAGATTCGGCGACGACCTTCTAAGTCTTTTTTTCGGCCAATTACGCCCTGAGGAAGACGCAGGCAATGGCGACACGCAAACGTTCCAGAGCACATTTCTGCCATGGACGCTGGCGTCACCCGGAACAGCCCACCGAAGTCAAAATACTGACTCCGTGCGCCGCGGAAAGAAACACTATCACGCCTACTTGACACCTCTAAGTCGGCTTACCGGGTTTTCTCGCAGCGGTCAACGCCTCCACGGCGGACCAAATTTTGAAGCATCACTGGACTTCCCGGCTTTACGAGTTATCTGTGACAGGGAAAGTTATTAGCCGACCCATGGCAAAGAATGATTAAAAGAGATGATGGGGCTGAAGTGGAGAAGAGAGGATAAGGAATGACGATGGAATAAATCGCTACAATCCTTGGTTATCTTTAACGAGAAGGAAGGTGAGTTGCTCCGCGTATTTACCGTGGGTGAAGTATTACCTTACCGAACCGAGCAGTAAACGGAATTCTTTACAGAGAATGGTTGACTTGTGAGATTCGCACCGCGAGCTAAATTACTTAGTGTGAAAACTCCAACCCCATGTCGAGGGTCTGAACTCTTGGATCTTTCAGAAGATGCTGCTAAAACACAACTGCACATGCTTCACGAAGTCATTCCAAGC
>BOPP01000072.1:895017-927000 GCA_017312745.1 Gryllus bimaculatus | reverse complement strand
CGCCCACGCCTCCTGCGTATCTGCCTCCGCCCGAGTCGTCGCTCACATGGCCGCTCACGCCCCCGCCCTAGGAGCTACCCGCGGCCACACTTACCCCCTTGCCAACGCCTGTGCTCAAGCCACCGACAACCGCCACAGCCTTGTACACCATCGCCAAGGCCACCGCCTACGCATCTGCGTCCGCTCACGTCATGGCTGTCATCACCGCTCAAACCGCCTCCCAAGCAGCCGACGTCACTCACACTCACTCCCCGCTATCGACACCGCATGCCTCATCGTCGCTCACGCTGCCCGGTTATACTGTCTCTCATATAGCCGCTCACCTCTGCGCCCTCGCATCTTCCCAGACATCCGCCTCCGTTCACGTCACTTCCCCCAATTTCACCACGTATCTTCACCCATCACGTCGCTCTCGTCATCGCTCATTTCGCGCCGCCTTCTGCGCATCGTCACCTAGGCGACACTCATTCCCATATCGTCTTCGTCCCGACTCTCACAACATCGCTCACGCCGCCGAAGTTGAGTCGACGCACTGTTTACATATATGTGACGTCGCCCAATACATCTCTCAGATCACCGCCCACGCCTCGTCCCACGCCGCTGTTCATGCTCAGACTCGCCGACAGCCTAGACATCCGTCTGCTCACTCCAACCTCAGCCTACTTCACCCCCACGCGTACACCGTCTTTCACGCCACCACCCACTTCACCACCCACGCTCATTCTCACCCGTCGGTACATGCCTCTGCCGAAGTTTCGCCGTCGCCCACGATACCGCCTACGCCAAACACTCACGTACGCTTTCTTTCACGCCTCCACCATCGCCTCCGCCCACGCCTCCGCCCACGCCTCCGCCCACGCCTCCGCCCACGCCTCCGCCCACGCATTCCGCCCATTTGCCTTTCATGCGCGCGTGAATCCCGCGCTTCGTCCATTCTCACTTAGCTATTCAGGCGCGCGTGAATTCTTCTTTGTCAATACACTCTTCGCCTTTCAAGTGCTTAAGTTCCGCACTTCACCCATACACCCGTACCCTTATAAGCGCGCTTTAGTCTCGGCTTCACCCATACGCAATACCCCTTTACGCGCCCTTGAGTCTCGACTTCGCCCATACGCACTTCACCTTTCACGAGCGCTTGAGTCCCGCTCTTCGCCTCCAGCCCGCAGCTACGAACGGCGCTCTAGGTCACGCACGCGAGTGTGTCGCGTTTAATGTGCCTTGGCTTTGAAATATGGCGCCCTGTCGCTTGAGATGCTACTCCCACCTTTTATTATTATCTTTTTCTCCTTTTTTTCTCACCTCCCATTTTTTCGTGTCGCTTTACAAAGTTCCTCTACAGTCATGTTCGAAATGAAAATGGAATTACATAGCGTTTAATGGTATTAAAAGTCTTGCCCTTGGTAGTTTTGCTCAGAATATCCAGTTTATGTATCATTATTATAATTTCGTGCAGTTTCAGAATTTAGTACATGGTGTCAAATGCGGCGCAAAATGTTAACTTCGTGAAGTGATCTTGAACCATTCCGACGATCAAAATGCATTAGCCTGATTAATATTATCTCTGGTATGCTTCACTCGGTACATTCATATAATCGCGTAAAAATGTGTTAAGTAAGCATTTTTTTTATTGTAATAAATTTATCCTATGTAATTTGGAAATAATTTTAAACATTTTCTGATAAAAAAATATAATTAGCTTCTTAGTTTGTTCATTATTAAAGTCATTTCTATTATATCTAATTTTTTATTGAATAGTCCAGCAGCGATAATTTGTAACACTATGAAATATTTTTCCTAATTCTGTACTGTAAATAATGCCTTTTTGTAGGTTTTTCTATTAATCCAGATGTTAACGTTAGCTCAACGGATTACGGATTGCTCTTCAAAAGCGAATTCACAAGTTTATTATACTATACTCAAAAACAGAAAGCCCTAGAATATTATCTCTGGTAAAAATGTATTTAATGCTGTTATGGATATTAATGTAAATAAAAATATGATTACTACTCCCACAATTCAGTACGCTATTCTGAATGGTGGAAATCTTGTTGAAACACACATTGAGAAAATCGCAAAATGAGTCTGTCTACATGAACAGCGACATGAACATGACCATGCAATCAACGTACGTGGTTCTTGAACATGGAACCAACTGACTAGATTGTGTACTAATCTATCTTAAAAACTGCGTCAATACGAAGAAAAACATCGAAACACTTTTATTCCGTACGCAGTCGCGGAGGTTGGGCTAAATTACAAAATAATAATTGAAGTTTATTTTTTTTTACATTTTTCTTAATTTTTTCCAATATTATCTCTCATGTTGAAGGTCGCTGTTTCTGGAACATTCTGTAGTTTACGTCAGTTTGTCTCCCCGAGCGTTCCTCGTTATCTAGTGCATTGCATACCGGCGACTACATTTTTCATAGCTCCCCGCTCTCTGGGAGCCCTCTTGACAGAGACGGATATTCCTCCGCGTGCGTGCCCACACGCGCTAAAAGAAACACGCAAACAGGCGCTTCCAATCGAGGAAGCGGGCGCTGACGACGACGCCACCGGCGCGACGCGGCGCGACGCCGACGCCGGCGCCCGCGGCGGAGGCGGAGGTGGAAGCGGAGGCGCCGGCACCGGAAATGGGATCATCCCGGTTCACTTCGCGGCTTGCGCTGCGGCGTCGTCGGCTTTTCTCTATTCGCCGCGATCTCCTTCCCCCGCCCCACTCGGAGTCCAATTCAGCCGCTGTCTGGAGGAGAATTCTGGCGTCCGACTGCTTTCATCGGTAGTTTTCCGTGGTTGCTCCGATCAACACCAGCAGAATGCTGGAGCAGTACCCTAACAAACGGGTCGCGCGCGATATTTCCTTCCTCTTCCTTGCTCTATCCCCACCCTTTACTTACACTCACATGCACTACACGGTCACACATCCCGGGAGACCGGTGGTGAGCTTAGAGTTTGTCCCGGCTGGAGCGTTGCCCCGCTGGTGGGAGATATCCGGTTGGAGAAAACCCTAGTGGTCGACGGTAGATCACAACCGGATCTCGCCATCCAGCAGGGGAAGACCAATGCCACTTCCAGAGGAATAAGCATGCACCCTACTTACGGGACTAATGACCTCGTTAGTTGACGCGCCCTGAATCACTAACAATCAATCAATCAATCAACCCAACCCATGGCCGCCCTGCTCCGACCCGCACCGCACCGCACCGCCGCGGAGTTGGTTCAGGGTAACAAATATTGTAGTGATTGACTAGGAGGTTCTAGAGTTCGTCTCCCAAGCAGGGGATTTTGGAGACTAGCTAGATATCTAGGTTGAATTCAGCCTCAATCTGGAGAAGAATTGTAGTGGCGGCCGGCTCTGATCGGTAGTTTTCCATGGTATCTCCCATCAATATCAAACGAATGGCGAAGCACTACATAAACAAATGAACTGAAGACTGTGAACTATCTTCCTTCCTCGTCTTTTTTTTAAGGTCACTTTTAACAACTTGATCATGTAGTATCCACTGTGATTGTTTCAACTGAAGGGGGTCAGTAAGAAGCACATGAAAGGGAAACACGAATACATACAAATATTAATGCCAGAGGCATGATTCGAACCCTCGACCCTTCGAGTCGAGGCAGCTACGGCCCTAAACGATGGGCCGGTTTCCCTCATTATTGTTTTCCTAGTTATTCTTACACACGCATACACAACACACAACACAAATATGCACACGCTTACATGCACTTCATTTTTAAATCAGTGAGAGGAACCAGTTGGGAACTCTGAGGTTATTCCGGCTGGGATGGTGTCCAGTGTGACGTAGTGAAATAAGAAATAAATTTCAATAACAAAAGAAAAATAATATATTCAAAGATTATGTACAAGTTACAATGAATTGCTAATATTAAAACACTCCGGCAACCTTTTCCTTTCAGAACACTGCTTTACCGCAGAAAATACAAGCCACGCGTGATGCGCGCTATCGGACCTCGGTCCCGTGACAATTACCGTCACATGGCCTGACGCCAAAATTTAACCCGGTCGTGGCGACCGTGTGCCTACAGCACGTGAGATTGTCTGGCCCTTACTCTCCGGACATCTCGCCCACACTCCTACACTTCCTCGTACACACACGTACAAGCTTCCCGATGCAAACTGAATGAGAGCGCGGGCGCAGATGGCGCCGCGTTAAATAGTTGAGGCTGACACCCCCACCACTGTTCCATAGGTAGGCTCGCCGGCTGGCGCGAGACTCGCAGGTATGGTTAACGCCCACACACAGGGTTCTCAGGTTGGCTGCCTGCTTCCGTAAACGAGGCTCGCCGGCAGCATCCTCGGAGTTTACAGCCTCCGGTATTTTTGGCTCTGCGGCACTACCTGAGTCAACCGCCCGAGCGCAAACTCCCGGATGTTCAGGCTCAACCCCTTCCTCCCCCGCAGCGTACTTTCACCGACCTAACGGTTCTGGCCCTTGTGTTAACGACGCCACACCAGACACCTGGAGGTGCGAGGCCTTCGCCAGCTGACGTTGATCTCGGCGGCGAATTTCATGTTCTAGCGGAGAAGAGACACCGGTTCTTCTCAGGCTACAACATGCAGTACAACATCAGCACTAATAATGATTGTAGTTGTCGGGCCCGAAACCAAAGCATAAATCGACTCTAGCAGCCGAATCACTAGTTGTCCCCATCACCCGCTCTTATGCATCCATGGCTTTGGTCTGAACATCAACCTCCTCTCTCCGACTCGTATTAAGAATGAGAGGAATTTTTCTTCTTACACTTTCTGATTTCTTCTTTATTTGTCTGTCATAGAATATTCTCCACGCAGTAAATATTAGTACATTTTTATTACTCTGTACTTCTGCTATATTCTTTTCTAATGTCGTTTATGTTGTATTATTTCCCCATTTTCAAGTTTTTCTTTTTGTAGGTTTAAACGCAACAGAAAATGAAATTTCTATTCCTTTGAGGAGAAGGAGGTTAAAAAATTATATAACTGGGAAAATGTTATATTGATAGAGAAGGCGCAAATATATTTGTAAAAAAGTCATTTGATAAATATTTTACTATATTCTAATATATAAATATGATAAAATGACATGTGTAAATAAGAATTTAAATTATTATAATTCTGTTTACAAATGGCGTCAGCAATCTTACTTTATTATTAATATGTGAATGATTTGTTATTCAATTTTCTAAGTGGATGAAAATGTTATTGAGAAAAGAAACTAGGAATTTTATACCTTCAGTTTCAGATATTTTCCTGTAACGCTTTCTTAGTATTTGTATGCAGTAACATTATGGTTTTAATGTTATACGAGAAAAAACAGGAATCGGTGAATAAAGTAATGTTCAAATTGCATTGGGGAACAGTATTTGCTTGCCATGCATTACATATCCGTCCATTATCCATACATTTAAAATATCTCTCATCCACACTTTGAATCTAGCACTTCCATCAGACGCTAAAACCAATACAGTCATGCGCTGTATATGTCCTCAGTATAACAAAGAATGCTTTCATGAATATAACCTTTCGCTTAAAACATATGTATTTTGTTCAACCAACGATCGTACCATTGAAACAATACCCGCAGGTTTCGCGCAAGGCATCGGGCCTTCCTGGCCCCATTGTCGCCATCGCAATCACCCGGGGAGAGACTGCTTTAAACAAAGCGTACATCCTCTCGCGCAGCGAGGGTGGGGAGAGGCGGGGTGAGAACTGGGGCGGCGTTCGGTGATCCGCGCGAAGCGAACTTCCTAATGGAGAGCCGTTAATGCGAGGCCGCGTCGAGGACAAAGATATCAATCAAAGCCTGCCCCGCTGCAATTTCTCCACCCGCCCATAAAATAAAAATTGAAACGCTGTATCGTTATCGAAATTGTCGGTCGATATCGTATTGAATTTCCGATGTCGCCTTAGCGGCGCCTTGTACAGGCGAGAGCAAAAGTTGGACGCCATCTCCGGGGTAATGGAGGATATGCAAGCTCTTGGGTGATGATTGGAGGTTCGAAGGAGCTCGAGACCTTTGTGGGGAATGGTATTGACTTGGTGGTGAATAGTTTTCTAATAACCGGTTGTAAAGTGAGAGGTTCGAGAGTTATGTTTACCGAGAAATGCATGGTGCAATCGTTGCAGCCTTGAGGCACACCTTTGACCTGTAATGTTCTGATATTTAATGGGATTACAATACCGACGAACTTTGTGGTTTCATAGGCCAGACAAGGGAGCGCCTTGTAATAGCGAGACCAACCCTGTTCTTTCAACGAGCCTTCAAAGATATTTGAGTCTTAACAACATCTCAGTAAGTCGACTGTCAAATTTGAATTTGTAATTAATCGGTTTCTTATACATCAAACAAATGCACAACTACAACGTGGTTGTGGATATTACATACAAGTAACAACGCATTTATGTAATACATGAAAATCTAATTCTATATTCATTATTATTCGGGTATCATAACAAAATATGAAAAAGTTTATGCGATAGTTTTGGAATTCTTATTTTTTTCTTTTATCTCTTAATTTATTTCAGAATGCCCAATATCGTATTTTTTTACAGAGTTAAACGGTCTAAAGCGAGTGAATTAAGAATCCGTGTTATGTAATTTCAAAAATTTTTGCCCGGAATAGGTGGCTCAGTCTATCAACTGATGTCACTGGAGTCTGACCGGGTGGTCATAGGTTCGAGTCCCGACGGAGACAGGATTTACGACACTAGCTTGTCAGCTAGGTCGAATTCAGTCGCTGCCTGGAGGAGAATTCTTGCGGTCAGCTGCTCTCATCAGTAGTTTTACGTGGTTTCTCCGATTAACACCACGCGTAAGCCAGAGCGATGCCCTAACAAACGGGTCACGGATTACGCGCGATCTTTCCTTCCTCTTCGCTATCGTATCTTCACCCCCTACTTACACACACTTACACCAGCATGCACTACCCAACCAAACGGGCCGGGAGACCGTTCGAGAGATTAGAGCTTGTCCGGGCTGGGGTGGTGTCCCGCTGGTGGAAGATATCTGGATGAGGGAAACCCCGCAAGTCGACAATAGGCCGACGCCAAATCTCACTATCCGCCGTGGGAAGATCACCGCCACCTCCAGAGAAAAATATGTACTACATTTACGGTAATAATGTCTTGACAGCTGATGCGCGCGGAATCGCAGCCAACCAAACAACCAACCAATATTTTAAAACTGTTGGCCTGCTCTTGCTTAGCCTAGCTGCCCGCCTGGTCTGAGGAGCGGGCCTCCGCTGGCCGCCGGCGTGCCCTTGACTTGAGGAGCGCGTTTAAAAGCGGTAAGTGCGAACCTTTCACGCGCGACAGATAATCGAAGCGTAATGGGCAGCGGCGCGGCCGAGAAGGTGAGCCGGGCTAAAAGCGGCGGCCCCAGTTTGCAGGAAACTTCTAGAAAGGGCGAAAGATTGAGTAACAATGTTAGCGAGGTCGTGGAAGACGTGGGGTTTTTAATGCTGAGAAAGTGTTGCATCTGCGGAGCACTTGCACGCGCTGAGATGGCTCTGTTGCCGCTGAGGTGTGTCTGACTTGCGGAGCGTTGGGTTTGAGTCTTTAAAGCGTAGGATTTGCGACGGTTGCTAGACCAAATTCACACGCGATCATAGCAGCCGGCTGCAATGATCAGTATTGTCCGCTGTTTTTATGATCGATATCAGACGAAAGACGGAACTGTATTTTAATTAACGGGCAACGCACGGCGTGTTCTTTCCTTCCTAAACTTTGTCCCTCCTCCGTAGACACGCGCACACATTTACAATTACAACTAAGGTCGAGCGGGCGTGATGTTCGCGCAGTGTACAATTAATCCTCGCGTGAATTTTTATTTAAAATTCAGAGATGAACTTGAGATTATTATAACTTCCAAGTGTTAGTCATCAAATGGCTGAAACGATTTCTACCTACGTAATCACTATACAGTATTTCTGTAAAATTCTTGAGTGTGTGGACGTGAAGATGCGTGTTTTTGCCATTACACCACTGGCGTCTAGACCACTTCCCGTGCACCAATCGAGACGTATAAGGTGTCATTCGACGCGCCTCGATCTCGTGATGGGGAACTGATAATTTGTTTTCGGATCCCACTAGAAGATGTAAAGAAATTTCCTAAAATTATTTCGTGTTTTGGAACTGCGATTTTTGTAATAATGGCAGGAATTAAACCAAGGTCTTCTAAATCGATCTATGTAGGTGGCGTTGATTAAATACCGGAACCCAAAGGCATGTTTGTTTAATACGCTATAATTTTCTTTCTCAACTTTGGCAACATTAATGTTGACATCTTTAAGTAAACCGCGCCGCAATTTTTTTTTCAATTTAAAGTGGAATAAATATCGTATTTAAAAAATAAAATTTGTGAATATCTACGAACAGTATTGTCTACGTATTGAACTTGCAGAATTTCAAGTGAATACGGAGAAAACAAAACTGTGGGTAGTGTTAGAGAATGAATGAACGTTATGTTTGACTTTGAACTTTTACATAAGTGTGCACATATCGATTTTCAAATGAATGTGAACCACAAATTATGTTTATAACGCTTAACTAACACCTTATTCACAGAAATATACTAAACAGTCGCCAGATAATGTTCGATTCTCATGCAAGCTAGATTCGCATACAAAACAATTAATAGAGCAATTGCAGTAGTAGAATTGAACACAAATTAGACTGAGTCAGTGAAGTTTTAATATCTTAAAACATATGGGGAGAAAAATATGGAAGTTTTAAGGAAATTCGGGTAAGAATGAAATGCAGTTATAAAATATGTTGTGATAGATTTTCTGAACTAATTGGGAATGATCTGCAATTTTACTTTTAGCATTCGTGCTAAAGCAAATGTTCTATGTGCATTTTTGTGCTTATTACGAAAAATCGTAAAAATGTAGCTGTACTAAAATGTAATTATTAGCATCAAAACTTACAAGTATTTGTTACGGGTATTATAATTTTGAAATTGCAATAAGATCAATTCATATCTCGTATGGAGGATCTCATATCGTACTCATATCTCGTAACACAAAAGGACATTGGGTGTTGGGAAGTTTTGAACGAGAGTATAACATTATCTGCAACTACAATTAATTGGTTCGTCCAATGCTGGATACTGAAAGAACTTATTTAAACAAAGCTGTTCATGAAATACATGAAGTATGAAAGACATTTTCAACATATGAAACTATTTTTAAAACAGTTTACAGCATCGGCGACGCCACATTTTACTAGTGATAAGTATTTTTTAGATCCATTTGTGGAGTGCTTCTAGTGGCCGTTGTTCACTGTGGCAGGCGTGACCGCTCTTGTGTCAGCCAATCAGAAAATTTCTACACAGCGTATTATTTATCAAATAGCTAATGTAAATAGATGAGACGGTAAGTAAAGCAATGAAAAAAAGTATATCAAGGATTCCTAATCAACGAACCATGTGATGTTATTATTTGCTACATTTGGTTACCTGAATAATTAAATTCCTGTTTCGTATGTATAACACTCTAGATGTTGAAAAGTGGAATTATACTTCTTTGAATAATCCAAAACAAATCACACAGTAGAAGTGATGCTGGAAAGCCAAGCATCATCATGGTCTAATGTCACGAAGCTGAGGAGGAACTGAGTTAAAGAAGCTCAGCAGCTCTTACATATCAAGGATTACAAAGACGAGGTCATTGTCTCTTTTTTCAATTAATGGTCATTGCAAGTGTAAAAGCAGATCTGTGTTTGAATGTATCAAACACGATTGTATGTTTTTCACAGTTCATGAAATGTTGGTACAGTTTCCTTAGAAATTGAGCAGATTGTGAGTTTATTAATTTATATCATGCTCCAGTATTGAAAGTGTATTTTCTGGACACAAGTATTTTCTTCGCCATTCGCATTACATACAAAAATTGCTCTGTGAGTCAACTATGTTAACTTCCGCCCCTTCAACGTATAATTTGTGACAACTGATGAGATGACATAGATGTTATTTTAAAAGATTCAAAATGGTATTTTAGAACATAAAACATAAAAATTTGAAGACATGTAAGCGGTTCAACTATGCATTAAATTTTAATCTTCGATTTAATAAATATTTATTGAACAATTTCGTAGATAAATTCATCCGACGACGTTCTAACGTGCAGACGTAATAATCTGCAAAACTTTGCGTGCATGAAATGTTATCTATTATAAACCAACGTACCTTAGCATGTTCTACCCTGACTTATTATCTTCCTTTCCTTCTACCATCTCATGGCTCTATTATTCACAACGTTAAATTTCATATAGTATTCTGTATTCAATCCAAAATTAATGTCTCTCATGTTTATATAATTTTCATTGTTCTCTGAATACAGGTTTTTAAAATGTTCTCTTCTACCCAACGTACATGTCTTATGACTTCTTAGGTAATTTTTAGAATATTGCTGATTTATTTTAAAGCCATAATGTTTGCTCTAATGTTTTCTATAATGTTCTTGCTATAATGTTTTATTTACGTTCTACCATCTACAACATTTCATGCTGAAATTCACGTTCAAACGTTCCTTAACTTTATAAGCATGGGGTAGTTAAAAAAGTTATAATAAACATCTAAATACTTAAAGGATGAATGTGAAAGAAAATACATTTTTAGATGTAAGTGTAAAATGTATTGCCATTATGTCTGAAGTTTTTTTCTTACTTTTACTCAAGATTTACAGGGCAAAATTTCTTTCTACTTGAAGTACTTACCTCTCTTGAATGAATTTTTCAGGAGTTAATGCGTAAGGACCGTAATCAATGATTAGAGTCTCGTCTCTAATTTGAATATAAGCTATTTATTGCATTAAAATTTTCCCCTTTTTAGACACGCATGTTTATTAACAGTATCGCAAGAAACATCACCAATGCATCACGACGTTACGAAATCCGTTCATTTGAGTTATTTCCCAGAGCTGGCGCACCACTAAATTTTAAGATCATTCCCCGCTCCCAGTTTTCGCCGGCAGCTCATAGCTCTCAGGCTAATTTCCCCGCCCTTCTAAGTGGACCCTGTAGCCAGCGAGCAGCTGGTCCGGGACCACTCAGTTTGAATTCCGAGTGATAAGAACCTGAAAAGGCTTTCAATGTTTAGATACAATTAAGCCTCTCCCTCGGAAGAGTCTCGGCGTTGTAAAATCTCCGAGGGAACTTTTTTTTAGCGGAAAAGCGGGAGAAGAAAATATATTTTAATAAATAATTCATATCAATTATGAAAAGAAAGTAGAAGAGGCCTTCTCTTAGAAGGATTTGCTCTTGAAGGCTTGAAAGAGCCCCGAGGGGAATGTACAGGAAATCGCAATTAGGATTTTTGTTACTCTGGAAGGTAAGGATAGTAAATTCTTATGTGCTTCAGACATTATTTATCTAGGTCATGGAAATGGTTTGTTAAATTCGATGAGCTGTATTGTATTTTCTTTTTCAGAATACTGATAGGTATTATGAATTTCATTTTTGGTAAAGCCAATTCTCTTTTTGCATTTAATTTTTCAAATGATATACTTGTTTCATAGATGTACAGAAAGAATATAACAATACTTGTTCAAATTAAGTGGAATTGTGAATACATAATACAAATTAATTAGTAAAAATTGTATATGCTCCACATAAAGTTTATAAAAGTTTCTACTTAATGTTGGATGTTATATTACATATTTTAAAAATAACTTCGCTTTATTTGATGTGTTTTCAATACACATATCGGAAAAATGTCGAACGTTAAGAAACTAGAAATAAAACGTATATAAGATAATTAATATATGTTGAAAACAACTCTTGACTACAATTTGTTGCAAGAGTAAATGGTTCATGAATTAAATAAGAATAATATAAAATGTTTGGAAAGAAATATTATAAAAACGAAAACATTTTTACAAATTACCTTTTGACTAAAAATTTTCTTCAATTAAAAAAAATAATACATTCACATATTTCGTATTTTTGCCCTTTTCACAATTCCAGGTTGTGTTAGAAACTTTGAAAATCAAAGAACATTAACGTTTTAGCGGAGTATAAAAGTGACAAAAATATTTAAGAAAGAGACAATTCGATATAGAGGTGTGACAATAGATGAACACACAGATTCTTGAAGCCTTTTCGTTGCTGTTACACGCTGAAAGTGAATGTCTTGAATGCAGCATACTTCTGCAAACTTAGTTCAAACTCAAGTTTGCATTTCGTTTCCATTTGAAGGATTTCCTTTTAGAATAATTGATGCTCAAATAGACACGCTCAGATGAACTGCTCTTAAAGCGTTTCATCTTTCTCCTCAATTACCGAGAATCTGAAAATTAAGTACGTTTAATTTAATTCTGATTTCAATATTCGTTATTCTGTCCATTAATAGCAGAACATTTGATTAAAGCATTTATCTCTTTCACCTTTATTTTCCTCCCTTCCACTAGCTTTGCACAAATGTTAGGATCTAAAAAATACAAGGAAAAAAGTAAATTGTTAATAATATCCTTTCCGTACTTTTAAATATATCTTAACTCATGTACACTTTCCCTTCAAATGAAGCTGGTTTCTATTTTATGTGAAAACCAATTGTTGTACATTTATTCTAACCGACCTAGGCTGTGTTTCTGTTCAAAAGTTTCTGGCATACTTTACATAATAAGAAAGAGATCATAGTTCCATTAAGAAATAAATATGTAGTTTCAATATTTTGTTATCGTACATATTAAAAAATAGATATTCCATTTTTTTAATTTATATATTTTAATTCAAATTTAACATTCAGCATATTTTTTGGTGCATTTCACTCGTATTAGAGCAAAATATATGGTAATAATTCGAGACATTTTTGATGAGACTTTGAAAATTTTCTAGAGGTTACGTGTAAAGTACGCCCAAACATGAAGAGGTTCAATCCGCCAAATTGATCGCAGAATATATATTTTGGTAAGAATGCTGCGTTGTTTTTAGTGTGTTGTTAACAGACTGACAAACCGAGAGACGAAGAAGTTTTGACAAAAAAACAAATCTAATCTCTCTATAACACTCAAAATCTGGATATTGTTATTTTCAGCATTTCTTAACAATCTTCTTTATTTCTTACATTAACGTATAGACAATGTTAAAAGTAAAAAAAATGAAAAGAAATCAAAAAGAAAATGTTTGTTACGTGTCGATTTTGGATTCACCTTAATTAAGGTATATACATATGAAAACCGATATTTCTTCTAAACTAAAAGAACTTAGACGTATTAAATGTTACAATCACAGTGCGAAAATATAAAGGGTTAACTGAAGTTGGGAATTGATTGTTACATTTTCAAGATGCTAATTTTCTTTTCATTTTGGCTTTGATACCATACTTGAACAAGCATGAGGCTTACTATTTATTTATACCTCAGGTGGTAGAAAGTTTTTGAACCTCAACTGATTCATGTTGAAATAGAAAATCGCTTAATCTGTGAGAGTCCTCGAGTTTTAGAAATTCATTCACTTTCCCCACCCAACGAAAATAGCACAAACATTTTAAATATGTTGATGATTTCTTCTGATTACAGAATATGCCTTTCACACAACTTATTATATTGTCTGTATTTTCCTCGACCCTAGAAACAATAAGTTCTAAAATCATAATGATTTATGTATTCTAAAACTATTCAATACGTCTTTTGATATGATAATTTGTTTTCATCGTCTTCAAGTTAAAAAGATTTTCAAGCTGAAAACATTTAAGCACAAGGCGGGAGTTCCTATGAAACTGGGAGAGAAAACTCAAACGCACTGACGAGTTTTGCCCCTAACACCACAAATAACTGGAGGTCAACCACGGATCAATGTCTGTTTCTTCTATTTTCATATATAAATATAAGATACTCAGTCTGGTGAATTTCATTAATACTTAGATGATAGTGGGTGATAATATTATATACGTAAGATCGATAAACATGCGCTAAGTGGCAAGAGAAACGAAAATATACCGTGAAAACGTACCATGGATCCGGTGTGTCTATGGCAAATAAATATTTTAAACACTTTTATTTCAGGAAATACAAATACAACTTCATATTCTCATCTTCCTGTCAGATGAGAAGACTTAGACACTTCAACGGTGTCATTTAACATAATATTTTCCATAGGGTCATCACGAACGGACGAATGGATGGATGGATGGAAGGATGGACGGATGGACGGATGGACAGACGTTTTGCCGTCAGTCACTTTTTCGGTAACAAGGATCCACAAAACATGGATTTTGGCTACACCACGTGTTAGAGGATTTTTTCTTACGTTTGACCTTTTGTTATACATTTACAGATTAATGTTTTAGAAATTATTAAAAACTGGTTTGAAATATATGAAATAAAAATTACTAGTCTTCAGGGTATATGTGATTGAAAGGCATTAATAGCTCGAAAACAATGAGTCGGGAGCTAAAGTTTGTGAAAACATATTATTGTTGGAAAGTAATTTTCTTCGTAAAAAATTCAGTTATAATTGTCAAATTTGTGTTGGTATTTGCTTAAAAATATTCAGTTTTTGCATCAAATATTGTACGATTTGTAATCAGCAAGGTTGGGCTATATTTGTATTTGAAATTGTACTTTCGTGTGTTACGGCATGCATTTTAGAGATGTGTTTAAATACATGAATTAGGTGTAAAAAAGTGTGGAAAGTAAAGTAAATAAGACATCCTTTAAATACTGAAGAAGAAGAAGAAGAAGAAGAAGAAGAAGATGAAGAAGAAGGTGAAGAAGAAGAAGAAGAAGAAGAAGAAGAAGAAGAAGAAGAAGATAGTTTAGAACGAGGATATTTTCCTTTTGTTTGATTCCGTTAGTCAATGCATCTCGTTGAAACAAAAATAAAAGCTGCTTTCAGCTGTTGAATTTGGATTCTTCTGATTTTTAAATGATCAATTTATATCATTAAAATTGCTGGACAATTATCCGACAGTAAAAAATTACAGGGTACTAGCGACGCAAAAGTGGATAAGTCCAGATGCTAAATTTAGACAAATAATCCTCTAACACGTAGCGTAGCCAGAATCCATGTTTTGTGGGTCCATGGTGTCAAAGAATAGCTGGATCCGACAAGAAAAAAGGCTTTATTCGTTATAACACTAGTTTATGATCATGCACGCCAATTGATTGTTTTCCTTTGCAGTTTTTATACATTCGCAAACTAGAGGTTTATACTCTGATGATTTGCTTAAAAAATTAGTGTTTTAAATGAAAATTACATTTCTTTGTGTAAGGCATTTATATGTATGGATACAATACATTACAATATTTATTGTTCAGGAATTAGTGGGTCAATCAATTACTAATTTACTGTAATAGACAATTACAATAAATTGTTGCTATAAAATATACTATACAAAATTGTTATATATTTACAGTGTTTTGAGTATTTGAACTATTTCAAATACGTATTTATTTAGCGAGTATAGTTTTATGAAGTCCTAATATATTTTGGGGATGAATGTGAATGTTATTTACACACGTTTTTCCCAAGTATTTAAGTACTAAATTTAAAGTATTTTCCCCAACCCTGGTAATGAGTTTTGCAAATAAAGATCATTGAGATGAAGAGAGATTGTACAAATAATATTACTTACGTATTACTAAAAGCGAGAAAGTACGTGTTGCTTTAGCACTACTAGTTTCTATAGTGGCATATGACATTGTTATTGTTACAACCTCGTGCCTTTAAAATGAATATATGTGACAGTGTTAAGCTAATTTGTGAGCCCATAAGCCCCCTTGAGAACATTCGCATATTAATTAAAAATATTCATTTTACAAGGAAGGAGGTGAAACAATGGCCTAATATCATCGGCCACTACAGAAAAAACGAAGTATACTATACTACAGATCGCCCTAACCGGCGGGTTGTCGATTTTTGCTTCCGCGCAAAGTCGGGAAGTCTGGGGAGCATCCCCCCTGCCCCCGCCTCGCCCATGACAGCCCCGCCTCGCATGCTACCGCCCCGCCCCCGCCCCCCCCCCGCACACACCCGCCCCGCCCCCACCAGCCCCACCGCCACGCCACCGCCAACGCTCGTGCTCGCCACCGCCATCCCTCCGCTCGCCTACGCCTTCCGCCTCCGCCTCCGCTCCGCCTCTGCCGCCCCCCGCTCCGCCTCCGCCTCAGCTCCCCCCCGCCCGCTCCTCCGCCTCGCGCCTCCGCGTCTCGCTCGCCTCCGCGCTCCGCCTGCGCCTCCGCTCCGTCTCCGCCTCCGCCATCCGCATCGTTTCCAGCCACAGGCCCGCTCCCCGCACCTCTGCCGCCCCCACGCCGCCACGCGCCACGTTTGGATCTCCCTGGGCGCCGTACGGAGGCTGCTGCACCTTGCAGGCGCTTAGTGCGCTCGGATCGATGGGCGGCGGGGCGGGCGGGCGGGGGCCGTGGGCGGGAGTCTCGGCGCTCCGAAGCCCTCCGGCACCAGGTTTCACCGGCGCGCTCGTAATGGTTCAGAGTAAACAGCGGGCGCCCAGCCCGGCGGATTCTCACCTCCGTTCCCGCCACCACCCCCACTTCCCACCTCCACGGGCACTTCCCTTTATGCTTTGTTTGTGTGTTTGCGGACCACTTTGCGCTGCGCCGACGCCCCGCCCGTCCGCGCGTCTTAACGCCCCGCCGCCTCCTCGCGCTTGCAGCTAATTTCAGGAATGGGGTTCTTGATATCACATGGGAAATTCTTACTTTCTTTGACAGGTTATTATATACATTTTTGTCGCCCATTGGGAAGAAAGTCATTACGAAAAGGGAAGTATATAGGTAACCGTTAGGAACCGATGCAGTATACTAGTAATATTGATTGTGAGAGACACCCAAGAAAAATTGTTTTTTATGATGAGGAGAGGTAAAGGTTAATTCAATTGAAGGCATTTTATCCAATATCAACAGAAACCATACAGGATGTGGCTTTTTTACGTCAGTAATTGTCTATTACGTCATTTCATTTTTTAATTGCTTTGAAGACGTTAGAGTATGAAGTTTTGTCTGGCGCTATTTGGCTGGTTAATATTTAAATAATAACAATGTTGAAAAAACATCGCTTCAATTAAATATATGTGTAATTAAGAACAATCTCACACAAAAGAATTATAAATAATTTGGTCAGCTTACATGTATTTGTGATGGTCAGAATTGAGAGTCCTTATGAAAATGAAAAGTTATCGTATTGTTTCAAATCTATTTTGTGATTTAATAACAGAGAATCAACACTAGGGAGACGGGTTTATTGGCAATAGTGGTAAAGCTCTGGGATGGAATTTGGCACTGGATAATACTCATATGAAGAGAAATTCCACTAACTAACTAGTTTCATCAGTATTTTTGAATTAGTATGAATTATGAGGTAAGAATTTACTTCATATTCTCTCTACACCAGTAGGATTTCATACGTGCATAGATAGTTTTTCCTTACAAATTCTAGTACTTCTGTCAGTTTATGTGCAACCTCGGGGTTACAGGCGGTTAGATTTCTTAAATGTACGACTTAAATTTTGTAAATAAGGAATATTTCCCACATCGATACTCGCATCCGAAGATGTTCCGGGCTGGATGTTCATCTCAACGTTTTATGCCGTTCGTTCACCCAGCTTGTCTTCACCCGTTTTCACAGCTCTGGTTCTCGCCCCCCCGGTCGTCCTCGCCCCCACGGTCGTCTATTCCCCCGGCGGGCGCCAGCATCGCGAGCGTCGCGTGTGTGCACCTCGTAACAGTGAGCAATTTCTTAATGAGAGGGGCTTTGTCGCTCAGCGTCGCTTCGCCATTAGCGTTCCCCAGACGTTTCGCGCAGCTCTCCTGTGGTCGCCTCGCCTGCGACCTGTATACCCTCTCGCGCGCGTAGATCGCTCGCCCCATGTTTCCCCCCGTGCGCCCTGCCGCCCCGTTTGTTTCGCCTGTTTGTTCGCCTCGTTTTGGTTTCGCTCGTTTGATTTCGCCTCGTTTGGTTTCGCTCGTTTGTTCGCTCGTTTGGTTCGCCCGTTTGTTTCGCCTCGTTGGTTTCGCCTCGTTGGTTTTCCCTCGTTTATGTTTGCCTCGTTTGGTTTTTCGCCCCGCTTTGCATCGCCGTTGATCGCCCCGTTGCATCCCCTCTTTGATCGCCCCGCTGCACGCCCCGCTTTGCATCGCCGGGCCGTCCCGTTTCGTGCGTTCATGCCTCCGTTCGCCCTTCGACCCCCTCTGACCCTTCGCCCCTTTCCCCTTCATCCCCCTTCGCCCTCTTCGCCCTTCGCCCTTCGCCCTTCGCCCCTTCCCCTTTCCCCCTTCCGCCCCCTTCCCCCTTTCGCCCCTTCCCCCTATTCCAGCCTTCTTCCGCCCTCCGCCCCCCTCCGCCCCCGTCCGCCCTTCCGGCCACCTTCTCCTTCCGCCCCTCCGCCCTTCCGCCCCTTCGCCCTTCCGACCCCTTCCGCCCCCCTTCCGTCTCGTCTCGTTGCTTCCCAACGCGCTCCGCCCCGCATCAGTTCCACAATCCTAATTCGCTCTACCAATCCCGTTCGCTCTCGCCCCACCAATCCCGCTCCGCGCCCCCAATGCCGTTCCGGATTATCAGCTCCTCCAGGTCCTGCGATTGCGCGCACCGCGACGCTGCACCCCAAAAACCAAGCAACCGCTGCGTCCGCGCGTTTGTTTCGGACCTGACGGCGGGCGGCCCACTCGTCACGCTTGCTTGCAGACCTTGGGGTATTTCTCCGGGCAGAGATACTTCATTTATCTTTTCTTGTCCACATTCTTCCCCTCCATTCTATTCACTACTGCCCCGCTTTCGCTTTCACTGCTACTTAAGTGCATCGCCTTTTGTGTCTTCTTTTTCTTGTTTATCCGTCCGGCTCTTCTCCATCAGCACAGTCCTTTTCTACTCCGTTTTTTTTCTCGAGTGCCTCCATATTTTTCCTAAAGTTTAAATCTTTTCTCCAGCTCTTTCTTCTGATCTCTTCGCTCATCTCATCCCTCTCCTCGTTTTATTATTTTCTATCTTACCCCTTCTTTTTTCCTTTCTTCGTTTCTTTTCTCACCACTCTTCTCATTCTTCTCTGCTTACATCAGTTACTCTTCCGCGTACAGTAGTGACATACACATACTGAACCTAACATATTAATGTTTTCCTTGCAAACCAGCCACGTTGTTTGGTACTAGCACGATAATTGCAAAATTAACGAGTGAGATTGACATGAACCTCATGTCGGCGTAGATTAAATTGTCATTATCTGCAGTCTGCCGTCTACTTCTGAAGAACAGCATTCTGACATCGTCCCCCACCGGCTCCGTCACCGACTCCGTCACCGACTCCGTCACCGACTCCGTCACCGACTCCGTCACCGACTCCGTCACCGGATCCGTCACCGGATCCGTCACCGGATCCGTCACCGGATCCGTCACCGGCTCCCGTCGCCGTCACCGACTCCCGTCACCGTCACCGACTCCCGTCATCAAAGCAGCAGCAGTCAGACGCGTGGCCCGCCCGACCGCTTGCGCTCGCGCGTGCCGTCTGCTGTGAAGGTGCGCGGATAACTTTTCTAATGACTCGCCGCGTCTCCGGGGAGCGCCTGGCGCGCGCACGCGGGGAGAAAACTGTAATTGCGAAAGTTGGCTATTCTGTGTAATCCAGTATTTAGAGCGGCCGCCGCCTCTCGCTCGGAGAAAGCACGCGGATTGGGTGGGGAAGAGTCGGAAGAGGGTGGGGGTGGGAGAGGTGAGGAGGGGGAAGGGGAAGAACCGGCGCGCGTCTCTTTGCAGCCGATGCCAGATTAAGCTTATGTAAAGCTCTCGGGTGCAACATGAGATGACTCGTCCTACGACAGCGGAGTGGTCTCTTGTGTCGTGTCGCGTCGATGTCCGCCTCATGCGCATAACAGTTATTTTCAGACAATCTTGTAGAAATGCGTGGCACGTCTAAAGTTTCGTGTGCCGTTATTTCTCAACAACTGTATTTGTTGCGCATCATTTAAAGATCAAAAATTGAGTTATAAATTTCATTCAAATAGACATTTCCGGCTTTAATGTTGGAGATGAAGGGGTTTTAGGTAATAAATGTAAACTTATGCTATTTTCAAAATGTCATAGATTTTAATGAAAAACGAAACTATGTCATATTTACAAAGGTACTCTATTCTATTAGAGCAAAAAAATTTAAACACACAGCTGGCAGCCCTTTTCCAGAAAATGTTTAATATATCACAAGAATTTCATGTAAAGTACATCCAAAATTAGAGAATTATAATGAATTACCGAACGGCACAACTAGATCTTCCTGCTGACGTATGGTGTATTAGTGCTTTTCCAAAGATGGTGAAGATTGGTGCATGAAGTGAGGAAAGAGATTCGATTTGTGTTCGAATATAGGCTCTCTCTGGATGGATGGATGTGTAATTTAAACGGCGTTTCTCGAAACGAAACAAGAAAGAAAAACAAAAGAAGAGGACAAACACTTGGCTCCTCCGATTTTTAGTTCAAACAACTTTCTTAAATTCAAAATTTAAAAAAAATCCGGTTAACTGTATCATGTGTACAAATCTAATCAAAATTATTTGTAAAAAGTAATAAAATATCGTTATAAACTCTAATTTTAATTTACTGTTATCTTATATAGTTGCTAAAAAAGATCTATTAAATTCATAATTACGCTGAGGTGCTTTCCGAGACCAAAAATGTTATTAATCAAGCACTGTCTGACAGATCAGGAAAATTCGTGATGAAAATTGGAAAATACGTCATGACTAAGATCTAATTGTGCGGTGACGGAGATCTTGAAGATATTGTAATTTTTGAGAGACCTTTATGTAAACCCCCTGTGATATTTCCAACATTGTTTGGAAAATAGCCGATTTTTAAAAAGAAAACTTTAGCGACTTGCATAAGAAAGTCCATTTGTAATAATGGTATCGTTCCCATTTTAATTAAAATAATTTGCATCAGTTGCAAAACTTTTAATTCATAAACAATAAGAGTTTTCCTTTCGAAATAATTTCAGCTTTGCATTTCATGAGTTTTGCTTTAAATGAAGAGTAGTAGGCCAAACGTGCGTTAGCACTCGCTCTTATTAACTGATTTTATTGAATACATTTATTTTAATAATATCTTGAAATTAATAGAATTAAGGCTTATCTGCCATTATCGGTTCATCATTTCATTCTTTGGGTTGAAATCGATTTATTGAAAGAATTCAACATTTTATTTTCGAGCACACATGTGATTGTGAGATTAAAGTTCGCGAGGCAAATAATAGTGAGTTTTTTAAATCTCTAAGAGTGCTTTTAAATGCAAATATACTTCGATAATGTCATGCGGTTTTTAGAAATATCTGAATAATTGTTGAGTAATAACAGTAAGCGGAGGAAAAGATTCGGCATGCCGCGCATTAGCACTATTTTTGAATGACCCCAAATTCTCCTAGAGCAATTTTATATTATGCTGAATAGGGTTTTAATGTGGACTCGGTTGTTGATGAGATAACAGACAATTGCTTCTCAATGCAGGAATGTTCAGTAAGCAACATATAGTGCAAGTTGAACCAATCTTCGTGATTTTCATATACATTAAAAAATCATAGTAATGTTTGAATTTATAAAATTGGCCTAGCACTCCAAAAATATTGCGCGTCCAAATTCATTTCACGAATTTACAGGTACAGAGTCCGCTGAAAAAGCAAAGGTTCTAGTTGTTTACAGGAACTTTCTACTAGAACTCTTGAATTTTTGGACTCATATCAAGAAAGAATTTGTGTGGTAAACACGTTTTTCTTAGAGGTGATGATATAAACATTCTCGACATGCTCTTGAAGAGAAATGTTATTGCCTGTCCGTTTAGAAAGCTGGCTTACCATTCTTTGATCCTTTAACGCAACTGAAGCATTTCTATTGGAAAGACGTGTAAACACGTATCCAGAAAAACCTTTCTGCGCCACTTCTTTTCATGCAGTATTCGGCCGAGTTTAGGCACCAAGTCTGTGGTCAAAATTCTAAGAAATTGAAGTTCTATATCTCACTGCCGTGATACACTAACACTTTTAAACGTATATCACAAACAAAATATGATATGGAGAACGGAACAGAATGAAGCATCATTTAATTGTAGATCTCAACTGTATAAATTCATGTCACAAATAGAAAAATATATTTTAATAATTAATTTCATATGAATATTTACTTAATAGAATATTAAAGTACAATATCCGGTTTAAATTATACGCATTTTGCTGTAGATGGATTTTAATTTTATTTCGTTTACAATAACAAATTAATTTCAATCGTGAGAACTATCACGACACATAGGCTTGTAATATAATTTATAGACATTTATGTTTCTTAGAATTTGCTGCGTTTTATTTGTTACTCTTGTTTTACAAAATGGTTTAATCCAATTAGTGTGCGGAATTATACAAAGGATTTGATGTCAGTTGTATAGCCTTTGGGGTGTGAAAACATAATTTCATAGTCGTTTTGGTTTTGAATATCGGTGAATCGCCTTTGTTTGAATGTAAGTGCCGATCATATGCCATTTATATTTCTGCGACGTTTTTCGCATTAGAATGCATCACCTCACGTTTACAATTATTTTTTTCTCTTGTATGTATTTTAGTTCAAAATAGTTGCAAGTAGGGTAGAATTTTTTAATTAGTTTCAAAAATTTCTATTATCTGTGCGCTCAAAGTATGTATTTAACATACTTTGAAACTTTTGACGTAAATGTCGAAAAAATATTTAATTTTGCAGAGATGTAGAGGTTCTAATGGTTCAATATGAAAGTCAGGATTGAGCTGTCAAAAGTTTGGATAGTCGTAAAAATAAGTCAGCAGAAATGAAGTTACTAAGAGCTACTGTTGATTTCAACATATCAAATTAAAAGAGAATCACAAGTATCGGAAAATAATTAATTTTTTTACTATCTTGCGGAATTCCTAGACAGTATGGAAAGTCAATGGCTCTAACATAATACGCAGAGATGAATTCTGATCGACTGAAAAAAATATTCTAGAATATCGCTGATCAGACAAATAAGTTGCAGTAGAAAAAAGAAAGTAAATAAATCACATCACAGTAAATGGACCATGCCTCCAGACATAGACCATGTTAATGGTGATGTCTAGGGGCCGGATTTTAATTAAATGTCAATTATTCTTTTCACTTAAAACAATGACTTTTACTATAGATATATATTTTACGTGATGACAAAAGGCAATTGCCCCTTTTTATATGATTTATTTAGCATTTGTCGTTAATTTCGAGTAGTAAGACATATTTTACTTTTTGATTTCATCTGTTTTAAAACCATGTTAATGGTACTTTCTTCAAATAACGTTTACTAGATTCAACATATGTTCTGCACAGAATTCCTGAGTATCCTAGTCGATTTTTTCGCTCAGGAATTGTAATGTCAACCGTTGTATGTGAAGCATATCAGCAACATTGTCGGTTCCGCGGATTTCAGGATAAATAAATAGATTTCCTGGTCGAGTCTAAACCAAAAGTTGGCAAAACGAGTTCACTTGAACGAAAGAAAAAAAACATTGATTACAATCAATAGCTTGTTTTTTTCATCTCACCTACTTCTCTTCAAACTTTTTACCTAATTTTTCTTTCTTTTATAGTAATTTTAAGACATTTTAAGAACACTTTATTGATCATTTTTGGTGATTTTTAAGTCATCAAAATCCGTCCCTTGGTGATTACTGTAAATTATTTATTTTTTCAAGACTTTCTTTCGTCACTGTATTATGAAAAATTAGCAAAATTGTTAGCTGATTGTTACGTCCGCCTACATGTATATTATACTTAAGAATAATGCATAACAAGTAAGTTACGACTAACATATTACCTGCAATTTTATTATTATCAATTAAATTGCAAATATCATCTTCATCCTTACAGAAATATCCTCTTCTAAATAAATCTCTCCTTAATGTCCGTAATAAATTATTTCGTTCTTTATTGAACTGATACTGCCAAATTAAAAACCTGTCAATGCTAATATTCTCGCTGCTGGAAGCATGTGTTATATTCCTTTAGTTCCCCAATATAAACAAAAATTCCCACCTTTGCAACCTGAACTCGACAATGCTGATGTTGTTTGTAGTGCAACTCCCTAGTTCTTCCGTGACCCATAAAAGTTTCATTTTTAGCCGCGAAAATCAGAAAGGTTCCACTGTGCACATGGGTTGCGCACGGACCGCCGTGTAAGGTACAAGCCTGCGGACAGTGGCGCGGCGTTGCGGAAATAACCGGAATAATATTACGGATGCTGTTCGCCCCCACCCCGGCCTGCGCGGGCGCAAGTTCGGAGAAGCGTTTGAGGCAACTCGCCGCCAGCTTCCAAGTAATTCACGCCGCCCTCGCGAACCCCCGCGGCCCAACTCGCATAACAACAAAATTATGAAGATGTGCATGTCCCTCCAGCCGTTCGAGAGTTAGTGACCGGCGTAAACTGTCGGCCTCGCGTGGAGTTGTGCGAAGCGTCGGAGGAAGGGGGAACCCCCGTCCTCCCTCCACCCACACTCGGGATCGGGAGGGTGGGAAAGTTGAGAGCTGTGGCGAGTTGTGAGCTCTCGTCGCTCTCTTGGTTCGCGGTGGGGGTTGGGTGGGGTGTGGTTGGGCGGGGAGAGGTGGAAGGGGACGGGTGCGGTGGAACGGTGGGACGGGAGCGCCAGCGGAGCTGAGCTTGAGGTCGGGCTAGGCGGAACTCGAGCGGATCCCGCGGAAACGGGGAGGGGCTTTGGGCGAGACTGGGTGGACAGCGGGCTGGGTTTAGGAGCGAGGGGAGCGGAGCAATGGCTGGTCGGGGATATGGACGGAGCAGGGCGGAGGGGAGGCAGGCTCGTGGGTTCTGGCGGGACTGAGCTGAGCAAAGGGGTGGGGGTCGGGTCGGGTGAGCTGGTGTGGCAGGAAGGACTGAACTGAATGAAGATTGACGGGGGCTGGGCGGACGAGCCTGAGATGACTGGTATGGATGGGTGGAGCGTAGGAGCTGACGGCTAGGGCTCGTCAGGCTGGGCTAGGTGCTGGGCTAGGCTGGGCTAGCGGCTAGGCGCTAGTAAGCTGGTGCGGGCTAGGCTGGTGGCTGCGTAGGCTGGGCTAGGCAGGCGGCTAGGCTGGCGCTAGGCTGCTGGGGCTGAGGCTGGGCTATGAGGCTGGGCGCTCTAGGCTGGGCTAGGCTGCGGCTAGCTGGCTAGGCTGGGCTAGGCTGGCGCTGGCTGGGCTAGCTGCGCTAGGTGCTAGGGCTGGGCTAGCTGGGCTAGCTGGGCTAGGGCTGGGCTAGGGCTGGCTAGGCTGGCCTAGGCCTGGGCTAGGCTGGGCTAGGCCTGGCGGCTGGCCTGGCTAGGCTGGGCTAGCTGGGCGTAGGCTGGTAGGCTGGGCTAGGCTGGCTAAGGCTGGGCTAGGCTGGGCTAGGCTTGCGGCTAGGCTGGGCTAGGCGCTCTGGGCTAGGCTGGGCTAGGCTGGGCTAGGCTGGCTACGGCTGGCTAGGGCTAGGCTGGTAGCTCAAGTGCTAGGTGGCTATGGCTGGGCTAGGCTGGGCTAGGCTGGGCTAGGCTGGGCTAGCTGGGGCTAGGCTGGCTTAGCTGGGCTAGGGCTGGGCTAGGTTGGGCTAGGCTGGGCTAGGCTGGGATAGGCTGGGCTGGGTGGGACGGATCGGCGTGACGGTGGGGTGAGGCGTGGAGATGCACAGCGGGGTGAAGTGAAGCGGGATGGGGCGGATGGTGGAGAGGAAGGACACCGAAGGATGGGGCTGGTCGGGTGGACGCTTTCGTGTTTGCAAAACAGCCCACGCTGATGAACTTGCCCGTCTCGCTCTTGTCCGTTACTCACAAGTTGTTGCACAACTTTGAAAAGTTTAGACGGTTGGTAACAACGCAGACAGCAAAGAAAGTGACACTATGTATAGAACCAAAATTTCATCGCGACAGGTGAGAGTAGGAATACAACAATGTGCTGTAAAGTTGGTGAACGTGCAATCTGCTTCATGGCAAGTTGTGTACTGTAAATTAAGATTGTAAGAACGATACCCCAAAATTTGAATAGATAAAAACGATTTAAAACCCTATTGTAGTTCACAAAACGGTAACTCTCAATTTATGATGATTACTTGAAACTTCAAATTCTCTATGTAATAGTAGAGTTCCCTTATTTATGTTTTCAAAAACAGTAAGAAATAGTATTAGTGGAATAATATATTTTAAACTTCTTTGTTTGAAATATTGTTACAGCAATAGTTAACGAAATATATAAATGGAAAATTACATTTCAAAAGGAAATTCTCAATTGTATTGATAATTTACATGGTGATGGTCAATGGAGTACCTTAAGTGCTCTTAAAATAAACTTCGTTTCTTAAATAATATTATTGAATACTGTTGAAATGAAAGTATTTTTTTGTGCCCAGTTGTAATACATTCTGCCTTCAAAGGATAAGGTTTTTACTATGCATTTTCTACTAACATAATTACATTTACTGAACAATACTATCGAAGAACATAATATATTGTGTCAAGGAAGAATTTCCTTCTAGCTTAAAGTATGATGCATTGAAGCTAATTCCAATAAAGCCGTTTTTGTATGGAACCCTTACTGTGGTATTCGATTGGAAAATCAATTTATCACAGGGAAGTAAATGTCCCACGGATGAGTCTCTCTTTAATAAAAGTTAGAGGAAGAATCAATCAATTGTCAAATAACCGAAAGAGGAAAGTGAAAAACTTGGCTGAGAGAACTTCGCCGCAGAGATAGAATTGTAGGACAAAATACGTGAGGAAACGAAGGACGATGTTCTCAGAAAACTGGAGTGTCTAAGAGACATACATACAAAACACCATACAAGAGAAGTAAATTTTCTAACTTATTATTTTCAATGCATCCGCTGTGAAATACTTTGTGATATGTATGTATTTTAATAAAAACCTATGTGACTTTGCTTAAAACTCATTAAAAAGTATGTAAGATTCTGTTTTAAGAACCCATTTTTTCTGTAATGTTTCTGAGGATAAAAATATACATGTCTATTATTTTCGACGTTCAATTTCAAGAGACATTTCCAAATTCTATTATGTCCTTTCTTTAAAACTCTAATAGTATTCTTTACTTTCGCCTTAAGTCTCAACTACCTTTGTTCAAAGTTTTGTAGGTACAACACCTGAGAACTGTCGCTAGAGACTTTGAATAATTTGTCGTCTTTTCCTCATATATTTTGTTGACGTCTATTTTTTTAATGTAAACTTTGACAGACGACTCTTTGTCTTTTCTCACCCAATACCAATACTTTGTATACCACTCATTCTGTTTCAATCGGATAACCCAATTGTTCTATTTTTTCAATTTCTTCCTTCAGTATTGCCATTCCGTATTCATTTGTAGTTTTGGCATATCTTTGATTACTTCACTAAGAGCAACTACTAACTATGCAAGTTCTAGTGATATACATTCAAAACTCAATCGTGTATCCTCTATAGCAATCTCTGTGTTCAATTACTACTATATTCCAAGGGATTCTATGTTTGATATTTGCATGTTGGGTGAGATCCTTTCCTCATTTTTACATACAAACATTTACATACATACATACATTTTTACATCTGCAAATTTCATCCTATATTCAATGTTTTTTATTTATCACTCTGTAACAGTAAACAATTAAATATATTTAAAATAATTCTGGGCTGATTGGGTCCATAAAATCAACAGTGTGCTTAATAGTACGTTTCTCTAAATTATTGTACTTGCACAATAAAGTTAATCAAACCTAATGTGTATCGAATACTTTTTTGTGTGCCATTTATGATTCTGTAATTCATTTATTACTGTTGGTTCATTTATTTTTCCCTCTATTTTATTTTAAACTCCACGTTTGGACTGAGACTGAAATCACAGTTGGCGAGAGCTCGAAAACAATTAGAAAATGTATAAAATGTCTTTCACTAAACAAAGAGATAACCTTTCAAAAAAGTTAAGTTTTGCTCGTGAAATCATAAAGTAATTCTATTTTTCTTCGCGATTGCTAAATTTGTACGAAAAAGTTTGGCGCAATGACTTCGCAACACTACATATTGCATCCTTTTTATTCCGACCCTTTCCTGTCAGCGTCCTCTTTTTATTTTTCGCCTCCTCACGTTTGCTCGATATTCCGCACTGCCCTACCCCGGCCCTACTTTTGCCTCGTTCGCCTTGCGCCCTCGCGCGGCGGTGGCCCACTTCACGACCTCGCCCCCATGCGCTCCCCGCCCGCTCCCGCCCGGGCCACCACGCCCCGCGCCGCCCGTGGGCCCGAGTTACGGCGGCGCGGACTTGGCGAATTCGGGACCGCACTCAGGCGTGCCAACTCGCGCCACTTTATACAAAGTTAAAAGTTAAATTGAGAAATGAAAATAAGACGGCGAGGAGAGCGCTCCGTTGCCAGCCCTGCGAGATAGCGGCGAGTTATCGCCACCCGCGCCCTGGCCCGCCGGGCGCCCCTCGGCACCGCCCCCGCCCTTCACCGCCCCCTCGCGCGCGCGCTCGTCGCGCTTGTCGCCGCGCGTCGGTCTGTGACAGCGGCCGATCAAACTTAGCATAGCTATCTCTGCACCTCGTGCGGTAAGATGTGTGGTACTGGTGTGCCACAAGATTTCAATTCGTGCCCGAAGAACGTGAGATAGTCATTCTGCTCCAAGGAGTACCAATAGTATAGCACGTGTTCTTTTAAAGAAGTTGGGTTGTTTCCGTTTATTTCGTATCAAAATTTATTTATTTCTAGTTAAAATGTATTTATTTCTGTATCAAAATATATTACTATCAACTATTTTGATGCAAATATAGAACGAATACGACGACGCTAGGTGGTAAAATGAAACAAATGCACTCTAGTCTGTCAATTACTGAGTCAAATTCCAGGAACTGAGGCAGTTTTCGTTCAGACATCCGTGATTAGGTCTTTTTTTAATAGCTTTGGTAAGATAGTTTTATGTGCCCTTATCGAGAATGACTGTTATTGAGAGGTAGTATTAGCGTTAATCCTCTGTATTTATATTGAGGAAATTTTAAAATGTGCGTAATGGGGAGGTGTACGTTACGCAAATTTTTCTCTGCATTTTAAGAACTAATATTTGCTATTGCAAAGAGATACTTATCATGGTTTCCATAGCACATTAAAGTGCACGTGGCACAATGAAAATACTGTTTAAAATATCCGCATGAGGGCGCTAATCAAACGTAATCCCAAATTAATTATATTTTACTGCTACCGGATTTGTCTTTTGTAAATTCCAAGTTCATTGCGATAGTGAAAGATTTTAACAAGTTATTTGCGTTGTAAACGACTACTGTACCTTTAAGTGGTTCATTTCGAAAACTCTTACAATTTCACAATTTGGGATGGGGTCAGAGCAAATTATTCCGAATCGCTGATATTCTCTTGTACTTTCTTCGTTAAATTTCTTCAAAAAAGCTTCATAAAATATAAAGTTCTGTATCGGATTCAAACATTTATAGCTTTATTGGAGAAGTCATCACGATCATCAAGTTTTCAAGCGTTCGATTCCGATCAGTTGATTGATGTGTCGAACCAGAGCCTAGCGAGATGAAGTTTTTAGGTCGAATGTTCTCGCGAAGGGGAATCAGGCACAGATACCATCGGTTCGACCGCCATTCTGCGAACTTCTTCAGAGCGAAATCGCAAAGAAGCATCGCATGCCACGCATTTTTACCCTGCGGAAGGTGGCAGGAACCGTCTCCAGCAACCTGCGCTCTCCCGCCGTCTTCTCTTCCCATTCCCCTTTTCTCATCCGTTCCGCCGGTCCGGGTGCCGAGAGAGATTGCGTTTCATACCTTCCCCTTCATAATTGCCACACAGGGCAAAGGTGTTTTCCCTTTAAAGCACATAGGCTTGTGAAAAATGTACCCTGTGGGGGGTGGCTGCCCGCAGCCGCTGAATCGCCGGCCCTCGCGGGCCGGTCCTTCTGCGCCCGGGTCTGCGCGCGCTGCGCTGGACGCGTGCGGGAGCCCTTTCTGCGCCGGCGCCCTGCGGCTAGGGCCAGGGCCAGGGCCGGGGCGCGCATTATTTATGCTCGGCGTTGTGAATGTATGACAAGTAGGCCGACCTCGCTGGAAAGAGCTGCTGCGCCGCGTGGGGCTGCGTGCGTTACCGAGGAATTTCGAGTGCGTCGGAGTTGCGTCGGCTTGTTTGTTGACCTGTGGCGTCGACCTGCGATTATTTTGCACAGCGGTGTGACCGAGTTCTCACTTTGCGACTGTATTACGAGGGCTGGATATTTTGCGTAAACCGTGTGTGTTCGTTGGTATGAAATATACATTGCGCGCCAATGAGCGATATTCTCTGCATATCTGTGTATTCCTACTGGAACCATTGAACTGAATTCCTGGCAGTCCTCATTCATAACTAGCGTCCAGCATCCTCAAAACTGCGTGAGTTAACTATGCTGGAAATGTGAATCGCGTTCTCCAGCAACGCTCGGAATTCTCAATCTATAGCCAGTAGCCAGTAACTGCTTGCAGAATAACATAAATAATAGACATTCCTCCTTTAAAGAAATTTCCAATTATAAAGCTTTTCTTTAATGCTGTTACTCCTTCCTACACGTTATCGTTTATAGAATGTGATTGCTCTCTTTGCGTTGCCGATCTAAAAGAGAGTACAAACTGCTTGTGTACTAAAGTAGGGTTATGAAAAAATATGTACATATTAAATACTAAATACAGAGACAACGAAATCTTAGCCTTCAGTTTTGGATTTCCTTTGTGTTCATCTTTTGTATATTGTGACAAAGAAAATAATCATTCTCTACGGTTTCTCAGATGAGATTTTCAGATGCAAAGTTTTGCAACCATGTCTGAAGCTTTTAAATGTAAACTAATGCTTATTGTTATTTATTCTCAGTTATGTGTATATACTCATCATTTGATAAAAGAAAGAAAATGTCTTGAAAAAAAGGTCAAAATGGGGCAAATCTCTAGGTCAGGATTGTTTTAATTTGATTTAACTTACATTTTCCAAAAAGAAAGCCTTACGGAAGAAATTCGATCCATAAATTATGTCTATATTAAGCATTCTGTGTCTAATACTTTGTCGTTTACTGAGGCTACATGAGGTCAATTATTGCTCTCCAAAACAAACAAAGTTTGCTGACATTCATTACATCACAAGAATGTTTTAGCACTTACTGTTCCGGTTCAGAACGGTTTCAAGGCGCTTGGATTTATTGTGTATCATCTCCTATTCTCTTTATTTCCTTTCCTCACACCTGACCTTCAAGAGACGCGTGATCGTCCCAGCGCATGGGATGGGGCGGGGCGGGGCGAAACGTGGAAGCCGGGAGCGATAGGCGGCCGGGCCCTTGAAGTGGGGCCGGCGACCGTAAACGACTGCATTCGAAATCATCCAACTCGCAAGAACTTCACTTTTGTTTGTGTTGCGTCCGCCCGCGCGCCCGCGCGCTGACGGCCCCGGCCGCTTCCCTCCCCTCCTCCTCGTCGCGTCAACCCGCTCCGCCCGCGAACCGCCGGCGTCCTCCGTAGCGCGCCCCGTCTGTGCGAGATCCCCGGCCCCAAACTCCGCCCACCCCTACACTCGCCCCCATCCCCCGCCCGAGCTTCACACAGAACCCCGCCCTATCCGCCCCACTCCAACCGTCACGCCCACCACCCACACCACCTCCGCCCCGCCACGCCCCGCTCCACTCCAGTCACCGCCCCGACCCGGCGAGCCCTATCGCAACCGCGGCCGCCGGCCCTTTCCGTGTGCGCAGCCCTCGCCCGGGCGCCCTATCCCCCAGCGTTAGCGCGCCTCACCATATGAGGCTTCAACACCGCCCCCCGGTTCCCGCCGCCCGCCCCCCGCCTCGCGCCTGCGGCCGATAAACCCTCCGGAAGGGAGGTGCCAAAGGACGTACATTTGTTGGCCGAATGAAAGGAAAACGTGTAAACCCGGTCGGTAACTTCCTTGGCGGTCGACGATGTATAATCACGCACTCTGCTGGAAAGTCTCGTTTCGGGAGAAGCGAACAATAGCACAAGAACTCGTTTTGTGTTGTATCTCTCT
>BOPP01000072.1:842689-893975 GCA_017312745.1 Gryllus bimaculatus | reverse complement strand
GGAGGGGGCGTTGCTCCTTGGCAGGCGTCTCCGGGGCGACGGCGCTGCCCGCTCCGTCGCGCCGCGACCGTCGTTCGCCAACTTTCCGCCAGGCCGCACTCGAAGCGCGGCAGTCGCCGATCGTGTCATAAGCGCATCGGCGATTCGACTCCCGCTCGACACTCACGGCGCTACGGCTCCCGAACTTCAGGGGTTGGCAAAGTCCGGCAAACCGGGACGAATCTGGCCCCGTGCTTGTTTTTTGGTCTGCGCGCGAGACTTATAATGAAATTGACATTTTTGCTTTCTTGTGTACGGAGTAATACACGTATTGTAGAGAAAGTTATGTATTGCGTGGAAATATATTCCAAGATTTCAACGAAAATACACATGTTGGAATCCCATGTTACCAAAAGAATTGTCTTTTAAAAGACTGTTTCTGTATCACTGACTGTCCGTCTGTCTAGCTGTCAGTCGATCTGTCTACCTGCCTCCCTGTCTGTCCGTCCGTCTGTGAACAACACTAGCGTCTTCACTATTTGTAGTATTTTTTCCCAAAATTAAAATTCCGTAGTTGATCTGGTGAGACTCGCAGCTCTGCGCTTTTGAATATAATTCTTTGAAATTTGAGTTAGTTTTACATTAAGCTCATAGGACATTTTAAAAAGTATTTCAAAATGGCTTCATTTTTTCTTTTATCTTCTTGTAGAAATATATTAAAATAGACTTCCATTGAAATAGATGATCTATTTATTTCTCGTATCTCGAATGGTTTGAGTGAAAATAAGCTTCAAATTGTTCATTTTCAGAAACGCTCAAACAACATTTTTTTAAAAATATCTCTACATTTATTAACAAAAATGTAAAAATACGACTAGGTTATACTGTTCTATAATATTCATAAAACCATATTTCAATTCTACTATTATAGATGTGAAAAATTGAGAAAACAAAAAAATATTTTTAAAACGTCCTTGGGTGGCAGTTGATGGTAGTAGAGGGTGGGAAAAAACCGAATAGATGGCCCAAACTAATGACATAAGGGAACTAGCTAGTACGACAGTCTGTGCCATTCTGCAAAACCACTAGTTTAATGCTCTTAGGAATAATTCGATCGTGAGGTTCTTGACTGCATGTTGTGTATCAGGAAGGAAACTGTAACACTTGTCCAAATTTTGAAGCTGTTTCGTGACATCTGATTAAGGACAGTAACATTTAATAGTTTATTTTGACATGCATAATCTTACCACTCATAATTATCCTATATAATCAAGAATAATAACTCCAATATAATAGTACCCTTTCTTTTTTGTTCATAATGACGTATTATAACCTCATACCACTTGATATGTATCACTTCAACTCCCGAAAGATATAGTTTGAGGTTAAAAATAGTGGATTTAGTTAGTAGCAAGGCGGTTATGGAAGTGAGGCTCATGAGTGTGTAAATAGTTTGCAATGCTGCTCTGAAGAAGCACCTCTGATATCATAAATGCACCTGAATGAAATTTGACCTTGCTATTTCAGTGTCGAATACAATGTTAGAACTGAAAAATACATTAACTTTCAGCGAATCCTCCATATTATATGAATGCCACACTGTTAATCCTAGCCTCTTATCGTCAAATCGTCATTAACTGCATGGTTTAAACAGGGGGTTCAGATCTGTTGGTCTTATTTATACCCTAGTACACAAAATAATATTGCATTGTAAATTTTCTCCCTCTTTCTGTATGCCATCTTCAAAATCTTAGGTAATCCGTAGAGATCAAAGATAAAAGAACATATGGAAAGATGAGTTGCTTGATAAACATAAAATGACTTTGTATGTGTCTTAAAAAACATAAAGAATGGGAAAAAATATGAGGGAATGAAAGTAAAGTTTGATCCAAAGTCTTCAATGAAGAATGAGTGGTTTATTAAATTATATTTGACACATTTTTAAAAATTGCATTTAAGTTTGTTTGTAGTGCCGTGGTTTTAATAGAATAGAGAAAAATTTCTATACTAAAGTATAACTTTTTCAGTATTTCGTCCTGTTTCCCTCCGTCATCGCTTTCACCTCTGTTGTGTCCGCCGGCGCCCTCGTCAATCCCTCGGCGTTCGACCTCTCGATCTCCGCTCCGGCGCCTCGCACGCATCGCCGTTCCATCGCGTTCCCCCTCCCCTCCCCTCCCCTTCCCTGACTCTCCCCCTCCCTCGCCGTTCGACGCCGGGCGTCGCGCCGTTGCACGTCGTGCTGCTGGCGATTACAGTTTTACTGGCGCCCGTATCGAGCTCTATAGGGCGCGCGAGGGGGGGGGGGCGGTGGGTGGAAACGACTGGCGCGCGGAAGACCGTTGGGTGGCCGGGGTTGGCGGAAAGGGAAGGGTGGGAGGAAGGGTGAAGGAAAGAGAGCGGGTGCATTTGAGGCGGCGGGACCTAAAGAAAGTAGCACGTCGTCGCACAGTAAGAAGTACTTGCCTGCCCGCTCGATCCCTTCATGCCCCTGCCCAGTTGGGCTTCGCCGCGCACCGTCGTGCTTACTTCGTTACGCTTCGGCTGTCCACGCTCTGCTGTATGCAGCCGAGACCCTCGCGAGCTGAAGCAAAATGCTTCAATGCGTTGTAACCCGACCGTTACGGAGCCATTTGTAATGCTTCAAAACGTGGGGCTGGAAGTAATTACTGGAGCTCACATGGCTGATTTTTCCAACTGTGAAGAGGCAGGGTCCGACTCGTCACGCTTCGACTCGTCACGCTGCGACACGTCACGCTCGGACCCGTCACGCTCGGACCCGTCACGCTCGGACCCGTCACGCTCGGACCCGTCACGCTCCGAACCGTCACGATCGACCTGTGGTGATCCACACAGTCTTTTGTATGCTCCTTCTTGTCCTCTGTTATGTGCGCTATTCGGATACTAGTCTTGTCATGTTTCGCCCGGCAAGCTTCGTTAAGAATATTGCTTTATAACGCCATGCTCTACACTCAACACATTTACACCCTGTTTTTCTTTGCCAATTTACGCTTCAAAGCGTCTTGGCACATCGATTTATCCACCATGTCGTACACTTGAATTCGTAATTTCCAGTCCAATGAAATTCATCTCATAACATACTCAACGCTATTCTTCATTAAAAATGTTGAGTTTTCTCAATGATTTGACGTAGCAGAATCAGCTAGAATAAATCTTACAGTTAAGTTCCTAATCACCAAACCGTCTTTACCTTGACCTTAATCTTCATCATCAGATTCACATTTACCTTCATTCCTACTTGAACACCAATTCATTTTATTCTTCTCCCTCAACCATCGTACACCAACCCACAACATTATCTTTGCTTTCTCCTTCGTAACATCGGGAGGTGGCGTGACAGAAGGCGTAACAACCACCTCCACCAAAACCAACAAGGTACCAAAACCACCACCACCACCACCGCACCATGACTACCGCCACCACATTGAACTCCACATTAAACAACATTCCTCCGTTCCTAGCTCCCATCTCCGTGGCCAACCACCATATCCTTCATCCTTCTCAATGTTAGACTCCGCCCACGCCTCCTCCATCGTTCTGTGTGGTCTCTGTCGTATATTTATCCTTGTATTTGTTTTCGTTCCTGTCCCAGTTCCTGTCTCCACCCCCACCGTAGTCCCCATCTCTATTCTCGTCTCCGTTCACATCCCCATCCCCTTTCTCGTCTCTCATGCAGTCGCCACCTCGTCCTCACCACATCTCCCTTCCCGGCAGCATTGATTCCTCCGTTTCCGCCCTCGTTCCCCGTTTCCGTCCTCGTCCCTGTTCTTCCTTCCACAAGCCACACGGACTCCGCCCCCATCCCACAGCCCGCCTTCGCCAACGCCCCACCGCTTCCAGGGTCCGCAGAGCGCGCGTCGGCCCCGGCCCGAGAGCGCTGCGCTGTTATGAACCTGCTCTCCAATTACCGCGCGGCGGGCGGGCAGGCTGGGTGGAGCAAGGCGGGGTGAAGGCCGGGGCGGGGCGGGGCGGGGCGGGGCGAGCGGAGCGGGGCGGGCGGAGCGGGGCGTAGCGGAGGGGGCGGGGCGGGGCGAGGCGGGCCAGGGCAGGCGAAGCGGCTGGGCGGGGCGGGGCACCGAGCCCGACGGTGGCGTACAGCCCCCAGGAAAGCCATCGCCACCCGCCTCCCCGAGCGGCCGTTGCGCGGCTCCGCAATAAAAGATCGCGCGCGCGGCCCCGCCCCCTCTATCTCCGCCGCTGACACCTCTCCGCTGCAGGGCTACGAGAGGGCCCTTCGTGCCACGCGCTGGGCGCGCCCGGCGCCGCGCGGAGCACCACGCTGTTTGGGCTGTGAGCTTTTATTTTTCTTTCTTTTGATAAGTTGTAGTGGGGGTCTCGGAAATTTGATGTGTAGTGCTGTTTGAGGAGAAATGTTTGGATGTTCTGGGAGAAGCAGATTACTTCTTATGTAGGAAGGAGACATTTGAATGTGTTGGCTTAAACTTATTTTTTGATTCTCTACGTTTGGTTCGATTGTGTTGCATCGCAAGATCCTATTGGGTATTCTAATGTATCCCATTCATCTCACGTCATCTTTCAATTCGTTCTTCAACTCATTTACTTAATTTTTCAAACATACCTTTCTTGATATTTAGAGTTATTTTCAATTATTACACAATACTAAGGAGATAGTTTCTTAGATCCGTAACATTTCCATTATTTTACGATGAAGTATTTTTATTACGTTATCGTGGAATCGTAGAACGTTCTGTGGTGCAAGTCTCTTCCTTTTTGCCTTTTTCTTGAAAATGTTCCCAGAAACGCGTTTTTAAGGGATGAAAGTGTTTGGTTTTCGTTATTGTTCCGGGAACTTCGCTCTCTACTGCGTTACTCAACGCACGCACGCAAGTCGTTGGCTCCTGCGTGCTACACGCTGTGCGTTCGTGCTGGCAAGCAGAATACCTAGAACCAATTTTGAGGATATTTCCTGAGTTTTGTATTTTTTGTTCCAGTCTTGACGAGGTTACTGAGGATATTTTAAACTATAGCTATTAGGGAAAACTCCTTAAATGTATATTTTGGTGTTGTATATCTGAATATCCATAATGATGTATGTCCAAAATAACGCAGGACTACCAACATGAAACTGAAGAATACTTAGGAATGGTTTGTTTCAAAACGTCAATTATCATTTTTGTAAAGTTTCATAAATATATTTATCATAATATTTTGCGTGACATTTCTTTGCTTGCCGGAGAGAAAAGATAATAAGGAAAGTTGTTCATTTCTCGACATCAACATTCTGTGTTGCAGAGACAGCAACAATAAATTTGAGGTGTTGTGAGGTGCATAGACATTTTTAACTTAATAAAATGCAATGGTGGATGGTTAATTACAGTTTTGGATGCTAAACGATCTGCAAAGTTGTTTGTACAATGGAAATTGTGTGAACTCGTGAAAGAAATCTTTGTCGGAATCTGGTATTATTGTTTGTTTTGGATCAATCAAAGAAAACATTTTGTAATTTTTGCTGAAAAAAAATTATTAATAGTAATAGTTAGTTATTTAGTAAGTATTTATAGTTAGTTATTTGTTATTTGTGACAGGCATGTCTACCTTGTGTACCATTCATCAGCATCGCTGAATATAACAGAGATATTTTCCCTCTTTCTTCAAAAACAAAGGCTCTAATTATCTTGCACAGTTATTTCTTCGTTTATAATTTTTGTAATCTTTGTCGATGCACTCGACTATTCACTTCCCAAGTGTCAGTGTTCTCAAACCGGTTATAGCAATTTTACTTGATGCGGGCACAGTAAACTTCAGACAGTATTCTCTGGACTTGTGCCATTTCCATTAATTTCTTATCTTCACGATATATCGTGATTCAGTAAAGCACTTAGAATATTTTTATGTTTTTACTTGCTTTCTCGGCCGGTTTAAGAATACGCAGTTGCCAGAACTAGTACATACATTTACAACTACTTATTTGTTTCTATTTTTAATAACTTTTATTTTATGTTTTCACTACTCTTACGACATTCTAATTAGTTGGATGCCTTACTTACTAAAATCTGGAAGTAAAGCAAACGTAAATTCTTATGATCCGTTCTAGATTGTGCTCTCGTTTTATCGAATTTCTTACTTCCATTTCGCCCTGCTTCCATCTTCTAGTCCATCTTCGTTGCCTTTGAAACCACCACCACAAATGCTACAATCCCACAAACATCATTCCATAACAAATATCGCACTCGCAACACCCATTCCACCCACAACAACCACCATACTCACAACAACCACCATACTCACAACACCCACCATACTCACAACATCCACCACACACACAACAACCACCACACCTTCAACACCCCCCACACACACACACAACAACCACTACACCCACAACAACCATCCCACCGACAACGACTATCCCACCCACAACAACCACCTCATCCACAACAATCACCACACCCACAACAACCACTACACCATTCCAACATCGCCACACCCACAACAACCACCACACCCACAACAACCACCAACTCACAACGACCACCACACCCACAACCATTACACCACACCCACAACCATTACACCACAACAACTATCTCACCCACAACGACCACCACACCCTCAACATCCACCACACACACAACAACCACTACACCCACAACAACCATCCCACCCACAACAAACATCCCACCCACAACAACCATCACATCCACAACAATCACCATACCCACAACCACTACACCATTCCAACATCGCCACATGCACAACAAACACCACACAAACAATCACCTCCGCCCAAACAACCACCAGAACATAATCACTGCACCACAACATCCTCCAGAACATAACTACTACACCACAACAACCACCATCACCCATCACCGTATCCACAACAACAATCACCACCGCCACCAGCATCATGACAACCATACAAGCACGCAGCCTTTAGTGCTGTGTGTCATCATTGTCTTTTTACGCTGTTCTTCCCCTTTCGCTCGAGCCACAGGAAGCCCTCTTTCCTCCCGACAGCGACGCTCCCCGTCTCCCATCTCCGCGTCTTGTGCGACGCGTCGGCGCGCGCGAGCCGCTGCATATTTCAGCGCTCGTAAGGGCAGCCCGGCAACTTGACGCAAACGCAGTTTGCTTAAGCGTTTGGGACTTCCGCGCGGGCATCGAAGTCTCCGGTGTTTTATTCACTCGGGGACAACTTGGCGCGCGGCGGCGTGGCTGGCCCCGCCACGCGACGCGCGTCTACAAACTCCAAGGGCCTCCTTGCCTTCGGCTTTATGTTTACGCGCCGCAGGAGGTAAAACGCCCGAAATGAATGACGGCGACTTCACGGAGGAGCCGTAGACAAAAGGTTGTTTGTTTCTCATGAAATTTCAATTGTGTTTGAGGTGAGGTGAGAAAAACCACTGAACACCTACACATGGTATTGGGTCACCGTGTGTTTTAAGGTGTGGCGTCTTGCCGGGGCAATAAATTACAGACGTGAACGGCTTGTAAATATTTAGTATTTATTAGAAATAAAATTATCCGACACCATAATACTATTTACAATATTTACAAATAAATCGACCGTTACAAGAAGGAACTTTCCCTGGTTACCACCCCCGCTGGCTCGTTAATTAATTACCATGTTCGGTGTGATGCACCAGTACCTTACGCGAGCATACCAGCGAGTATGCCGCACCTACCGTCACGACGTAGCACGCCGGCTTCGGTTCCCCGCCTCGGTCGCCTATGCATTACAATGCAACGCCGCGCACAACCCACACGACGCCTTACCGACGCGCCCAAGAATCAGATGAAACAGAAGCTCGAGCTAGGTCGGGATCCGCTTATATACCTTCTGGGCAGGCTGACGGAACTGCGTCACCCGCAGTGTCCGCCGACGCGTTTCCGCCGGGTCCGGGGTCTCCACGTTGCCTCCCACGAACTTCCCTTGCTCCCTAGCCTTTGTGCAGCCCAGCGTCTCTTCCGCCAGCGCTGTCCACATAGCTGATATAGTACGTTTGTACTGGCGACAGATATGACGCCACAAAGGTTACTGCCAGATGAAGTACTTTGCCCGATATTCCATCAGTACAAAAGTATTGCTCGTTGTCTGTACTAATGTATTGCTCGTTTACATGAAGATTTTCTTTAGTGTCAGTATGATAACTCATTTGATTAAATATATTGTGTACATATATAGTATCAAAAATGTATGTTCTATACTATTATAAATATGCTACATGGTTTGTTGAAATATCATTGAGTACTATTTGCTACTCATGCTTTCTCTTGTTTTTTAGCTTGTCAGATTATTTGGTACAGAAAAAATTTAAATTTGCGGTTGTAAATGTATCATGAGAGAAATAAAGATACTTATTTGCAGTAATTTTACTTTTAAAAGATATTACATTGTAGAGATTCTGTTCACTTTTAAGATACTTCTGGCGTTGAAATAATCTTATTATTTATTGACATGCCATGTTTTTGAAATCTGTGCGTTGAAATCTGCATTTCATTCCTTTTCCATAATGTCTTTATGCACGGTGACTTTTTTAAATTTTTTGTTGATATTTAATACACGCACAGGACTCAATTGGTTATCGCAAAAAAAAGAAGCTAATTAGTCTCATTACTATTATTATTTGACGGTGTCAGGAGGAAGCGACAAAACTCATTACAAATCTGCAATAAAGGAGTTATAATGTGCCTCAGGTAATCATCTAACAATACGATGGTCACTTTTGCTTGTCTCAGGAATAAGAAGAGAACATCACTTTTAGGTAAGGTCATTAGAATGTTCTTTGCGATGCTAATGCCTAATTGTTTTTTCATGCAGGAGCCAACTAATTAGGGAAATAGAAATGTGTATTGAAGTGAATCAATACTCTCTCACTTTGATAATTATTAAAATAATCATTTGTATTGCTTTACTGCCCCACATTGTGTATGATATTGAAGTGAATCAAAATTCTTCCTTTAATACTCATTAAATTTTCTATATATTTTATTGCGTTTCCCTATAATTACCTTCCCCGATTTATTTATTTTGCCCGTCTTTGATCAGGCAATTGTGGTAATTCACAATTTACCCCTATAATTTCTCTCAATATTTCTAATTAAATGGAGTGCCTAGCTCTGTTTTTTATTTAAGTTCTGGGCGTCAGCATACGCACACTTGCTCAGGATACTATACTTGTCTTTGTGGGCTTGAGAACATCGCTTATACGAGTATTTGGATGGTGAATAGTTAAATTTAGTTAGAAAATATTTATTACTACTCTTACTCATAAATTAAACAACTTGTAAATTTCGATTTCTGTATTTCCAGAGAGTTTGTGTCGTCTGCCAAACTTTTTTATTTTAATCTCCAATTAAATTTGATGTTAAACAATGTTTTTTTATCTTTCCCTCATTTTGAACTGTTTGATGTCCAACCAACCTCTATAAACAAACATAACAATTCTTTATCTATCTTAATGTTACCTTACAATTTCACACAACTTGGCCTCGCTACAATGTTCTTGTTGAAGTTTTTCTCCGCTTTTTATCTAATCTTCCCCTCTGAAGATTCTTCTCTGCAATCTTTGGGTTGTCATCGAAATCAGCGACTGTTTCATTAATCTACTTGGAGCTCTTCTCAGGTCCACACGTAATTTGACTTTTAAATTTAACTAGTAATCGAGACCTAATTATCCCACGAATGTTAATATTTTCTTTCTAATAAATTACTTTCCAAATACTTCCCTGTTCACTTATATCCTTGGACCACATTTTGATTTTCTAACTCCACGGACTAATTACAAAATATTTCAACAACACGCCCTGATGGCCATTGATGTTTCCTCTACGAAACCCAGCATAGTTCTGACCAAAATTGTTCGCTTTTATTTCCCATTCGACGTAACCAGTTCACTTGTTTCATTGTTATTCTTGCTACTTTATGTGCTATTGTTGCACTGTAACCATACATTAAGCGTCTTTTGTCTTCTACCAACAATGTCCTATATTATTTTTCTGTTTTATTTTCGGAAACAATCCTAAATGGTTCAAAACCAACTTCATCCAATTAGTATTTGGATTTTCTGACTCCTTACACTCTCAATATCTCATATAAATTTGCGTCATCCCGCAATTCCTTATATTTTGCAAGACATTGGACATTAAAGTTTTGCTTACAAATGCGTCAAAGATCACAAGGCACTTTTCCTTCCCTCAGTATTAACAAAACCATTGTTTTATTAGCACAAAAAGCAACAGCATATTATTCGCAACTAACAGATGTCTTTGCTGCGCGGGAAAGGCATTGTATGCCATCAGTTGAATGTGATTGTAGTTTGATAGGTTGCGAAAGATTAGTAGTTGCAACGCAAAGCGCGAACTTTCAACACTTGTCGATTTATGAGTATGAAAATTCTCCCATATCCAATATTACGGAGCATTTTCGTTACTCAAAATAGCAATTTTTACGAATGAGTACTGTTTCACTGTATTCACATCAAAGCTTCTAGCAACTTTTGCATGAATTATTACCTCGCCACCAATACAAACACACACACACACAATAGTACGAATGATGTGAATGTGGAATCTTTTACAGAGTCAAAAAAGATATTTAACGTAACACTCGACTAAGAGCATTGTATTTCAATATTTTGTAAAATAAAACATAGTTGCTATGTTTTATTACATTGTATTTAATTGTACTATAGAACGACTATAATACCAGTTTTTTTATAAACATCACTGATAAATATTGAAATAAATGTAAACGAGAGGTTCATTTCAACTTTTACGTTTTGACATATATGACGCAAAAACTAGAACTGAAGTTGATGAGATAATTTCAAGGAAAATGAATATTTAATTTCGTTCGCTAGTGACGGTGTTAAATTTTATTCCGGACAAGAAAGACTCAACTAAAAATGCCATGCTTTACAAAATACTGCGTTATGTGTAAATATTCTACCCTTGAACATATAAAGAAAATTAATATCAGTGGAGCGTTTTTGTTTCGTGTAAATTCATCTATCATTAAATTCGTATAAGAAAGAAAATAATATCAGTTCAGAGTTTTATTATAGTTGAGTATTTTATTGCGTATGATCCGCGATAACACCAGGCGTCAGCGGAGCGGTATCGGCGAGGACTGAGGACGCAGGGGTGGGGGCAGGCGGAGGGGGGAGGACGTATCGCGGATCTCCTGCAGCGAGGGCGCCGCTTTAAACGGAAGTTCCGGCCTCAAGTCACGAGTCCACTATTCGTCTTTTAATACCCTGCGGCAATCTCTGTTTTAGCAGTTCACATATTACGAGGAGATGGTTTGGGCCGCGTATCGTGTATCGAATGGGGTCATCTTCGCGCCGTCTTCACGAAAGAAGGCCGGGAGAGTTAGCGGAGGACGGAGGTATGAGGTTTCAGCAAAGGCGGCGGTGGTGGAGTCAGGAGGGAATGTTCAAATGAGAGAAAAGAAGGGAGAAAGATCGTAGTGAAAAGTGTGCCAGTGGAAAAAGTAGGAAATTATCGATGGGAAGTAAGAGAGAGGTGGATTGTGAAGTAGGTGGGCGCGACAGAAAGGATGATACGAATGGTAACGAGTGACAAAAGAGGGAGATGGAGGAGGCGCGGAGTGTGAGTTGGCGGGGCGTGGGTCAGAGGTTTCAGTTTTGCGGAGGGTCGGAGGAGGGTCCGCGAAGTGAGGGGGCGGGGTCGGCGGCGAGCGAGTCGGTCGACGTGCCCCAAATGACGCCCCCGGGAGTGCGATACTGGCCGCCGCCATTCTACCGACGTCTGTGGACGATACCTCTGCTTACTGAGCCAGCCTTTGGAAAGTCATGGACTCTCCACGACTCTTGCAGCAGCCGCCTGCCCATTCGTTGCGTTGATGGTTTTCGATTTTTGGAGACGGGGGCGGCGAGTTGAAAGTCGTCCGGAGATGGGGACTGAATTTCCCACACAGAGAAGAGTCTGAATGGGCAGATAGGGCGGGTGGAGAAAAAGAAAAATGGTAATGTTTTAGTGATCCAGGAGATAACTTCGAGAGAGTTTATGAAGTTATAGATGTACATTTATTGATCAAGGCATCAATTGAAAAATGTTTTAGCGAGGATGAAAACGGATACAAAAACAATTTTGCACAGATGAAATAAAATAGATTCCAGTTTATTCTACCCTCTTCAACTTAGTATTTCAATACAAACTAAATCGTGCAGTCTAAAGTAATTTATGTACAATAATGTATTATTTGTAAATGTGGCATATATCATAATATTAACCAAATGTTTCGTAATTTATGAGACGGTTTAGTTCTTGCAAATTTCTGTCGCCTTATATTACATGTTTTTCTTTATTTTGATATTATAATTGATCATTGTAGTTCATTATTAATATTGATAAACATGATTACTTTGATCTAGTTTGATTGATGTCACTAATTTACAATTATGATTTTGATCTCATTTCAATCCCCTACTTGATAAAATTTTCGAATTCATACAAGACAATATTCCCTCCGCGACATCAACGGGCAACTTTCAAAAATGATCCCCGTGATCCCTGTTAAGCTTATGAAGAGTGCTCATCTAAAGTCCTTTCAAGCGAGAAACAAAAGCGCTAATGACTGGGAAAATTGCCTTGTCCTGATCCCTCACCGGTCTTGTCAGGCATACAGAAAGTCCCTTTAACGTAGCCAGCGTGCTCCATACATCAGCGCGGCCTAGCGGCGTTAGGGCGCACCGCCGCGTCCGCCGCCATCCGACCGGCGTGTATCACCGCCGTCGATGGAAATTAAAAATTAAGGGCCGGGCGTCGTTAAGGTGGATAGTTAGTTGTCCACGCGGAGCGTAGTAACAGTATCGATTATTGCTCGTTAATTGCGAATCGATGGGCGACAGGGGGGGCGAGCGCCTAGTCTACCCGCTGGCCATCGGAGCCTCACTTAGCCGACGCGAGAGGCGCGCGATGGCTCGTAATAGGGCGTCGACAGGAGAGTTCCGGGGCTCCGGCGCGGTGCTTTTGCGCAGGCGCTAACAGGGTGCTCGAGCTCGTCAACTGGACTTCACGCTCGAAGCGATCAACCAGAGTAGGTGCTCCTTGCAGCAAAATCACGTGCTCTTGCAATCATTTCCCGTCTACTAGATTCCGCATCATTTATAACGTTCAATAATTTTTATTCTACTGTTTTATTTGCCATTTTTGCGATAACGTTCACAAGACGTTTCTGTTCCATCAAAAAATAATGTTCATTTACTTCTAAATATTGACAAAGCATATAAATCATTAATTGCATTCAACATCTGTGAAAGTAATGATAATTTTATTCTCTTCTTTATAAAAAAGTGTTCGCTAAACTACTATTAAGTTATTCTCTTGAATACTAAGATCATTACAAAGTCCAATGGTCTGTCGTTTACGGGAAAAAGTGTTCAAGGAAAGGGGCTAAAGAGAAGAGTTGGTAGAAGACTACCCGAAGTAACGTGTCGATGCCAGGGTATTTATTTATTACAATTGCTTATTAGTCAGAAAGAGGAATGTTGTATATCTAAAGTCCAAAATGGAAGTAATCTGTATGACTAATTTTCAATGCGTGCAGAAATTGGCAAAAAACCATGCGACATTTCGTCTTGTATAAAACGGTTTCACTTTTAACAGAAAAATTCAAACACTTGTTTTTGTTATTCCGACTACTCTGCGCGTACAAAATTATTTATAATATTCATTAAATTTCTTTAAATAAATCTATCTAATCTTTGTCATGTTTTTATTTTGTTCCAATTTTCAAAAATATGGAGTGTTTAACTAAAATGGGCCCTGGGCTGCTTTTTAAGCGAACTAGCGCTATTCGAGAAAAGATAGTAATGGGAATTTTTGGAGACTATTGTGAGGAAATAAGGAAATTTGTTGTGTAATTTCCCTTTCCTTGAAGCAAAAAATGTGCAAAAGTAGTCTTTGTTTTCAGAAAAAAGCTTATTTAAAGATATATTTTTCGAAGAGATTTAGCTATGGAAAAAATATTTTTCATCAATATTAAACTTTAGCCATGTGGATTTTTGCAGCTTTTCTGTAAGAATCACCCACAGAATGTGTGTTAAAGGAAATACTTTCCTCTATACAGAACACGATTAATCCACTTTTTCGGTGTCAGGGTTCCGGAGTACAATTTTTTTTGCACAAAAATCGCTGTTCCTTTGGAGCCATTTATAAATTACGTAACGCAAATTTGGAGTATTTTGAATACCCTCTCCCTCCCTCCCCACACAGTAACGCACCCGTAACGCGCGTTTAAACCCCTCTAAATAATTACGTACCACTTGAGAACCCCCCTCCCATTTAGACGAAATAAAATAAATTAAATCACAGAAAAAATTGTATAAATTTAATTTTAGTAAAATTTATGATAATTAAAGTCAGAATTAATTGGCAATGATGACTGCGTGTAACAATGGAATTGGTAACAACTGCTACGAGAAGGACGCACCGACATGAAAATTTCTTACAAGCCATGCACTCGTCGTGGATGACACTTTAGTGACAATCTACTACCCCAATTAAATTGGATTCTACAATACACGAAAAACATTTTGAACATTATTTCGTACTTTTCAGATTCTATAAGAAAATGAAAAACATACTTCCACTTATTGTAAAAAATTACACAATACCTTTAAATTATTTATTTTTAAAAATAATTAATATTTTAATGTTTTGTTGTAAAACAGAAAAAAGTAATATTGTTAACCAGATGCCGAAAAAAGAAAACTAATCAAGGTTACGTGCACTAAACTAACATCCTCTACCCCTCAAGTAAAGCAGCGTAAAGCTACCTCAAATCCCCTCCCCCTCTTTCTCGTTACGTAATTTATGGACGCCCACTTTTCGCTTTATTACAATACTTTTTCGGCACTACGTAAGTAGTATGCGAAAAAGTAAAAATATTTATGGTGTAACATCATTTTCACCTGTTTCAAGCCAAGATGCATCACGAAAATGCCGGTCAAAAGGTGTTTCCAGTAGGCATGTAGGCACACATTACGTTCTGTAGTTAAAAATCGTGTGTTTTTAGGTAATGAAAACACCAATGACATATATGAGAGAGTAATTTTAGGACGAATAACGCAAAAAAGCAACCTTTACAGTTTATTGTTTCTAGAATGGATATTAACATATATCTGCTTTGTATTCCCTTTTTGAATACACAGTTATTTTGTTACAACTCAGAGAAAAAATAGTATCAATAATAATTTAGGACTACTTTTCACGAGAAAAATGTTCAGCAGACGGCCAATTACTTTGGCGAGTGTAATCAAACAAGAGATGGAGCAACAAAAAGTGAAACGAAAATTATATTTTTGCATTCTACAATCAAATACAAAAACACAGAGTACGACAGCTGATCCATTAAACCTAACACGATCTTCAACATCAGGAACAAGCACGAGTGGCGCTATAAAGGAAATAAACAAAACATATGATGATTTACCAATCACAAGAGACTCTTTAATGAGTAATTACTAGCAGAGAGACGTAAATGCTCCAAGTTCCACGAAACATTTTATATGAAAAGACGCATTTGCTCATGAGAAGTGCTAATTCCTACTTGTATACGTCAGCAATTGTTCTGAAGAACTTTCTCATTTTTATTCATATCACTCAATTTGCAGAATATCTATTCACTATCTAAATATTAATAAATTCGGTGAAAACTATGACCAAAAGAGCCTGATAATCCTCTTCTTTAATCGCCCCCTGCCCAGCCAGTGGCCTAATCCGGCGCTCCCTCCCGCCCTCCGTCACTCTCCCTCTCCATAAACAGCAGCGGGCCGACGCGCAGCCCTCGACCCCGGCGCCGCGTCCATCCTCATCCTCGTTCGCATCCCCGGCGCTTAAGCCCGGCTCGTTAAGGGGGCGGGGCGGGGCGGGGCGGGGCGCTGCGAGACACTTGCTGGTGGTGGGGCGGGCCGAGCGAGCTGTGCGGCCCGGGCTGGAGAAGCGAGAGTGAAGCGGCGTGGAAGGTGTGACGACGTGGAGCGGGAAGAGCGTGGCGCGGAACGGAGGGGGATAGTGACGGAGACAGTGGGGGAGATGGTGGAGGAGAGGGCGGAGGAGAGGGCGGAGGAGAGGGCGGAGGAGAGGGCGGAGGAGAGGGAAGAGGAGATGGTGGAGGAAAGGAGATGGCGGAGGAAAAGGTGAAGGAGGAGGCAGAGGAAATGGTGATGAAGGTGGCGGAGGGTTGGTGGAGGAGATGGCAGCTGAGATGGAAGAAGGGATGGCAGATGAGATGGCAGAGGGGATGGCAGAGGGGATGGCAGAGGAGATGACAGAGGAAGTGACAGAGGAGGTTGCAGAGGAGATGGCAGAGGAGGTGGCAGAGGAAGTGGCAGAGGAGATGATGGATGAGATGGCGGAGGAGATGCGGACGGAACGTGTGGCGGAGACCATGTTTCAGATATGTTGGTGGGCAGATTGGCGGAGAGGGCGATGAAATGAGTATCAAAGGTAGAGGCGACGTACAGCAATGTATAAGGCAGAAAGTGTGACGGATAGTGAAACAGCTACATGGAGAAATGACGAAGACGATGGTGCAGAGGTTAAAAGTGTGGAGGAGCTTGCCGGAGAGCATGTCCGGGAGCGTGGAGGGAATGTGGCGGCAACGAGTCGCAGAGCATGTTCGAGAGTGTGTCGGGGAGCGTGGGGGAGCGTGTTGGATGCGTGACGCAAGAAACATGCGCAGGGAGAGCGGGCGAGAGCGTGGTGTTGTTGGCGGAACGTGGGCCTGCAAGTGAAACGGAGAGTAACGCTGAGAGCGCACCAAGAGAGAAGCTGCGGGGGGGGGCAGTTTGCAGAGAGCGCTTGCGGGGGCGCTTAGCAGAGCGGGACGGAGCGCGGCAAAGCGGGGCCGGCCGGAATTAATAACCGGGCCGTTGAGAGGACGGCGGCGCGCCGGTGCGGCCCACGCCCCCCGAGGGCGGCGGGGGCGGAGGGGCCTCCACAGGTGCGCCGGGGCGGCGCTGCGCCCGGGGGCTGTGATTCATGACCCGGCACCGCCAGCCCCGCCCCCGTCTGCCCCTGCGCCTCTTGAGCGGGCGTCTTCGCTGAGGGCCCCTTAATGGGCGTCACACGCGCCCGAGTTGCCGTAATTGCGGCCGACTTAATGTGTTCACGGATCATCGATGTCGTCTTGGGGACTAAGTGGTGCATTTGAAAGAGATCTTTTGAAATCAATGGATTTGGCTGCAGTTTACACATCTGATGTTTATGCCATTTTTAATATCATTCTAATTCTCAGTTTCATCTCTGTATGCACGAAATCGCACAAGATGTCTAGTAGTTTAACAAGATAAAATATACCTACCAATATTACCTAAAATTTACCACCAGTATTTTGACCAAATAAAACATTATTGTAATGAAATGCAACTTCGGATATCGTCGTTAGATTAAGTAAACATGTTCTAAGAATTTCATTAAATAAATTTTCTCTTTTCCTTCTTATATTATCGAAATGAAATATCAAAATTAAATGTTTTGTAAGACGTAAGAAGTAATTAAAGTTTTGCTGCTTTATTTTGAACGGAATAAAGCAATAAGTACTTGAAAAGATTATTCATTTGCAAATTGAGAAAATTTAATCTTCATCACAAATGCTTTTATTTTCTTTGGATATGAGGCAACCAAACATGATGAAGTCTACATAAAAATCTGATTAAATAACATTTAGCTTGAATATCATTTTAAAACACTTGCAGTACGGGATGCTGTTCTCCGACACTAAGAACATTTCTCTCAATTGGCCAAAAACAAAATTTCGGGAGCCTCGCCCAAAAAAACAACACACAAGCGCGAAACGAGTGCGGAGCGGGGCACCGGTCGTCGGCGCGTGGCGAATTATCATCGACCTGTGTGTGGGTGTGTTTTTCCGCGCGGGGCAGCACGTGTGTGTCGTGCAGGCAAAACGACAACGCGGGCGTCCACGCGTCCCCCGCGCCGCTCCTCGCCGACCGCACTCCGCGCGTAACGACGCGTGCCGCCGCCGCCGCCGCCAGGTGTCGCCCGCCCTCGCCCGCCCTCGGACGAGCATCGCGTGCTAATTGGCAAGCAAAACACCGTTCCGTCCGCGCCCTAACCCCACTCTGCCCTCGCGCTGTCCTCCGGGGTCGCGCCGCCCGCGGTTCCAGGTGGCCGTGGCAGGGTTGCCAACTTTTTTGTGTGTGGCAATTGTAACCAGATTTTTGTTGTTGTTTTCAAAGTGTAATGTAAATTGCGAAAATGTTATCAGTTTTTATTAGGTGTTGTGTTATTTACTTCTTTAAAGGTGAAAGTAACATTTTTAATTGTTGAAACTGATTGATCACGGAGTGCCTGATGATGCGACCACATTTTGTTGCAAAATATTGTCTTAGTTCGTTATTGCTAGTCAAATAGTTGTTGAAGTATTACATATGTTGATTGTCGTTAATATAAGAGGATACCACTACACAAAGTAACCGATTTGTGTTACATCAAAATTAAAGACATGGTCCTCGCGCTGTCCTCGGGGGTTGCGCCACCTACGGATCCAGGTGGTGCGCAGCCGTGGCAGGGGTGCCAACATTTTTGTGGCAATCGTAATCAAATGTTATTATGGTTTTCAAACTGTAACGTTCATTGGTATGTTTTTCAAACTGTAACGTAAATCGCGAAAATGTAACCAGGATTGTTATTTAATTCTTTCTGGTATTTAATTTTTTTCTAAGATGAAAGAAACATGTTTAATTTAAACCTGGTTGCCAACCTGGTTGGCTGAGGTGGCTAGTAGCGTGTACCGACTCAGCGCTTTGGTCCGATAGTCGTAGGTTCGAGTCTCGCCTTAGGCATGGTTGTTTGCCCCTTGTCTCTCTTCGATGTGTTGTCGCGGAGGTCCTCGCATTCTGCTGTCCCCGCATTCTGCTGTCCCCAGATGAGAGGAGCCCGCAAGTGTGAAGATGTCCAGTGTATGGTCGAATATGCGTTCCATCATGAATTTAAAGGTATCCGGCTGTCGGCTGGATGAAGCCCTAGGAGGGGGGGAAAATTATTGAAAAAAGAAACCCTGATTATGCGACCACATTGTGTGGTGTGGCGAAACGGTGTGTCTTAGTGCATTGATGCCAATAAAATAATTTGTAAAATATTACTTGATTTTATTCTCTTTAATAATAGATGAGAATGTGTGTTTAATGGTAGACGAACTAGGTGCAATGGTTTTTGCAATCGAATTCAATTGATCGTGAGAGATGAGTTTACAAAATGCTTTACCTTAGATCTTCCTTATGTTCATGACTAATGGTCAAATCGATAATTTGAAAGTATTATTCGTTCTTTTAAAAAAAGGGATTATCTTGGGAAAGCGAAACTAATATAATAATTATTATAATTATAGTTATTTTTAATAATTAATTTGATTGGATAATTATAATTATAATTATTATAATAATAATTATTATTATTCTTTGCATAACGTCTATTTTTATTCCGACGTGTAAGTCTTCGCCGGGTCCCACGTTCTTCTGGAGAGGTTTTACGTACCATCGTCAGCTCCTGAGATATAACAATCACTACAGTTATGTGACTAATGATACTAGCAGCTGATGTGGCCGGCATCATCAATCAACTATTTGATTGGAAAATTTAAATTAAATCATGAAAAATTAAAATTTATTTTAGTGTACTATTTTCAATCTCTTTTCGTTTTATTCATTTCTTTCTGTTAGAAATTGTCTTTCAGGGCATTGAAATTTACAATATAAAAACAGTCCTTATTGACACTAACAGAAACCTCTTTAAGAGGATTTATTAAGGCAAAACTGAATTATTAGAAAAATGATGTAAGATAAGATTGGAAAAGAAGTAAATAAATGAAGAAAGATTACCGAGGATGGAATTTATCTTTAGAAAATTTGGAGTTAATTCTACGAGGAAAGGGATAAGTTTGACCAAGATAAAAAAAATGGTGCATGATGTAATGAAGAACGAGTATTAAAAATGAGAGATTAATTAAAGATTAAGATGTATTTGGAGTTTATTTCTGTCAAGAAGAATATTAATGTGTGAAATAATAAGTGGTGTATATGCGAAAAGGACTAATTTAGAAGAAGCAAAATTTGGAATATCGGATACATAAATATTGAATATCAAAGGAAAAAAGCAGTAATCTTAAGGAAACTCCGGCAGAAATATAAAATATTTGAGAGAAGGAATTATTATAATTAACCATGAATTTTCTGTTAGCAAATTTTGAATAATTGTTATAAGATAAATAGGAATACCTACAAGATGAAGTCTATATATTAAACCATCATGACAAACTTGGTCGAACGTCATATCTTTTTTGGTTTACAAATAGGGACGGTTATAGCTAATTTCCAAATAATAGAAAAAAATAGTGAAAATAAAAAGACGAATTCAAAATATTAATGAGCAAAATGTTAACACAGCGATGGATTTATTACGTCAAATTTCAGTGGTGTATTAGTAATTAGATCAAATCCAGTTGATTTGCGAATTTGTTTTTTTAATAATATTATGAAATTTAGTAGGGATATGAAAGGATTAAGTTGTGAAACAATACAATTAGGAAGGGAAAGGAAATTAGTTATATGATTGTGAAGTTGAGTATTATATATTGGATTAGCAATAAAGACAGACTAGAAGTGAGAGACTAGTAATTAAAGTTTTTCAGGATCATTTAAATCATTGGAGAAAGGGCCTTGTAGGTTAGGAATGATAATTTTGTCATTATAGAGTCGTTTAATTGTATACCATAATTGTTTAGATTGAGGGTGGATTTGGGGAAGAAATTTTTGATATCGATGATATTTAAATAAACATATACTAGATATTAAAATACGCGAAATTCGCTAAGTTTAGATCTAACATCAGGACATCGAGTTAATTGCCAGTAACATCGAGCAGTAATCAACCGGTGAGTAAATAATCAATAGGCGAGTTACTTTTTTAAAAGTATATTTATTTACTATTCCCTTTAAAAATTAATTATCTAAAAAGCGAGTGTTCCCTTTAAAGTAATTTCTCGTGAAAGTGAGGAAGGTTCAGAACAAAACAGTTTGAGCGTCGGAGCGACAGGCGAGGCGCGAAGCAGGTCTTGAGAGCGAAGACCGAAAGGCCATCGCGAACGTACCACGTTGGATCCGTCGGGTAGTAACGCGCGCTAGCACGTATCGGGCCACGTGGTGTCATAATGCGTTGGTTGTACAATTGCGGTAGGAATGAAACATTTCTACATTTCTGTGGGTCGGAGGTATAGGACACCAATTCACATTTACAAATTTTTACAGGAGAGCTGTTTGAAGGTTTGCATACCTCTGAGTGAAAGTGGACTTCGTATTTTTATTTCCTAAATCCCTGTGTCTGCCTGAAATCGCGCTCTTAGATAACTATTTCCATTATTTGATTAAAAAGCCTTTCTGTTGTTTGAGAAAACTTGACGAAAGAAAAGTGAGGTTCTTGAAACTCAAAATGAAAACACTGTTATGGCGTTTGAACTCGGGACAGTGATTCCAGTTTTTATTCCTGTCAATATTGATTATTACTTTGAAATGGGATTTGAATATAAATGATAATTTATAGAGATTTTTACTTTGAAAGTCAATTTAACTTCATCTAACTATTCTGTTTTTTTCGATAAATTAGCAATCAAAAACGCAGTTGTTTCCACGCAATTGTGAACATTTTCTTAGCATCCCTACTAATTTCTAAAATCCAGATTTTTATGACTACAACTGACCAAAGCACGTGCGTATTGTAGTCATGTTTTCTGTGAAATCTGTCCACGAGCTCTTTGTGTGAAACTCAAATACTCAAACAGAAACAACTCATACTTCCTCACCAGCTATGAATAATGAATATAATTAGTTAAGCATTACGTTGGCAGAAGTTTCAATGAATTTTTAAAATCTTTTCTGAACTATATTAGACATTTTTGCGAATGATATGTCAGTTTCTATTTAATAAGGAAATACCTACACGTATTTAAGCAATTCGAATACTCTGCCTCCAAATACTCTGCCGTTACTACGTATTCTATTTTGGATGAAGTGAACATCACCAGAAGCAGAAGAAAATATATATTTATTACCATAAATGTATTTTAAACACAATCTGTACACAGCAATACGTCGATGTTTGACACTCGTTCATAAAACTTGAAGTACTGAAACATCAACGAAAGTACCTATTCTATCAGGGCTTTCTGACGTATGATCGCACGGAATTTAATACTGCGATGTTTCTTAGCCTAAACGTGGGCCCTAGCGATTCCCACCTATTCCCTTTTTCTCTCTCTGTCTCCCGTCCTCGCTCTCACTCCTACCCGTCGTATTGCTCCCGTGCCCACTCACCCACACTCGGTCCATTTTCGTAGTCTATATTAAACCCGGTAAAAGTTTGTCTTTTCCAATCCCCGCCGAGCGAAGGGCCGGTCGAGAACAAAAGTCTCCACGGCCGACGTTGACAAACAGCCGGAGTGGCTGGGGCGAGGTAGCTATTCACAAAGAAGGTCCGTGGTCGCCTCTCTACCGGACCGCACGCCACCCACCCGTCCAGCCCCACTCGCAGTGACTACCGCGCCCAGAAGCGGCATTGCACTTTCCGGAACGGAACTGAACGGACGGAAAGGAGCGGATCGTAGCCGAATGGTGACACGAGCAAACCGGCGCGAATAGGTGAAATAGTGGTATAGTTTTGGACTCCTAATTGATTGATTGCTTCATTGGTGATTCCGACAATGCCTAAGATCATTAATCACGTAAGTGTAGTGTATTTTTAATAGCGGGTGGCGGTGATCGATCCCCCCCCCCTGCACTGCCTGGCGAGATTCGGCGCCGACCTACGTCAGCTTGCGAGTATTTACCCGACCAGGTATCTCCCCAGCGGGGCACTACCCAGGAAGGTGCAAACTTGGAGCCCCCGACAGGTCTCTAGACAAGTGTGGTAGTGTAGTGCGTGTAACTAAGGGGTGAGTGTAGTATACGGAAGGGGAAGGAAATATCGCACGTGCACCGTGGCCCGCTTTTTAGGATACGGCTCTAGCACTCGCCTGGTGTTGACCGGAGAAATCACGCAAAACCACATATCGGATCTCCAGTTCTCCTCCACACACCGGCTGAAATCGACTTAACTGTGTAGTTAGCGATGAATGGCCCAGACTCGCCACCGTCGGAACTCAAACCCTAGGACTTCCCGATCAGAGGCCCTGCAATGACATCAATAGACGCCCTGAGCCTCCTTTACCGGTTTGGACTAAGGAGCTGTGCAGAAGTCGAGAAATGTTGCGACAAATATCAAAACATATTCAAAAATATATCCATTGAGTAGTTCTTGGTGTGAGGTGCAACTCATATTATAGAATGCGATGTACAAATGTAGGAGATTCAAAAAGTAGTGGTGCAAGTGCTTTGCATTAAAATGCATTGAATTGTGCTCCAGTTGTAGGGTGTTAAATATCAGCAGCAAAAGTCGAAGAAATAGCAGTTATTTGCATTTCTGTTAAACATACTGTACACTTAATTATTGGATTAAACTGTTCAGAAATGATCGGGAACGGTTGAGCAATTTGTGATACGGCTGTCGTAAGCAATTAGGGGCAGACTGGGTCTTTGGAAGGCAGTGATGAATTATGGAGCTTAGTTCGGGACATACGGAAAACAAAATTGAGCAGTACGAGATAGTGAAGAGCTTTGTCTATAGTGCAGGATGCGACTGTTCAATGGTATCGGATAGTGTGAACGGGACCACGGCTGTGGGACACGCAGCTCTTGACGCTTTGAGTTGGATGGGTCAGTACACGATAGTTCTGGTTGTGTGGAGTTTTACGAATCTATGCGTTATAGGCTTTAGTTACCATTTTATAAATCCTTGCTCACGTAATTTTACCATCCTATTGAAATATACAAAGAACTCGCTTATTGCGTAAAAAGCTTTCCAAAATATTCCTAGTGAATAATACTTTAAAATCGATTTAAAAAAATTGTCAATTAATTAGATACAGGAAACTATCAGTTCAAAACCTTAGGTACTAGGTACTTAGGTGCAAAACTAGTGTAGTGTAATATTGTGCAATACCCGACGGCGCAGTGTAGTGTAGAGGAGAGAAATCATCTGAATTACTTAATTACTTGTTAAACCGTTAATAACGGAAATTCTCGATATTTGTAAAATATTACACCTTGTTTAACACCAAGAATTACTTAATTTTGAAAACACCATTTGTTACTTAAGAATGTAATACATTTTTGATTTATTTATTTACTTTCGGGTGTTTGGGTTTGAATTGTAATAAAAATCAATCCGGATAAATCAAAATCTCTACCCTCTGGAAGATAAAATAAAAAAAAATAAATATCACAAAGAGCAGTTGATACACTTATCTGAAAAACTTGAGTGCTAGTGCAGTTGAGTATTGAAGTCACAAATTTATGCTCAGCGGCGAGGTCACGGGACGCTGCTAAAATAAATCATTTAAGTAGGTGCTAATTATTTACATAGGGTATCGATTTCAGTGCGCTCGTCGCTTTGTCTGTGCTTTCCAAAAGTTTTAAAGCAGAGCGGAGACGAACAATGGACGCTACGTCTGGTCTGTACTTGTACCGGCTAAAATAGCAAACGAAGGAGATAAGATAATTTCTTGATATTCGAATATTTTTGAATGAGATTCGAATACGGAAAGATGCCGCTTGTTAAATGGTAAAAAACTGATTTATTTTCATTGTATTTGTAAATATGTGCATTGTGAGATTGATTATCTGCTTTAAAGACATCTGAACTGTGACCCGAAACGCTAAGTTTCGTTTGTAATTACTGTTGTGAAAAAAATATCCTTATTTAAATAAAGGGTGATGTACTACGATTCTGGAATTGTGTTTGTAGAAATGTAGCTCAATATACAAACTTTTTTGCTTCACTGCATAAAATGGTACGTACGACGAATCAAAGAATAGGTGAATGAGGTTTTATGAATATGAATTATTTTTGCTTAGGGTATTAAATGTTATTAATTGTTAAGGTTATTTTCTACTCTTTTTCTGTTTCTTTGCGTTTTACTTACGAAACATAACGTGAGCATGACAGGACTTCAGTTGCAAATTAATACTGTTTAAGCTCTTTCTTTCTATATTTTTCTTAGTATCGTGTCAACATAATTACATTTTTCATAGAATTGTGTCAACATAATTTTTTTGCAATCTATTGGAAAACAGAGTACACACCATTTGCAATTTCTATTTGGAACTGTATTTTTAAGAGACATTTCCATGTATACATGAGGTTGTTATTATGTTTTTAGAAATTTCCAAAATAACTGAATAAGCATTTCACATGAGCTACTGAAAATAAACAAAAGACGAAAATATTGATAGTAGGGAATACAAACGATATGAGTCACAGTTCCGACCAGTAAGATAAGGGACACAATGAGATCAGAAGATATGAATCAGAGTAAGACAAAACAAATAAACAGGTTGGGCAGATCGGACTGAGAGAGACATGGGCGATAGGACTGTGACACTTGCATTACTTCTAAGTTAAGTCTCAGTTCGATTGCCCAAATCTGAGAGAAACCTAGGCAGTGGGCCACATCTATTTCTCTGGATCTGAGATAAAACTGGTTTCAACAAAACAAATTGAAGTACGATGTCAAAATAGCAAAGTAAAACCGACCGACACAGACCATTGACAGCCATACAAACCGCGACGTTCACACACTCACACACGTAAATTCCCGCAAGAGGCCGACGATCAGCAAGGCTTCCGCCGCGTCGAGGGCCAGCTGTCGACTCGCGCATGTTGCCAGCACTGGTGGCGGCGGCGGGGCCAATAAATACGGGTAGAGCCATCGTTCATAGAAATCGGCGATCAGTGTTGAGTGTTACAAACGATGAGGCGATTACCCGCCGCGCGCGGCCTGCCTTCGCCTAACGATGATGAAGCCATCGCATTCCATCACGCGCCGTGCGGGGCTTGGCCCGCCGTCCGCCACCACCGCGCCACCACCACCGCCGCCACCGCCACGCCACCGCCCACCGCCACCGCCCACCGCCACCGCACCGCCACGCCACCGCCACGCCCACCGCCAACCGCCACCGCACCGCCACCGCCACCGCCACCCGCACCGCCACGCCACCGCCACCCGCCACCGCCACCGCCATCGCCCAGCCGGTCCCCCACCGCCACTTCCACCCGCCACCGCGCACCGCCAATCGCGCCACCAGCACGCCACCGCAGCCGCCACGCCAGCCGCCACCGCCAACCGCCACCGCCACCGCCACCCGCCAGCCGCCACATCCGCCACGGCCGACGCTCGCCACTATTGAACCATATGCGTTGCGCTAACCTAAAGCTAGCGGATACCAAACGGCGAAATGCTTCCAGTCTATTTCTATAGCGTACCCTAAAACCCTTGTTTGTTATAAAATATAAATTTTACTGTATCTTGAAAAATTGACTCTAGCAATCCTGCTTTTATTGTGCTCACATCATTAAACATAGGCAAAACAGTTTGTAAAATAACTTTTGGGAATGATTATTATTAAATGATTATGAGATTATAATTTGATGTTTTGGATTTATGAGGATATTAGTTATAACCGTTTTGGACTTACGATGTTAATATCTTGCGATTATAACGCAGACAAATCGTTTCATTACAGTTACGAGTATTAAAGTAACAAACACGAGAATTAATACGAAGAAGCAAGTGATTTCAGAGATCTGAGAAAAATCTAAATTTTATTCTCGGAAAATTGCGTAGCTCGTGCATTTATTTAACACTAGTATCTAAGGTGTGGCATACTTTCCCTTCGAAACCTAAAACAAGAAACACACAAACTACCTTACGAAGTAAGGCACTAGCTAAGAAATATGTGAAATACACACATGTTTCCAGTTCCACTTTCGAAACATCAGTAAAATAATTTATGTGCGTTTTTACGATCTATTTTAAACCTTCTGAAACGTACTAATGCACATTTCTGTTCTTGTTTGATCTTTTCTTTGTTATATAGGTCTTATTAATCGATGGGTCGATTTTCAATACATTAACATTGTTACTTATGAAGTACTTAAATCCATATTGTAACATTGAAACTTTTCTGAATTCAATATAGTAAATTAAAGGTGTTGTCTGGTATCAAAAATGTATTTTGCTAATCATCGTTCGACCGCATAGCAATCATTCTTAGAGCTAAAATTACATTATCCAAATAAAATTACATTAATATATGAATTATAAAAAATATCTATAAGTTAATACAAAATATTATATACAAAATGTTGACATTGTATGCCAGATGCGTAAGCTAACTGGGTCGTACATGTCTTGCAGCTTCTGGACGAAAACAATGTTCTGCGGCTTTTTGGAGCGCCGGTCGGTAGCAGGGGGGGTGGGTGGGAAAAAGGGTGGGGTGCGGGCAAAGGGACGTAAGACGGGAGAGTGCTGGTGGGGGCGTGAGGAGGGGTCGGGCGAGGGAAGGCCCCTCCCTAACTCCTCTCGTCATCACTTTTAAATAATATTTAGTATTAACTTATCCCTATTTATTTGTAATTCATGTATTAATATAATATTATTTTGATAACTCTAATTTTAGCTCTGTGGATGATCGCTACGCGATTGAAACGCTCATTAGCTAAATAAATTTTTGATACCAGACAACACCTTTAATTTGCTATATTTAATTATTAGAAGATCACCTCACCCACGATCTATTTAATTTTCTGAATTCATTCAAGTACACATTTATTTAAAATAATCAACGTTGTGAACTGATGTATTTTATTGTCATTGTTTGGTCTCATCTTTGCTATATTGGCCTTATTCAACATTTGATCTCTTATTATCCATTAGCCAACATAATTACTTACAAAGTTCTTAAATCCGTATTTTACAAATTATTTACGTAAAATAGATGTTATTCGGACTTGGACTAAAGAAATATGATTAAGGAAATTGACAAAACTAACATGTTTTTGTCCAATAGTCTTTTGCACTTTTTTGCAGAAAGGGAATTTTGTTAAACAGGTGAAGATAATGAATTTGTAATTGTTGAAGTTTAATTTTTGAGAACGTCCAACGAAAACTGATAACCTACAGTAAATATCCATCAAAGTTTTTTACCGAATGTTTTTAGTCCATGTAATATTTTGATCAACGAACATTTATCAGTACCAAATTGCGAAAAAATACTATAATATTCCTTTGTCTTCAATAAAAATTTGTTACATTTGTTGATAACGTACTAAAAATGTATATAATATAAAACATAGTATTTTATAAAAAATTAAAACATTTGTAAAATTTCGAAATTGAATTGATTACTACAGTCTAAGATTTAATAGTTTGTAGCTAGTTCAAACACGACGAATGCAGTTCAGCCACACTGACACCATAGAACCGAAATGAGAATATTCTTAAACTTAATTACCGTTTTAACCAAATTCCCATGAATATTTTTTGGGCAATGTCAACCTGCCACAGTAAACAATTCCACCTCACAGGATTTCAATATAATCGTAGCTTATCTTGGGCTGCTCTACATGATTCAGGAAAGTTGAGTGATTGCTTCTACTCCCCTCATTATTTATTGCGACGGGATTGGATTTGCCGAATATCCGTAAGAGAAATTTCACGCTTACAATTGATCTTTTGAGTTCACGGGATCTCATTTCCCACCGCTGTTTTGCACCTATCTGCAATCCGGCTTTCCACATTTTGGAGGGGTGTGGCTGGAAATTCTTCCGCACTCGTCACTCATCCACTGATTCGCCGCCCGCCTCGAACAGCGCGTTGCGGGGGCTCTTGCGAACATCAATTTGACAGGACGGCGCTCTGTAATTACCTGGAGCCTGATGCACAACAGGACACCGGCCACCTGAATTATTTAACGCCCGATAATCAGGCGTTCGAAATTGACGTTTGTTTTTTTTGGTTTTTTTTTTGAAATATCCTGCCCTTCCTCCCGCTGCCCGACGTGGGGGTGTAGCTTCCTTCTCCCTCGGCCCGTCCCTTCCTTTCTCCCTCCCCATCTCTCCCTCTGCCCCTCCTGCACTCTCTCTCTCTCTCTCGCTCTCTCCTTCGCGCTCTCTCTACTTCTCTTCCTCCCACTCTCTGTCCCTCTCTCACTCCCTCTTACTTTTTTCCTCTCTCTTTTTCTCTGCCTCCCTTTTTCTCTCCCTCCCTCATTCTGTTTCTCTCTCCCTCCCGCACTTTCTGTCTCATTTTTCCTCCCACTTTCTCCCTCTCCTGCACTCTCTCTCTCTCCCTCGCGCTCTCTCTGCTTCTCTCTTTCTCCTTTCTCTGTTTCTTTCTCCCTCCCTCTTTCTTTTTCCCTCCCTCTTTCTCTTTCCACCCTCTTTCTCTCTCTCCCTCTCTGCCTCTGTCTCCCTCCCTCTCTCTTTCTGTCTCTCTCTCCTTCCCTCCCGCACAGTCTCCCTCTCCCTCTAACTTTCTCTCTCTCTCTCCTGCACTCTGTCCCTACTGCACTCTCCCTCTCTCCCGCACTCTCCCTCTCTCCTGCACTCTCTCCCTCCCTCCTGCACTCTCTCCCACCCTCCAGCACTCTCTCCCTCCTGCTCTCCCTCTCTCTCTCTCTCTCTCTCTCTCTGTCTCTGGAGGGCCGCAACGGTAGAGGCCGACCCTTGTACGCGAGGTTTTCGCCAAGTGAGCTGATGTATTTGCTGTTATTTCGAGAGCTGTTCAATAACAGTTGAAAACGATCGTGCGCTCTCGCGGGAGCGGAGCGGAACAAAAAAAAACGGTTGGCGTTCGGTGGGGTTTTTGCGGGGGGCGGCGAAGGGAGAGGGAGAGGACGAGAAGGAGCAGGTCCGAACCGGATGTGTTTCGGGAGAAAGAGGAGGAGGAGGAGACGGGAAATGAGGAGAGTGGAAGGAGGAGGAGTAGGAGGAGTAGGAGGAGGAGGGTCGCGTTTCGTGTTTGGACAGCTCGGCTGTGCTAACCAATAGCTTGAGAACGGAAGCCACCGCCACGGTGAAAGTCGCTGGCGAGCCGGCTTCCGCCCTTCGACGGGCCGACGGCCCTCGCGCCGCACAGTGGCTTCTCTGCGAAGTCCACTCTCGTTCGTATTGCCGCTGCTGCTATGTCCCCCTTGCTCTCCGATTCCCCGCCAGAACAGTTGAATTGATATTATGATCCCTTTCGATTCATCGCTGTCATTCTTCAATTTCATTTGTATGGTCATTAAAATTAACAAATTTTACATTTAAAAAATCTTTTAAAACAGCACCGGAAGCTTCTATCCTGCCACATTGCAAATTGTAATAGTATAAAGAGGTGTCAGATTAAATGTTTACACCTTTTAAGGCACAGGGGCTGTTGCAGACCAATATTTGCAAATGTAAAATATTATATAACAAAGTTTTTATATTTTACTTCTGCCCTTATTGGTGGGCAGCTACGTACACCACCGTCACTACCAACACCACCTCCACGTCGGACCTCCGTGTCGGACCTTCGTGTGGGACCTCCGTGTCGGACCGCCTGTCGGACCTCAGTGTCAGACATTTGTGTCGTACATCCGTGTCGGACCTCCGGGTCTGCTTCCTGAGTCGGACCTCCCTGTTGGCTACCGTGAGGACCACCACAGACATTATAGGCATCACAATTTCTACATTCACTACTAATTCCATCAAACGTAGCTTCAGTAGCAGCAGCACCCCCCTCAACAACAACAACAACACCAGCAACAACAACAACAACACCAGCAACAACAATAACAACACCAGCAACAACAACACCAACAACAACAACAACAACACCAACAACAACAACAACAACACCAGCAACAACAACACCAGCAACAACAACGACAACAACAGTAGCAGCAGAAGCAGCAACAGCACTACCACCACCGTCTCCGCTACCGCTGCCTCCGCAGCTGCAGTTCTTTTGCTCGAAGCGGAGCGACCGGAAGAAAGAGAGCTGCTTCCTTTTATTTGGATGAGGGCTGGGACCGCGTGCGGGAGACCGCCTCCCCCTCCCCCTCCATCTGGCCTGTTGCTCGCCGGCGAGCCGCGCGACCGCTCGCCCGGCCGACCGAGCGCTGACTTCTCCTTCCCTACCCTCCCCCTTCCCCTCCCCTCCGGCTCTGCCGCCGGCGACCGGCGACGTCGGAGAAGAAGCCGGGATTGCCTCCGGCCGCGTTATTTGAAAACCGCGCGGCCGTGTCCCGAGAAGCTGCCTTCCTGGCCCCCTCCCCCTCCGCCGCGACCTCCCTCCCTGCCCACGCGTAGTGCGGTGGAGCCTGCAGTAGTCGCGCCGGCGAATGCAGCGATGGTGGAAAAACTGAACCGCAGGTTATGTGTAGGCGATGAAAATTTGCCGAGCCATTCCGCATACCTGCGAAATCTGAGTGGAGAAGGATAGTCAACTGTGATTGTGAAAGTTGCGTTGTGCAATCCTGGGAGGTGGTGTTCGTGTTAATGGGATTAGGGTATGTTATGTTTATGATAGCGGCTGTGGAGATTGTAGTTATTACGATAGTTACGGATTTAGGACAAACACTATGGTTATGAACATGACAATGAATGGGCGGTGTGATAGTAATCGAAGCAGAGGTGATAAATGAGGTAAAGTTGGTAAGACGACGTAAAAAACCAGATACATCTAGTGACATTAATTTAAGAGTAGTGGTAGAAACGATGTGGTGGATGTTAGTGATCTGGTGCACTGATGGGAGTAGTAGTGTTAGTTGACATATGTAAGTATTATAGCGGCGTTCTCAGAATTAACGAGAGACTTGATGGCGATGGTATTGATAGTTGGGTTGTGGTAATGCGTGCAGAATGATGGTGTTGACTGTGACTGATGAATTTCAATGACCATGTTGTTGCATTGCAGTTACTACCTTCAAAACGCCTGCCTCCGACTCGGAGGTCCGACACGGAGGTGCACAAACGCTGCTTTCCGTAAACCCCACTGAATGTTCGCCCCCTATCTTTCTGCCTTTCGTGGACGCATCCTTCATCGCCTCGTTCCAACATGCTTAGCTGCCCTTTCTACCGCCCCACCATTCTGATCCGTCCTAGGCTCCTCCCCACCCAACCACGAGCAGATATAAAGAACCCCCTGCTACACAGATTCACTCTAACCACATCCCCGTTCACCACTTAATTCTTTGACTCTCCGGCCAAAATCTTTGTCAGCCCGCTCTACTCCTTCTATCTCTACCTCTCCCCGCCCTTAACCTCTCAACTCTCCCACACTTTCCTCAACCTGCAACTCCCCACCTCTACACCTCACACACCCGAAACCTTTCCCTCACTACATCTCCCCATCTACATATTTCCCATCCACGCCTTTCACCTCCCAAGCCCTACACTTTAGCCCTCCTACACCTCTCCAACCCTACTGCTTGCCACCCGGCACTCCCCCTACATCTCCTCACCCCTACATCCCCGCCGTACACTTCACCCCTACATCTTCTTGCCCTTCACCACTCCCTCCTAAATCTCCTCGTCATTACCTCAAATCTTTATATCCTTGCCCTTTATCACCGTGGTTTAATTTTGCTGCTGCCCACCCTTCAACCTCCAACTCATCTTAACCCTCTCCTCTCCTTAGGACCTCACGTGTTACCTTCCCGCATTTCCCCACTCTTCCACACTCCATTGGAACCCGCGTTGACCCCCTCTCACCCTGTCTCACCTCCTCACGAATTCTCGGTTCTCCCCCCACCATCTCTCCTCTCCGCGCCAACCCCCTTGCCCCACCACTCCACATTCCCCGCTCCGCCTCGCCACCCGCTTCGCCAAGACACCGCACTGCCACGCTCCTGATCCGCCACGCCACCGCCCCGCCAACGCCCCGCCACGCCCCGCACCGCCCCGCCACCGCCACCGCCACCGCCCACCACTCGCCGCCACCGGCCCGCCCCGCCAGCGCCCGCCCCGCACGGCCCGCCCGGCCCGCCCCGGCCGGCCCCGCCACCGCTCCTCCCCGCGGAAACTTCTGGAACAAGCGTCGCCACTCGCCCCCGTGAGTTATGCCTTCCTGCTCGCACCGCCGGCGCTAGAGCCGCGGGGAGGAGGGTTTATATTTTAAAGTTTTTTTTCTCCGAAAATTTTATTGCCTTTTTTTTCCTACGAACTTTTTTATATGGTATATGCATCCAGTTGTTTTCAACACCATGCAAGCAAAGTAGTTTTGTGTGAAATATGACGCGGGGGCGAGGTGTGGTAAGGCGGACGCAGGAGGTAACAAGTATATATACAAGCGCGGCGATGTGGCCGGGTCGGTATTACGGAAGAAAGAGCCATCTGGTGAAGAAAGAGCGAAATGCGATTTCCCCGAGCCCCACCGCTTGCTCAGTGGCTCTGACAGATGCGATTATGTTATTTGAGAGTGACGCGTTTGAAAAAAGTTTCGAAGCAAAGCCCTTATGATCGTATTGGTTGCTCATTAAGTTACGTGGGATAACTTGAAAATTACTCCGGCTAGTTTATTAATATAGCTAAAGTCAATAAAATTTTGAAGTAAACAGGAATTGTATTCCGGTTTTAATAATTGGGATTTGTTGTTATAAATATCTAATGAAATTATCATTTTTCTTTTGACGATGTGATATTATTTCATTTTCATCGTAACATCTTAATATTTGTTGCAATCATTTGTTACATTCGCAGATTTTATTCTTTTACACATTCATTTTTCTCATTCATACGTTAGCTGTCTTTTCTAGTTTCATCTATTAGGAAATATTTCATAAGGCAATACGACCAACAGCATAACTAGACTCTCTACTTCTTATTCCGGTATGTTTTGAAAAATATGTCATATAGAGCATACCGGTACGCACTTCAGTGATTTTCAAATGCCAAGCATCGTGTTCAAAAAAATTGAGATATTAATTGGGTTATAAATCTCGTCAAAAATTGTAAATATTGACACTAATGCTAATATATATATATATATATATATATATATATATATATATATATAATGTGTGTGTGTGTGCACGCGCGCGTGCGTGCGTGTGTGCGTGTGTGTGTGTGTGTGTGTACGAGTAAAAAAAATAACGATACATAATTTTCTCAAGGGAAAATAGATACATATTTTCTCATATCCACACTATTTTGCATCTCAGTTATTAAATGTTAATCATTAAATTTTCAGATAATATCGGCCATTATCTATTCAATTTATTTCCAAATTTCAACAGGATGTGTCTTCATATCATTTTAATTTACTTCCTTTTTACAGAAAGAAGTGAAGGAAGACACATCAAATCTACTAAATTTGTTTAAATCTACACGAGTTAAATTTGTTCTATAGATGTCAATCGTTTGATTTTCAAATATTGTTTCATTTTTTTGTATAACATGCAATAGTACAGATTTTCTAACTGCTTGATATATTTCTTTTTATGAATTTTTGAAATTGTTGAAAACTTTCAACATTAATTTTACATTTTATTTTACGTATACTTACGTTTGGAGACATATTTGGTTTTTCAGTGATATGAATTAACCATTCTTTGTACTATAATAGTTTGTTTCGGCTATCGTACCATTTCACGCGGTTCAAATACTTCACTTTGTCGGAGGTTTTCAATTTTACTTTAACGTTACGGGCAGACTTTGTATTTTCATCAAGACATTTTGCGAAATTGTCTCTCTTTATTTTATCTTGCTCTTTTTGCGTGTCTCTCAGTTGTTCATTAATGTTACGTGCTACATTACTTGGGGTATTTCGAGTATACCTTCAGTGTTACTTCATTTAGTAAATTTTAAGTTTTGATGTTCCTGCGCATTTCATAAGAAATTCGTTTCACCTGCTGTACGTTAGCTCTACCTCTTGAGATATTTAATTTAAAGCATTTTAATTATTGAAATGTCGGAACGCTGTTAGTACTTCCGTGTAGATTAATTTTTAATTTCTGGATACTTAAATAGACCTTTGGGATGCTTTATTCCTTCTGTGCATGTTTAATTTCACAAATCCCAACTAAAACGCTATCTTTTAAATCCAGATGAAATCGTGATTCCTGTATTATGTGAATGCTTTTCTTCTTCTCCGGATCTCGTAGTACGCTCGCGGATTAAGACTTCCACTTAAAGAAATTGCCTCGTTCCTTCAGAGAGCTGCAGAAAAGCTATTTCTGCTGGATAACAAGAACAGGTTCTAAAGAGCAAAACGGCTCATTTGAGAATCACACAATTATTTGACCCAGGTCAATTTTCCATTGATTATTTTAATGCGTGCAAATCTGCCATTAAAATGGGATACTTGATCTGCGAACATTGTGCCAGTATCAGGTTACAGATTCCATTTTGTTTCCTCAATTGCATTTGCGAGAGGAATACTAAAATACTCCTTATTCTATGATTTACAATCGAATTTGATGGCAAATTTTCAAAAGATTATCACTTGTTCTTTTTCATTATCAATTTCCATGACGTATTTGTTCCTATTGATCTTGTTACTTATCATTTGAAATATTTTTCTACGTAAAAGAAAATTATAGATCATGATTTTCGATTTATATTCCTGGAGATGCGTCTTAATGGAGTATGCAACTTTTCTTTCTAATAATTTACATTATATCTGTTAACAATGGCAATTATATACTTTCACAACACATAATTTTGTTTATATCCTGAAACTTTTAATTTAAATGAAATGATTGTACAAATTTGTCTAACTTCCAAATTAAATTCCTTCCAGATCTGTCATCAAATTATGAATTTATTGGTTAAGTGAATATAATGTAAACAATCCCTATCCATAATTAATTTCAAAAATAGTAAAATTTTAAATACCTGTGGATGGCAAAAATGAGGAAAACCTGAATAGTAGCGCCCGTATCCACTTCCCTATTTTTGCAAGGACAGTGAACAGAGAACTTTCGAAAGTCGATAGAGGCTGAGGAGCTTCTTTCGTGCTGGAGTGCTTCAAACAAACTTATATAAAATGACGTCTTTGACTTTCGTAACTACGTTTAACTCGCTAACTCGCATCCACCGTTTGTTTGCTGCAATAACAAATTTCAAAATGTCATCAGCAAAGTACGTCAAACAATAGTTAATCAGAGAAAGAAAATTGTAAGACTTCACAGCTGAAAAACGAACGTCGTGCTACTTGAATAAATAAATTTTGATTGTTACCATCTATACAACACTTTTAATTGTTTTTGTTTTTGAAACCTAAGTTTCCAAATATAAAATATTTTCACAACCGTTAGCACAGATTTTTATACTTTTAATATCAATTATTTTCTATAGAATGCATTCTAATAAGTGTTAATGTAGTATTATTAGTGAAAGTGTGAGAATGAATAAAAAAGAAAATATGCCTCTATATTTCTGATTCTGAAGACAAAATGTCGCAGATTTTCTTAATTTTATTTGTTACACCGAAAAGAAAGAACCGTTGAAGTATACCAGATCCATGATTCTGTTACAGGTTTCCTTGTTACAGTATCATGAATCTGGTATACTCCAACAGTTCTTTTTCTTCGGTGTACAGATCATTAGTAATACCGAAGACAATAACTGAGCAAGTTTCCTATTTCTGTATCTCTGAAGTTTTACTTCTAAAGAGCGAAGGACGCCAAGTAGCCACTTTTTTTCTGGGCAGTATCAGTCTTCCCCTTTGTGGAACCTCTAGAGCACTTGTCTACTGCACATGAGTCTCAAGCCCAGTGAATCCCAGACAGAGCCTTCAATGGACTTGCGAAAAAACACGCGGGGGTTGTCTAACAAGGATATTAAGTTGTTTCCTCGGGGGTATCACCGCACAGTCCACGACGAGCCCGCGTTATTCGCCCCAGCAGTCAAAGGGCCCTTCCACTCCATTGGCCGGTTCTCCGCTCCCCCACCCCTCGCCCCGCACTGCTAGAGGATGGCCTCACGGTTCTGGTCCCTGCCCACTGCGTCTTCTGTGAGGATTTCGGATACTAGATCTTGATGCAATATTGTAAGCTGAGATATTTGCTGTTGAAAAAGGGAAAAGAGTCGCTTTCCGTCAATACATTAATATTTTGAATATTGTCAGTAATACACCCAATTATATAGTATGCATTACACTTACTTATATAACTCAATAACCTTTAATGTAAAAAAAATGTCGTTCTAGTTCGACTTCAGAAACTCTTATCCTTAGTTACCAGTCTCAGGCCACCAGTTAGATAAACGAAAGTTTTAAATAGATGAAACAATTTCTCACATTATTATGATTCTCGTCATGTTTTGAGGATTTTCTTCAAAGTGAGTTAAATTATCACAGTTAGTCTTTTCTGAGCCAATCCATTTCTTACAGAAAATCCAATACTTTTTCCTAATTTTCACAAGAGCATTTCCTTTACAAGTCTCTTTTTAGTATTATTCAAAAGTATTTTAAATTGTTCTGTAGTATTCTATCAGATTATTTATTGCTACAAATTTAAATATTTCTCTATTGCACTACCTTCTAAACTGACGGTCACCGTAAACTTTAAAAATCTCATTCTTTGAGTTTAAGGCGAGGAATGTAGCTGCAAAGCACGGTTTTAGAGAAATATCCGAAGCAACGGAATTCGTGAATGCGCCTTGACTAGGGCCTTACAATTCTTTAGCAATGTTGGCTATATCAACATCTAGCATTCAGGAATTCCAGAACTTGTTTATTAGTTTCCCTCAGAATGTTTATGACTGGATAGGGTATAATTTTTTTCATTTTAGACATTTGAGCTAAGAAAAAAATCGTTGAAGGTAACTATTCCATCTGGGAACATTCGACAGTGATTTTGAGCATAGTTTACCTATGAAACAGTTGGTATGCTTAATTTTGTGTTCCTGATTGATTTTTCAAACATTATTGTTGTAGAATGTGCCGTGTATCCGTTTTCTCTCATTTTATAAACAGCCTGTTTATATATATATATATATATATATATATATATATATATATTAGTTAATATAAAAAACTCATTTTCACGAGCTTATTGCTCGTTTTATCACCGTTATTTCGCTTCCAACATTTCGCCCTTCCAGATCTCTTCCCTTGGCCACTGGAGACTTCGCCCTCTCGGACGCTCGCCCCCTTGCAACCGGGTCGCAGGCGGTTCTCCGCTTCTTTTTCCGGGTCGTTCCCTCGCCCCACCGGAGACATTTACGCGCGCGGCCAACGCACACCAACACACGATCCTTTTCCCCCACCCCTCACACGAGCACCCCGCTCCCCCGCCAGCGTGTCTCCTTCTCACTTCAGTAACTATCTCTCGAACAGCCCACAGTCGCTACTGCAGTAAATGTCCCAACACTCCGATGCATTAAACGGAGTTCTTCCCGGAGAGCCCCTTTTCTTCCCTTCCCGTTCCTATTCCCCCGGACAGGTATTTTAAAACTCTTTGATCTGATCTCCCTTTTTTTTCTTCTTCTTTAAAGCAGGGATGAAAAATGCGCGTTTCCTTTCTTCTCACGGAGGTCTCTCGGATCGAGCTACAGCTCCGAGGAACAACGTAAGGCTCCGGGACGGAACCCCCGGGCCGGATGCGCGGCGAGAGCCCCGGAGATCAGGAGAGTGATGTCGGGGATGCGGCGGCTAATGGGAAGGGATGCCGGCTTAGGACACCGTCTTCGCCCTGCCGCGCCCTGCCCCGCCCTCCCCGGCCCGCACGTTCCCTTCTCCGCCTCGCCATGCTCCACCCCGCCCGGCCCGACCCCGCCTCGCCCCTTCCCTCCCGCCCCGCCCGTTCCTCCTCGCCCGCCCCTTCCCGGCCCGCCGTTCCTTCGCCGCTCCCCACGCTCACCCCGCCCTGCCCGCCCCATCATCCCACCCCGCCCAGCCCCGCCGCCCCGCCCCCCCCTGCCCGCCCTCGGCGTGCCACGTCCCCGTGCGGCCTCGGCTCTCCAGAGGTGTGGAAGTCGAGGAAGAATGGCGGCAACTTAGCGGAAGTGCTGTTGGGATTAGCGCCCGCCCGGGGACGAGGCTGCAGAGTCAAGTGCGATGATGAGAGAGGCCGAGTGCGCATTTTGATACGTTTCGCCGGCGCGCTGGAGGGTTTTTTGCGATGTGGGAGTGTCTTCGGCGGAACGGAAGATGTGAAGGCTTGGAGAAGGGTAGCGTCTTTGGATGAGACTAGAAATCTTACACAAATCCGGTAAAAAATCGCAATTGGATGAAAAACAGCGAACTTGTTCTTAAAGGTTGTTACGGTAACTAGCGCTACTTTATATCTTTTCTGCTTTATTGTACAAAGACAAAATTACTTCAACCGGAGCAATGAGGTAGAAGAAACGTTAAATGGAGCGTTTCCTGGAAAGTCTACAGAGATTATTTGGAATGCAATTGAACAAATGTAGTCCTTGTGAATTCAGGGAGAACTTTTTCGCAGAATCTGTTCATTTGTTTCACAAGCATAGTACAAGATGTTTACGGTACATGACTTTGGACATTTTTGAACCTATTTTTGGATGCAATTAAAAAATGTAGTGTAATATAAAATATTAGCAAAAAAACTCTTACGCTTAAACATTTCTGTAATATATTCTACATTGTGTGATTTGTTCCCTCATCATGCCGTGTTTTGGTTGAACTACATTTTTAAAGTTGAACGGAACGTTTCTGGCCTTAACATCTATTACTTAGTTCCATGTAGTCACTTTTTTAGTGCATTAATAGAAGTTTTTCCTACGAAACATTCTCACCAGGTCCGATTGGAATCCTAAGAATATTCGCCCAAGCTAGTGTAGAATAATTATGCGTAACCATCGAGAGGTTAACAATGCATGGTGTTATTGATGTACCCTAAGACTTTAGTTTTGAATGTTCTAGAATATCGATGGTGATTTCATTGAAACCGTGACGATGATGTGAATGAACATGCTATGAAGTGAGTAAGATGATGGTCAACCATCCTTTTTCTGTGCCATACGACACTCCAACTCACCTTATTTCAACGATGATTCTCTTGATCAGTGTTGCGAGATCACTCTTTGCATTTTCCTACCACGAATCATCGTGTCACAACAACCTGATGTGACCGTGCCGTTCAGTCTATGAGAGAGTATTCTCTTTGCGAATCTGAAAGCCACTATAGAAGCCATCAATATTGTGTAATTTGTTTTACCGAATTCTAAACTAATATTTAATGAAGATTTTTCTTATCAAATATAAGAATATTGAGAATCGTCTCATTAAACATTTAAAATGTCATTTCGATAATCAGCACTACCACGAGCAGCGACGAGTACCACCCATAAGTGAGCACCCACTTTTCAAAACACTTTTTATGACACATTTTTTCTTTATTTTTTTACTAAGAATATCATACAGAATCTCGCTTCAAAAATATAAATTTTTTAGGCAGCTACTTGAAAAAAACTGGTCTTTCAGGTATAAAAGTTTAATTTTTATTATTTCCTCACGGTATTCTGTAAACGAATTATTCTTTACTACTTTAAAAGTTTTGAATCACTTTAGAAACAGTGAAAAACACGTGTTCGTAGCGATTCAGTACGACCCCAAATTCCATTCTTTCCCTGATCTTTGAGAACGTATTGCGACGTGTATTAAGTTTGATTGTAGCACACCTTCAAACTAGGAGTTAATTTTGTAAAATTAAAACACATTTTTTTAGTAAATTGACCACATATTTAATTTTTACCCCGTACGTGTATAGTTACATTACATTCCGTTACTGACTGTTACTAACAAAAAATAAGAATTCACCTGTGAAATAAAAGACCGGAAAGATTGAACCTCGAAGCTACCTTTGTTCACCGTGAGCCTCAAACGCCCTCTTTTTCAATCCATCGATTTAAGCCACATCCCGAAAAATGATAATTTTCCGACCATCCAATTTCACTCGGCCTCCTCTCCGGGGTAATTGCCGCCGCTTCTCTTTCAGGTGGATCGGCCACCTGCGCCCACCGTCGCGTCGCTCGCCTCCCATCCTCCTCCTCCTTCTCCCCTTCCTCTCCCCCCTTCCCCGCCTTTCCTCCCACCACCCCGCTCCTCCTCCCCCAGCCTCGCTGATGCTTCTGGGTCGGACGTTTTCCGCGCGGGTAGTACTTCCAGAACAAACAGCTCCAGGCGACACTAATCGATTCTCGATCCTCTCGACCTCCCGCGCTCAAAGTGTCTGCGAGGCGCCGGCCTTTGAGCAAGACGGCGCAGCACGGCACGCGGCGGGGCGGCGCGGGAAAGACCACCTCGGAGAAGATCGCAGGAGGAAAGATGGGGTCGCTCTCCTGTTGCCGAGGTATCAGCGGGTCGGGGAGGGGAGGAGGCGAAACGCTTCTCTCTTTCTGACGAGGTGTAAAGGGTGGTGGGAGGGGAATGAGCGCAGGGGAATGAGGTGGGGATTGGTATAGATAAATCAACGAAAGGCATTGTGAAGGAAGTGGGCTATTCGCATCCCTATGACCGAATCTTTACTTATTGATGTAGCAAATTAAGAATTAGAACGAGTCGAGGACAGAGATATTCTCCGAGTTATTCTCCGAGTTATTCTCCGAGTTATTCTCCTTCTGAGTAGTGAAGCTCAGGATAACCGGAAAAGACACGTCAATACCCACCGCATCTGTTCCACAGACATCAAGTGGAATGGCGGGAGAGTTTGAAGCAGAATCGCCGAAGGACAGAGTAGGGTTTGAGTGTTCTCCTGTTGCAGAGACATCAAGGGCGGGCGAGATCGCAGAGAGACGAAGGGTGGAAGGGGAGGGGGCAAACTGTGTGGCAGAGGTATCGTCGAACTAGTTGAGAAAAGTTCTAGGGACGAGAGCGAGCAGGCGGAAAAAGATTTAATTGTGCAGTTCCGGACGTTAACGGCGGAAACGGTGAAGTGCCATGTGTATTCGGTCGTCCTTCCGTCGTCGAAGAGTGAGCTTTGTGGAGTTGTTACTTCTGCAGATGGACACACCCAATTTGATCATTCTCCTGGTGGTTAGAGCGAAGACTGGGAAGATAACCTGTCGTTCTGGTGATGGCTAGAGGTGAACGAACGACATGAAGTCTTCTGACGGAACACTAGATGGCTTGGGCCCGAGTATTTTTTAAACAGTAGATAAGCGAGAGAAGTATCATGATAAGAAAAATTTACAATTTCGCGTTACACGCGTTGGAAATTTTGTATGTTTAAAAAAACAATGAAGATTTACGTTAATCTCGGAGGTCATTGTCTTCGCAACCGTTGATTTGCAAATGCTCTAGGAAAGCAAGTTAAGTTAAGGGTGTTTTTGCTAGGTTAACTTACCCCAATTAGCTATTCTCTTGCACTATTTTGAATCATAATCCATAATACATTGCATTCCTCATGTGTATCAGTTACATATTTTTTAGCTGTTTGTCAAAATAAAACCCTCGGCCGTTTCTTCTGAATACCGGTATTTTTTTCGATATATTATTATACCTATTATATTAAAAAATTGTTTTGATTTAGTTCTATGTTGTGGAACATTTTTTGTTATTTTTATTGAAAAAATATGCAATAAAGTTTATAAATGACTAAGTGACCATAATTAAATATCAGTGCTTAAGTTAGTTTTCTTTCTGTCTTTCTATTTTCTTTCTTTTCTTAATTTTCTTTTTCTCTGTTTCACTGTCAAATCGGAAGAATGTCGATCTACATTTGTAATAAAGTGGGTGTTCTACATTTTCTATACTGTATTACTGGTATCTTGTAATTCTTAAAAACGTTTTCATTGCTACATTACCCGGATTTTTTGATACACAAGTGTTCTTTCTATTGGCGCCCATTATGGTTGCCAATTTATTCTGACAATTCATTAATCTAATTTTCTCTTTCCGTTGCGTTAAAACGAGCCGCCTGAATTTTTCAAACAAATAAAAAGTTTTAACTGAAATTCTTCAGATGATTTTGGAAAGAGTTAAATGGTGAGACACATTTGTTTGTGTGAGTACGTTGTATAAATGTTGTCCAATTGCCCAATTGAGATGAAATAAAAAAATATTAAACCGTGTACATAAAATGATTATTCCTCTAATTGATGTAAATATCGTCAATACACGTCAACATGTTTGTCTTATTTGTCTCATTGTTCGTTTGTAACTTCCACTTACTTTCACAAACCTTATAAGTTGCACGAGACCAATACCACTCAGAAAACTAGAAAATCGGATCCAAATGAGACGAAAACTTTATGTTGAAGTAGATGTGCGGATATTTGTTCGGTAAACATTCAAAATTCAATGTATGTTTAAAAAAAGGTTTATTGAAGGCGAAATACATAAATTCCATGTATTTCGCCTTCAATTATGAACGCCTTACACCGACTTAGAACTCACATGTTATAGACTTTCCGTAAGTAATTATTACTTTGCTTAGACTGAAGTATTATTTTTATCTTTTACTTAAATATGTGCAGTTACACAATGAACCAGGTGAAGGTGATCTGTTAAACTACGATGAAACAGGTGAACAGAAGAAAGTTTCACATAATACAGTGTACAATGAAAATAGCTGATATCTATTTGAATAGAGCAGTATATTTCCACGTTATTTTGGCCTTTGAAAGCAATATTGTTCCTTCATGTAATACTCTTATCCCGAAACAATTCTGATTTTTTTCTTGTTTTCAGTTTTCGGATTACATCATCCACATACTGATTTCGGTACTGCAATTGTTTCCCCTAGTAATTCGTGTACCATGCCTCCTTCGTCATTCCATTCGAATCGCGGCCACAACGTGGCAACGCCAATGTGGGTCTGTGTGTGGGGAGAGGAATCAATAATAAATAAATTCTACTGCCCCAAGACGCCACAAAAATGGGAACACGGCGGTGCACGGCGGTAGGCCTTTGAGTCAAAGGCTGCTCGAGCCGATTACTCCGTGGTGGTGGGGGTGGTGGTGGTGGCGGAGGTGAGTGCGAAAGTGGTGACAGTGGCGGAGACAGCAGCGATGAAAGTGGGAAAAGAGGAGGTAGTGAGAGCTGGGGTGAGGGCGGGGCCGGGCTGTGTTGGCCAGCAATGAAGAACCGATGGCCAAAATGATGACTGCAGTGTGTGAGCCGGACCGAGAGATAGTGGCGGGGCGCCAATGGAGGGGTGGGGGAGGTGGAGAGGGACGAGGGAACGGGGCGGAGCGTGGGGGGCGGGGCGGCGTTTGGTGGTGTGGTGGTGCCGAAGGGGTTAGGCGGGGATGGCAAGGCGGTGACTGGTGATGGCGAGGTGTGGCCGGCGGACGGGGTGCGGGGAAAAGCGGGGTAGGCCATCGCAGACGTAGGACAGGGTGGGTTGGGGCAGGGAGGAGCGGGGCCGGGAGGGGCAGGGCGTGGAGGAGCTGGGGCGAAGCGGTGCGGGGCGGGACGGGGCGGATGTCACTGCGGTGCCTCCGACGGGGAAGTCCTAGGGTTACTCTCCCGATGATGTTACGGTTTTCTACACTAGCTAGAGAACAACGAGCGATACAAAACATATAATACGCCTACAAGACTAATAACATTAGCAGTTACGCTCGGAATCGCTCATGAAACGAGAGGCGCAGTGGGGGAGAGGCGGCTGTGTCACGGAGGGGGGGGGAGCATCATGGCGCAGAATGTATGTACTGCGCGCACACATCGCAAAGATCACTCGTTTGCGGTCCAGTGAGGTAGACGTCATGGCTTTGGGGTGACGATTGGTGAACATTCAAGAGGTCCTGAATTACGTTTCCGATTGGATCACGGTTTACTTGTTCTCTTGCCTGGTATTACAAAAAAATAAACAAATACAATGTTTTTTATATTCCCTAGTCCCAATTAATCAGTTGTGCAAACATTTAACTATTGGAAATGTAGGGTGTTATTTCCATGATTACTAGATATATGAACTTATTGTGTTGAATTGTAGTAATTTTGTCGTTTTGTGGTTAATGTATTTGTTCTTGGGAATGATATTATTTGATATCCGTATTGCCTATATGCTAATTATTCAACAAAATTTAAGTTATCCGAATCTGCAATAGAAAAGTAAATTTCTCTTTAATATGTTCAAGTTTCCCGCGCCCCTCTCCACACCACTCAGTTAGTATCATCAGTTGGAATCATACATTTTATTATTCTAGAAAGTGACGCTGGAATTTCAATAACCAAGTCGTAGATTTTGTGAACATACTGAACTTCATATTTGAGCTGACCATAGCTGCGTTTTGAGTGTGAAAACTTCAGCGGTTCCAATGTACTCGGTCCTTCCGAGAAATCATTAATTGTAAGTAGAGTGTGAGAGGATGAAGGGTTACTTCGCCGAAGCAAATGGTCCGCGGAGAAGAGAAATGTCAAAGGTTACTAGATCTCAACTAGTGTCCGTGCAGTCAGCTAGACAATAAAGGATAATAAATCATACGAATCACACAATGAAGAGAAACAGTTGTGTATAAAGTGTTAATTCGGAAGTGCTCGTATTGGAGGAAAAGGACTATTATTGTTGTGGACTAAGCAGCTCTAAATTCAAAACTGAAGTACAAATCTCACGCCTCGATTAGAATACGGCAGAGAATTCCTGAGGAAAAATTAAATGCTACAACAGCACATAAGTTCTCGCTTTCTTCCTAACGTTTGCAAATTTCGAAAATTCAAAACGTTCACTGGACAGGTCTGTGCCATTTTAAAGCGTTCTTTGCCATGAGCCCTTGGCAGTGATGAATGGGACGGCGAGGAGTGGGACGGCGAGGAGTGGGACGGCGAGGAGTGGGACGGCGAGGAGTGGGACGGCGAGGAGTCGGAGACTGCGCGAAAAAGGTGAGGAGGGATGTGTGGAGTTTGGTGGGACACAGCGTTCGAAAGAGGAGACGTCAAAAAAGAACTCCGTGCTGCTGACCTCCGTGGAGTGTAGGCGTCCCTAGGTCGCGCTTTTCATTGTTTGGGTGCTTTGCTGCGGCCGCTGGCAACCAGTCTTTGTCCAAGGGGACGCCGTTCAAGAGACTGAGAACCCTACGATTGCCCGAGGCGCCGCTGCCATCGTCCCCAGGCAGTGATTCGAAATGACACGAAAAGCGATAGTAACGTATTGACGTATAGGTGTTGTGGTGTGATATCTTTGGCATTTTTAAAATAATTAAAGATGTTGTCATTGCCAACAATATTATTTAATGCAATAGCAGCTTTCGATGGCTTAGCCATCATCATCAGTTGTCTGATACAAGAAGAAAAAACAAAAAAACAAAACATTAAAACGTGAATTAACCACAAGATTATGATGAAGGTTACAAATAATTTACAAATTTTTTGGAAAATATATTTGACAACGGGAGAAAGAAAAAGTGGGGTGGGGTTAAGTTAGAATTAGAAGTTAAAATTATACGTGTAAATAATTATTACGTGTCCTATTTCTATTTTCATTGGCTTTTCTTTAGTATTAATCGCTTAACCCCCCCCCCAACTTTTTCTTCCTCCCGTTGTCAAATATATTTTCCAAAAAAATTGTAAATTATTTGTAACCTTTATCATAATCTTGTGTTAATTCACGTTTTAATGTTTTGTTTTCTTGTTTTTTCTTCTTGTATCAGACAACTGATGATGATGGCTAAGCCATCGAAAGCTGCTATTGCATTAAATAATATTGTTGGCAATGACAACATCTTTAATTATTAACGTATTGACGTCAAAATCATTCCGGTTGGAAATACCATCAAAAGAAATTCAGTTGAATGACTCGTTGTCCAAAGGATTTTATTGAAATACACCTTAAACAACGAAGTAACATAAGAAGAAACTCTCTTGGCAATCAATGTTACATTATCTTAATATTGCTGGTCTTGATAAAATGATCTAAATGAGTATGGTGTATAACTATATTTAATAATTCTGATTGTTATAAGGTGTAATGACTGTTATTAATACGTAAATTAAAAGTGAACGCCAATGACCTTAGTTGTTTATTCAGCGATGTAAAATAGATAAATTTAAAATAATTATACAAAATGCTATTGGTCAGACTAAGAAACTAGTCTAAAATCCGATTTACAGGCTTCCTTTGGCGCACGATTTCTGAACGTTTTTCGAAATAGTGAATGCGGACTGCGTTTTCCGGGGCCGCAGAACCGCTGGGTGCTTGCACGCGTTCGTTGAACTATTGAAGTTTTTCGACATACGAAATCGTGATAACGAGTCTAAGAAATGACGGAAAATAATGAATTCGTTCAAGACGAGGGCGGTAGAGTACTGTTTGGCCCGGAAAGAGTCCCAAAATTGAAATAGAAACGTTTTGCTCTACAACTCGCGCAATAATTTTTGTCTCTCTGCATTTAATTGAGATAAAATGGCTGTGTAATTGTCGAGAAGCCTAAATAACATAGTAATACGAGATGTTAAAATTGTGATAAGCAAAAAATGAAGTGATTAAATGATGTTAACAAGTCTCGCAAATCGCATACAGTAGATCAGAGCCATTTGAAGAGTAAGCTTTCAAAATAATCACTGCCGAATTTCAGAGGCCTCATAAGAACGCCTTAACGGAGAGTCTTAGGGATCTAATCCAGTGGCGGCAAGATTTTTAAAACGTGCTACATATCTGAATAGAATTTAGCCACTGGCGGGAGAATTCCAACGGCCGACTGCTCTGATCGGTAGTTTTCCTGTGGTTTCTCCGATCAACACCAGACGTTTGCCAGGGAGTTATCTTAACAAACAGGCCAAATACAGTGCGAGTTCTTTTTGTCCTCTTCCTTGGCCTATTCTCACCGTTTACTGAGACACACACGTAAAAGCACTTCCCTAGAACACATATTTGGTGACTAGTTGGGAGCTGAGAGCTTGATCCAACTGAATTGGTGCCCTGCTTTTCGCAGATATGTAGATGTTTGGAAAACTCAAGATAATGTTCAGGTCGGCGCCGGATCTTGTTATACAGGTGGAGGTGGACACCACCATTTCCTGACACAAGCACGTGAAATAATCCATTAATTATATACGAAATAATAAATAAATGAACGAGAATACCTCACGCCCAAGAAAGCAGAGCGCTTAGAACTGCGAGGATGCAACCCGCAGCACATAACGAAGTGACACTTGGAAGATCGACATTAGCTTCCATCACCGCTATTTTACTTTCTTTTTTTCAAATTAGTATTCACACAATAATCTTTATATATATATATATATATATATATATATATATATATATATATATATATATAATTTCTTGTACTTTCTTTTTAAATTCTAATTCAGTGTCATTTTGTTAATTGCCAGTTTGCTCCAACTACGTTTCTGTACCGTATGACAATTCCTGTTTACTACAAAAATATCGAGACCTATTTTGCCACATCTTTCATTGCTAACCTCATTTTGTTGACTATTTCGTTGCTCTGAAAGTTCATCTTGCTTTTGCAACTTTTGTCTCAGCAGCTGTTATTGCCGGCGCAATCCGCAATTGTCACAGCCGTTTAACAATACCGTGTTGCGGCAGCTACGAATACCCCTCTCCCACTCTGGTCATAATGGTCATAACCACCATCATCGCCATAGGGTCATTGCTGCCGGCGTCCCCATTAGCACCACTACCATTACTACTACTGCCATCACTACCACCACCACCACTATCACCACCACTACCACCACCACTCCATCTGTCCAACCATCATTACCACCACAACCATCACTCCAACCATCAATACCACCGCAAGCATCACACGAACCATCATTAGACCTACAACCATTACTCGAAACATCATTACCACCACAAGCCTCATTCGAACCATCATTATTACCACATTCCTCACTTGAACCATCATTATCCAACACCACCACCACAACCAGTACTACCACCGCCATCAGCATTATCAACACAGTCAATGCTAAACCAATGTCACTATTAAAAGCACCACTACCTCAATTGTGAGCACCATTACCATCACCCGCATCACCACCACCATTACCACAACCGCCGCCTTCGACACCGCCTCAACCTCCAACACCTCCACCGCCTCCGCCGCCATCACCGCCTCTCGTAGCGCCTCCCATGCGCACTGCCACCGCCACTTCTAAAGCCGCAGTCGCCGCCACTGTCTCGACTACTCGCGACGCCTTCGCGCGCCGTAAGGCTGCACTCCCGCGTGGCGCCGCGGGGATCAAAGAGCACATTGTCGTGGTGGTGGCGGCGGCGACGACGTGCCATTCACCGCCGCTCGTAACTGTTAAAACACAATGCCTGGCTCTGGGCGGGCAGCCCTGCCCGCGGCCCCGCCGTCTCCACTGCGTCGCCCTCTCTCCCGACACGCCCACGCGTAGACGTGTCTCCCCCCCGCCCCCCGGGTCGCCCTCCTTGCGTTGAGCAACTCCTTTCCTCGTTCACATCGTTTAAAACATCTTAGCCGTTCCTTGTGTTTTTGCTGAATGTTCATGTATGTATTATCGTACCTCTACTGTCACCTCGCCCACTAAGTATTTTTTTTCTTTCTCCGATTACAAAGCTGAATTTTCTTAACATTTATTTATTACATTCGCTCTGCAGTTACTCATCTTCTTCCTGTTTTCTGTATACATCTCGTATCTATCGTTATACATTCCCTCCCACTGGCCATGAAATCTCTTTGTTATTTATAGACTTATTTCGTTTTTGGTTGTGAGCCATATTTATGAACCTACTATTTCTATTTCCACTTTCACTACTCTTCTTTTTTAGTCGTTGTTACTTTTTGTTAACCCATATTTACTTATCTTGTTTAATGCTTCTACATATTTTTCTCTGAAATCTCACGTACCTATTTTTTTATATTTTATTATTTATACATTTATATTCATTATGTTTGTATTTATTATATTAATAAATTTATATTTTATTTATTATATTATATTATTTGTTATATTTATATAAATTATATTATGTATATTATATGAATAAATTTAAAACAATCTCACGTAGGTTTCTAGGTTTCTGTTTTCTCTTCAGTTGCCATCCTCCCTGTTTGCGCTTTTTTTATGTCCGACTGCAAGCATGATGCTTGCTCTCCGCTCCCGTTGCCCCCGTCGCCTTCTGGAGTTGTCGCTGCCGCTGCTCACTCCGCACCGCCACCTCCGCCGCCGCCTCCGCCTCCGCCTCCCTCGCCTCGGCCACCTCCACTCCGCCTCCCTCGCCTCCCGCCCTCCGCCTCCGCTCCCTCGACTGTGGCCGTTCCGCTCCTCGCCTTGGCCCGTCATCGCTCACCTCCTTCACCTCCGCTCCCACCGCCTCCGGCCTCCCCTTGCCTCCGCCTCCGCCTCCCCCGCCTCCGGCCTCCCCTCCCGCCTCCGCCTCCGCTCCTCGCCTTGGCCCGTCTCCGCCTCCCCTCGCCTTGACGTCTCCGCCTCCACCTCCGCACTCCCCGCCTCGCCTCCCCCGCCTCCGCTCGCTCCCCCGCCTCCGCCTCCGCCTCCCTGCGCTTTTGGCCGTCCGTCTCCGCCTCCCCTCCGCTCCTTCACCTCCGCCCTCCCCGCCTCCGCTACCCGCCTCCGCCTGCCTCGCCTCGCCTCCCCCGCCTCCGGCTACCCCCTTCCCTCCCTCGCCTTTCGCCCCTGGCCTCCGCCTGTCCCTGCCTCCGCCTCCTCTCCCGCCTCCCGAGCCTCCCTCGCCTCCGCCTCCCGTCCGCCTCCCGCCGCCTCCGCTCCGCTGCCTCCGCTTCCAGCCGCCTCCGCCTCCACCTCGCCGTCTCCGCGTGCCACCATCCGCCGCACCTCCGCCAGCTCCGGCCACACGCCCGTCTCCACCTCCGCTTGCGCCGCCTCTTCCCGCCTCATTCCTCGCCTGGCCGCGCGCGGTCTGCCGCGCCCCGCACCTCCACCTCCGCTTCCGCCGCCGCTTCTTTCTCTCTCTCTGCCGCGCCGCCGGCCGCCGTCATCCGCGTGCGCGGCTCGCGCTCTTGTTTCGCAGGCGGGCGTATTAGGAGAACCCGTCAACGGACGGCCCCTGCTGCGTTGTGACCTGGACTGCCGCGGCAGTATTGCGGCTCCCGTCTTTTGTTGCAGCGTGTCATCTCGAGGGCTCCTCGCGCTGCGATGTCGACTGGCTCCTTACGGCTTTCTGCTCAGCGTGTTTCCACGATGAAACGGATCACTTTTTACCATGTTTGCGGGGTTGCTAAGTGCCATCGGGGGTACTGACTTCCACAGTCAACCTACGTGAGTGAGTATCTTCTGGACAAGTACGGTGTCATATTTTCTGTCTTCATTTTGAAGCAAGTTGACCAATGAATACATCGCCCGTTTCATGCTACCAACATTTTTGACGCTGCGCATGCTTCCTTTGTAACTGCCATGCATGCCCAGCCGCAATGCCTTTATCCCGTAAAATTAAAAATTGCTGAGTTTACTTCTTTATATTTTATGTACTTTTTCGTATTTTTTCCTACTTCTACGGCTTTTTTCCATGGCATTTTTCTTTGGGGGTCCTTGTTCATCATTCATGTTCCC